>JAREIK010005702.1:0-345000 GCA_029783825.1 Sapria himalayana | reverse complement strand
CATTTCGACTTTTATCTATAAAAAATGGATGACAATCATCAAGATGTTTCCAAGATAGAAAATCCGAGCAATGTTGCATCATGCCTTTTTCAATAATATACTCTTTATGCCAACTCATATCATTAGTAATAGCTTCAAATACAAATAATCATTTAAAAATAAGGAGTTAAAAAAAAATAATACATCTTCTTATGAGGAATATCTATTTCTACCTTTTACATGCAGTATTTCTTTTGTACTGAGGATAATTATAAAAATTACAAGCAATTGTTTCAATATATATGCCCCAATATATTATGCAGCTATTAATGCAGTAATATACTTTTTCTATAGGCAAACACAAACCTCGCATTAACTTCTTTATGCTGTAAAAATTATCAGTCATGACATTATTATTTGGTAATAATTCATATAATAATTTACATATTTCACCAAAACAGCTACCTAGAAAATGATATTTTGCCTTTAAATTCAAGAATTTAGCCTCCGCAAATAATTTTGATTGGCCACATGAATTATTTGGCTTAACTTCTTTTGATACGTTTAGCATTTCATAAAATTATTTTGCTAGTAATTTATGGAATATCATCAGTGATATATAGATTTAAAGAATAATCAATAACATTCTCCAACATTTCTTTACATACATTGTTAGGATTATCATATTCCATTGCAACATTTGAATTAATACTTCTATGTACATAATATTTTGTTGTTTGTGGTATACCTATTTCCCTATGTTTATTTCAAATTAAATAATCTCTAACAAATCCATTTTTTACAAGATGAAATCACAATGTGTCTACATAATGAAAACCATGATTCTGATGTTTAAGGTCATTAAATGGACATCTTAATTTCGTTTCATCCATAATTTCATGTTGTTTTTCAGTAAATCCAACCAACTCATCAATTATCTCTACAAACTCATTAGTCAAAAATATATCTTTCAATCTGACATCCATCTATTTATAAATATGCTGTATAATATTTTCAATTCATATAATACATAACACAAATATATTTTGAATTATAATAACATCTATTTATAAATATGTAATAAGGTTGTAGTAACATATTTAAGATAATACATAAATCTCATAAAAATATTGTAGTCACGTTATTAAAAGATAAGTTTGCATTAAAATGAGATAAGGGGATTGCTTTAATCTCTTGGATATTTACCAAAAGCCTTCAATTGTATTTTTCTCATATAGATAAAACTAAATATTTGATATTTATCTATATAGGTTAAAATTGCATAAATTAAGCAAAAATGGAAAAGTTTTGTATGTGCTAGAAACTTTTTTTTTCCATTTTGTTTATATATGAAAGACCATAGTATAAAAATATTTGTAGTGTCAGAGATTTATGCTTCATATGTGTAAAAATAGCAATCTTTTATGAAATTAATTAGTTTTTTCATTTGGGGTAATAAAATGAACATTTTGAAATTCTATTAAATTTTGGGGTTAATTCAGCCATTAAAAAAATGATAACATGAAACCTATTATGTTATATTCCAATAGAGTTTAGTGCTCTTGTCTTTCTTCGATCTTAACAAATTAAAGGTTCTATAATAATTGATGGTTTTAAAATTAAAAATATGTACTAACTATTTTGACAAAAGCTTTTTACATAATAGAAATCCTCTAAAATTTTGTAGTGCCAATGCATATCAATTTGTCATTGAAAATATGATAACAAATATCAACTAGTAATGGAGAACATGAATAAATTAAAAGAGATATTAAATAATAGAATGTAATATTAAATTAAAAGAGATATCAACTACCATCTATGAGATGTAATATGCATTTTTGAAATATTAAATAATAGAATGTGTTATTTATTGTATTCCACCTTTAGTGAAGTGTAGATAAAGTAACTCAATAAATTTTGAATTGAGGTTCTTATTTTTCAAAATTTGTTCATTTTTTGTTATGTTTTAACCTTCAAATTGCATACCTTCAAAATTTTGGAAGTTATTCATTATTATTACATTTCAACCTTCAAAATTGTTAATATATACATATATATATATATTGTTTGTTGTTAAAGTAATATATGTTCAAATTTTTTGATATATATTTAAAATGTTAATTGCTTAAGTTGCATACCCTCATTTTTAACATACAAAATGCATGCCTTCAAACTTTATAAACCTATTCTTTCAATTTTTTAAGTTATTAATTGTGATTACGTTTCAAACTTAAAAAAGTAAATCACAAAATAAATTACCTTTCAATTTTTTTAAGTTGCATACCCAGTAAGCATAATAAGTCCATATTGACTAGCATGATAAAAACTATTAGTAACAATAAAATACACAAAAATTACATACCTCAATTGGGAAACTTAAAAAGTGAATAAATTCTAGTCTGTTCCAAAAAAAATGTATATTTCATTAATTATCATGATAAAAATTCACGAAAACAACAAAAAAGAATCCCCAGGGGTGTTAGACATAAAAAAAACTATATGAAATAACAAAATGCACAAAAAATGCACACATCAATTATAATATATACGAGAAAAATGAAAACATTAAATTGCATACCTCAATGATAGATGAGTAGCACAATAAATACAAAATAGAGGAAATCAAGCTCAAACACAATATGGACAAACACAGAATCGGAAATTTTAGCCTAACTTTTTTCAAAGGGACGAAATGTTCTTTGAAAAATTAATTAAAATAATTTAGCGATAGGATGAGTTTCCATTTCTAATTCAACGATAAAAATATTTTCCGTCATAAAAAAATTTAAAATTCAATAATGACATACTCTTAAGATATTTCATATTTATCAATGATATTTATTTCCATCACCAAATATAGAAATGGATTAGGATTCCAAATCTAAATGAATTGGACAGAATTAAATTTTGTCTCAATATTAATATAACATATAATTTTAAATACATAATAAATCTAGAAAAAGAAATTTCCATCGTTAAATATCCCGCAAGCGAATCGGCCCAAGATTGCATGCCATATTAGCGATGGAAAGTTAAACCATTTCAATTTTTTTTTTATTCCTGTTTCTAATTCCGTTTTCATCTATTATAAATTAATTCGTGCCTTTTAATAGCAACAGATTTTTTTTCCATTTCTAATTTTTTCAAAAAAAAAATTCATTTTAGTTTCTAATCTATTTCAATTCCATTCCTATTTTTAGAAATATAATTGAGTGTCTCTAATTACCATTACTAATTGCCTTATTTCCTGTGTAGTGACATATGTATATATCACATTTAATTAAAAAATGAAACTAATTTTCAAAAAGTAGTTTTTCAATTTTTGAGAGGTTTTCAAATTCAAAGAATGTCAAAAAAAATTTTAAAAACTGTTAATATATATGTATATATAACATTTAATTTAATAAAAGAAACTAATTTTCAAAAAGCAGTTTTGCATTTTTTTGGATGTTTTCAAATTCGAAAAATGTCCAAAAAAATAATAAAAAAAACTTTTAATAGACACACAAACACACACACACACATAGCGAGATTTGAATTTTGGTACACAAAACATAAATTATTTAAAAAATGAACTTAACTTTTTATAATTTAATAAATATGAACTAAACTCTAAAATAATTAATTTTAGGTGCAATCAAAATTATCTACTCCAATCTTCCTTTCAACTCTTCTATATAATAAAAAAATGCGAAGTCATCAACCACAATTTTAAAACACAGGGTCAAATCACATGATGAATCAACCAAAACCTTAAATAAGTAAAAACAATTAAGTCACCCAATATAAATGTGTGTGTGTGTGTGTGTAATTTAATATTTATAGATATATATATATAAATATATAAATATAATGCTTGCTATATATGTTTATATATAAATATTTCTATATATATATATATATATATATATATATATATGCCTATATATATATATATTGTATAGCATGTGTGTGTGTGTGTGTGTCATTATAAGAACTACCCAAATTAGAAATGGAAAATAGAGATACCCAATTCCATTTCTAAATTTATGAACAGAATTGAAATGGATTAGAAATGAAAATAAAATATTTTTGAAAAAATTAGAAATGAAAAAAAAAATCTTTTGCTATTAAAAAGCACAGATTAAGTAACATTATATGGAAATGGAATTAGAAATAAAAATAAAGATGGAAATTGAAATGGTTTTTCCTTCTATCACTATTATAACGGATGGTCATTGGTGAATTAGCTTGCATGGTATTTAGCGATGAAAAATTCTATTTCTAGATTTATTAGGTATTGAAAATGATAAATTACATAGAAATTATGATAGAAATTAATTTCATGACATTTCATTTTGAAATGGAATTCCAATTCATTTCCAAATTTTGGGATGAAATTTATTTCTATTGCTAACTTAGAAATATCTTGAGAGTTCATCGCTTTTGTAATTCAAAATTTTTGGGCGATAGAATTTATTTCTGTCACTGAATTACAAATGGAAATTCATTAAATCACTAGATTATGTTATTTAATTATCAAAGAATACTTAAGCCCTTCCAAAAAAAAACTTAGGGTTTGTCCTAAATGATATTGTTTTTCTCTATTTTATGTATGTTTCCCTACTCATCTAACATTAAGGTATGCAATTTAATGTTTTTATTTTTCTCATATATACTATAATTGAGGTATGCAAGTTTTGTCCATTTAATTGTTACACGTAGTTTTTTTTTTCATGTTTATCATCCTCAGAAGTTCTTTCTTCTTGCTTTTTTAAAATTTTTATCATGCTAATTAATAAAATTTATATTTCTCATTCTTTGCACATACTTACCAATGTAGAGTTAGTATGCCTAATATGATTTTTTTCACAATTTAGGTTACTTAATTACCTTTTTAATTGAATTTATATATATTAAAATTTTGGAGGTTAAAACGTAATCACAATGAACAACTTTTAAAATTGAGAGAGTTTGTTTAAAAAGTTTGAAGGTATGCAATTTGTATGTTAGAATTGAAGGTATGCAACTTTAATAATGAACAATTTATATATATATCAAAATTTCGAAGGCATGCAACATTAATAATGAACAATTTATATAAATATTAACTATTTTGGAGTTTGAAACGTAATAACAATGAATAACTTTAAAAATTTTGAAGATATGCAATTTGAAGGTTGAAATGTAACAACATTGAACAACTTAAAAAAATAAGAACCTCAATTCAAAATTTTAAGAGTTAATCTATCTACACTTAATTGAAGGTGGAATCAGATAAATGACACCTCCCATTATTTAATATTTTAAAAAAATGCATATTATATCTCACAACTAGTAGATGACTATTTATACTACATGTTTCATATGGATTAGTCAATATCTCTATTAATTTATTCATCTTCTCCATCATTATTTGACATTTGATGTATTTTTATTAGCATATTGATTTACATTGGAATTGTAAATTTTTGGATGATCTCTTTTATATAAAATACTTTTCTCAAAATAATTTCTACATATTTTTAATTTTAAAGGCATTAATTTTTATAGAACTTTAATTTTCTAAGATCAAGGAAACACAAGAGCACTTAATTCCATTGAAATATCACATATTAGGATCAATGTTACCATTTTTTAATGGTTTAATTAACCACAAAAATAATAGAATCTCAGAATGTTGATTTTATTAAGCCCAACTAAAAAAATAATTATTTTTAATAAAAGATTATTATTTTCATGCATCTGAAGAATGAATCTCTGGCCCTAAAAATATTTTTATATTATGATCATTTATATATAAACAAAATGGAAAAAATGTTTCTAGCAACATACACAACTTTTTCAATTCTTTTTAATTTATGCAATTTCATCATATATAAATAAATATCAAATATTTAGTTTTATGTATATGAGAAAAATACAACTGAAAGCTTTTGATAAATATCTAAGAGATTAAAGCAACCCCCTCATCTCATTTTAATACAAACTTACCTATTAATGTTGTGACTACAACATTTTTATGATATTTATATAATGTGCTAAATATATTACTACAACTTTATTACAAATAAGTCACTATTCTATTTTATTATAATTCAAAATATGTTTGTGTTATGTGTCACAAGGATGAAAAATATTATATAACTTAATCATTAATATATGAATGTTAGATTGAAATATGAGTTTTTGACTATTGTATCTGTAGAGGGAATTGTGGTGTTTGTTGGCTTTGTTGAAAAATATTGTGAATTTATAGATGAAATGAAAATAAGATCACCATATAATGACTATAAATGTCAAATTTGAATTTTCTAAGATAAGCACACAATATTATTTAATCTTGCAAAAAATAGATTTGTTAGAGACTTTTATATTTGATATAAATATGGAGAAATAGTTATGTTGTAATGAAATATATCAATTCCAATGATGGATAAGAATACATTTTGAAGAATGTTGTTGGTCATTCCGTCAATTCTATTGTCACTGACTATATCCCAAAATCATCAACAAAACAATTTTTGAAATAATCAAAGTATCAGAAGAAGAGGCTTGGCCATGTAATTTGTATGGTCACTCAAAGTTATATGCAGTGAATAGACTCTTGAATTTAAGGAAAAATATTATATTTCAAAAAGGTATTTTGATGAAATGTGTGAGTTATTTTCTATATTATTACCAAAGAATAATGTCAAGATAGTTTTTACAGCACAAAGAAGTTAATACAAGGTTTGAGTTTGTCTGTTGAAAAAATTTATTACTGCATTAATGAATGCATAATATATTGGGGCATTGACAGTAAAATAATTACATGTAATTTCTATAATTATCCTTGGTACAAAAGAAATATTACATGTAAAAGGCTAAAAATAAATATTATTCATAAGAAGATGTATTATTTTCTGTTGATTTATCATCTATATAAATTATTTTTATCTAAAGCTACTGCTAATGATATGAGTTAGCACAAAGAGCATATTATTGAATAATGTATGATGCGTCATTGCTCAAATTCTCCTTCTTAGAAATATTTTGATGATTGTCATCTATCTTTTGCAAATTAAAGTCAAAGTGTTAAATTAAAGCTATGCTCAAATTCTCTTCATTGTTAGTTATTGTTAGAAATTTTAATTTACCGCCACGGATATGCATAAAAAAAGTACATGTTTTTGTGTGTTATTGTGTTGTGTCCAAGAAACCCAATAAAAATGTTGAATATTTTTCTACCACCCCTGATTATGAAGCTAAAAAATTTGTGAGAGCATGGTTTGTAAATATATGATATATCTAGAAAGCAAGAAATTCAAATGTGAGTAGCACTTATGTAGACTATAACTATTTTTACTGCATATTCAATTATGTCAAGTTGGAGTACTATAGAAAAATTAGCTCGTCATTATTGCATGGAGTACTCTGATGCATTGTCTCTAAGCAAATAAAGAAAGACTTCTTGGTTTGATAACAACCATAAGTTATTACATATGAAACATCTATTTAGGATGAATATTGACGCATTTAAGAAAAGTCATATAGTTATAAAAGGTGCATCACCTTTGATGCTATAGGTGCTGAAATATTAGATATAATTGAAAGATATAGGTTTAAAAATATTATAGATATTGATGTAGATTATTTTAATGTGGAAATTTCAAAAAATTATCACTATGGTTGAAAGAAATGAAGTATCTTTTGTGATTTGCCTCATTCAAAAACTAACCAAATTAACTTAGATATGATGCATATTGAGAAGAACTTTTATGATAATATTTATAATATTATCATAAATGTGGAAAAAAAATAAAAGACAATGCTAAATCAAGAAAGGATTTGAAAGTGTTCTATTGATATCCAGTGTTACATAGAAATGAGTTAATGAATAAATTTTTTAAGTCTTGTTTTAGTCTTGACAAAGATACAAAGGAAGCTTTGTGCAAATTGCTGATTGAGCTTAGGTTCCCTAAAGGATATGCATCTAACATAGAGGTGTCAACCGGGCTGGACCGGCCAGGCCCGGCACGAGGCACGGCACGGTTCGGCCGTGCCTAGGTTGGCCCGGCATGGGAATATTCCATGCCCAGGTAAGGCACTACCCGTGCCGTGCCATGCTAAGGCCAACTGAGCCTCGTGCCGTGCCTGACCCGACATGATTCGGTGGCCCGTGGCACGGCCCGTAGGCATGGTCGGGGTCACCTTTCACACCCTAGCCCCGCATCCCAAACCCGCAGTCCCGCACTCACAGTCTCGCACCCTCACGAGTCATGGGTCATGGTGGGTTCAATGTGACTCGAGACACTCTAGCCAATGGCAAGCCCTAAGCATCCCGTTCCCCTTCCCGCAAAAAAGACCCCCCGACCCGACCCGATTTCCCTCCCCCCCCCCCCCCCCCCCAACGAGCAAAAAAATAAATAATTTGTAGCCGTTGGACCTCGCCTCCAACGGCTAGGGGCCAAAATCCAACAGCCCTCATGATTATGCCCCCTAAAAATTTAAAAAAAAATTAAAAAAAATCAAAAGAAATGACTTTAAAAAAAATTATTTTCTTTAATCTATAAATATAACCCCCCCTCTCTATAACATTTATGTTTTTCATAAATATTTTTTCTTTCAAATCTCACATTTTCTCTCTCAAAAATCTTGCTCCTCTATTTCGGGACTTGGAAAGTCGGGATTTCGTCATTTGGCTTGGCTTTTCGAGAATCTCAACTTGGGTTTTGAATTTTGAGCTAGACTGTGGTGTACCGTGCACGTGAGACTACTTTATCGGGTAATTTATTTTAAGTTTTTTTTACTTTCTCTATCTCTCTCTAGTCTCTCTCTCTAGACCTAAAATAGATAAATTTAAAATCTATCATCTAGTCTCTAAATAAGTGTTTTGATTAACAAAAATCCTAAAAATGACAAATATTAATGAAACATATTACACAGAGGTTTGAGGCTGCTGAAACTTTGGTTTCTCCAGTCATCTCAACCCAAACTTTTAAAAAATAAAAAACTAGGACTTCTGTAGTTTGGACTCATTTTAATATAATAAAACAAAAAAAAATATTAGGGGTGAGGAAGAAGAAATGACACAATGCAAATATTGTATGAGATTTTTAACATGTAAGAGTTCGTTTGGGACTGGGCACCTTAAGAGGCATGTCGAATTATGCACCAAAAAACATGGTCCATTAGATCCTAGGTAAACCCAACTTGGCACTGCATTTTTTGAGACTAGATCAAGTTCAGTCTCAAAGTTTACTCCCTTCATATACTCCAACGAGTTGGGTAGGGACGGCATGACCAGACTTATCACATTGATGGGCCTTCTGATCAGATTTTCGGAAGATCTAAGGGTAGTGCACATAATGCAGACATATTTTCAGCATGCTTATCGTAGGATTCCTAGGTCCACATCTAAGAATGACATACTAAAATTATATAAGTTAGAAAAACAAAAAATAATCAATGAATTTATGGCATGTAGTGGAGTGGTGACCGTGACGTCCGATATCTTGACAAGTCACGATGAATCATCTTATACATGTCTCACCAGCCATTATGTAGATTCTAACTGGACAATGAATAAAAAAATTTTAGGATTCTTTGAGATTCTTCATCATCATGATGGCCCGACCATTTTTGAGTGTATAATGAAAATCTTTAGGGAATATAAAATTCAAAATAAAATTTTTAGTATCACATTCGATAATACATCTAATAATGGAGTAGTGATTAACATATTTGTTAGGAATATTAGACACGGACCATTAAGAGATATTTTTCATGTTAGATGCATCTGTCAAATGATTAACCTGATTGTTCAAGCGGGTATGAATGTGTGTTCCCCCATGTTGGATAATATAGGTAATGCACTAAAATATATTCTCACTCCTCGCATACAACAAGAGTTTGGTAGTCTCTGTTTATCTGTGAATCTTAAGAAGAAGAAATTCCAATCGGATGTGAGACATCATTGGAATTACACGTACCTGATGTTGGAATCATGTGTTGGATACGAACACGTGATATCCGACTATGTCAATAGTAAGAGTGACGAACTTATTATTGACGACACTGACTGGGCTTCAGAAATTTCATTTATGAAATTCCTAAAGATTTTTTATGATACGACGAACATGTGTTT
The DNA here is from genome assembly GCA_029783825.1 of Sapria himalayana. Taxonomy (NCBI): domain Eukaryota; kingdom Viridiplantae; phylum Streptophyta; class Magnoliopsida; order Malpighiales; family Rafflesiaceae; genus Sapria; species Sapria himalayana. The sequence goes on along the minus strand of JAREIK010005702.1, from coordinate 334,910 downwards.
GTCAGTTTATACGCCCATGACTTGCATTGCACTCCGGTGCATATGCAACATTAGCAGTATGTTTAGGAAGTATCGAGCTGACATGACACTTAGCCATATGGTTGCAAAGATGGAAACCAAGTACTTGCAGGACTGGTCCACCATTCAATCTCTTTATTGCCTCGCTGCATGCATGGACCCTAGGGTTAAGGTGGAAGGGGTAGAAAGCACCCTGACTTACATTTCCTCATGCATGAACCTGGAAGAGCCACCTGAAGGGTTCATTGACAAGAAGTTGACTAACCTGTTCAGATATTATGATACTAGTTATGGCGGTGGTGGTAGTGATACTGTGATTATGGACATGGATACCTTGTTCGGAGATGATGATTTTTCCATTCAGCTAGCGAGAGGGAAATGTAGGGGTGGACCATCACATAGGAGCAAGCTTTCTCGGTACTTAGATACCAATTACTGCTCACTCCTATCACATTCTGATACTAAGAATCTTGATATATTATAGTGGTGGAAATCATATGAGTCCACCTTTCTCATGCCATCTAGGATGACATGGGATCTACTGACTCCTCCGGTGTCAAGCGTAGCATCGGAGTATGCTTTTTCTGTTATAGTGAACGTGATTTCAGATAGGAGATCGAAATTACGTCCAAATATTGTTGAGGCCTTGACTTGTTTGAAGGATTGAGAGGATTCGAGGTTTAGCATCCATGATTGTACTAGAGCTGGGACTAGGACAGGGACTGCAGCTGCATCCACTACAAAAGCGGAGGAGTTGATTGCTGATGATGATGATCCATATGATACTGATCTTGATGTTGTGGCTGATGATGCTCATGATATGTCGATTGACGATTGATGATGATCTACTTCTTTTTGATTTTGATGTTTTATTTTTTATTGATTGTACGCTTTATTTATATGTTACGTTGAAACTTTAATTTGTTTGGTTAGGACCTTCGGTATCTAATGGCTGAATGGTCATTTTTCATTTGGTTTGCTTATGTTTGTTTTACTTTTTAATTTTTTTAACAAAATTTATTGATTTATTTATTTTTTTTGTTTTATTTTTTCATTTAAAAATTTATAACTGTATTAGTCAATTCTAATAAATTATAAATTAATTTTATTTTACATTATAAAAAAAATTTAAACTTTGTAAATTTAATAAATTTTAAATAATTTTTATTTTATAAATTTATTATATTATACATTATCTATAATTTTATATATAATTTAATATTTTATATAATCAAACTAAAATTTAAAACTATAAAATTTTTAAAAAAAAATTTTACCTCGCCCGACCGGGCTTGGCTTTTATAAACCATGAGGGCCAGGCATGGCCGTGCTCTAAAAAAAGGGTCGAGCCGAGCCGGCACGACCCATTTGACACCTCTAATCTAACATGGGAAGATATATTGATATAAAGAAGCATAAGTTATTTGGGATAAAAATTAATTACATATTCCATCTAACATTGAATACGTCTATAAACTTCGTAATGATCCTCTTGCAAGATCTTTTATTTATCTATTACATATATTCGATGATGGAAATTATACCTACAAAATGAAAAAAAAAGATAAAAATCATACTTATATAATACTACACATTAATATTTAGAAGCAAGAATGAGAGCTTAGATACTAACAATATTTTCAAACCAAAATAAAAAATCCTTGTAACGCTTTGCATTAATAGAAGCATCATTAATATCTAGTTCTCTTTGTCTTAATTCCTTATCATAAATTCTTCAAAAGCAACATTGAGTATATTTTGAATAATAAAAATGTATATCACATATAATGAGGAAGAAATGACAATCTAACATGATTAAAAATCTTACTCAATATAATGTGTAACTTCCTCACAGTTCAACACAATATATGTGTGTAACATGATAATCTTGGTCATTCAAAAAATATCTCGATTTTGCTCTACCATACGATCAACCCACTTGAGTGAAAATATAAATAATATCTCTTTATGATCCATCCCCCTTTCCATAATTATTATTTGGTGACATTTTTTATGTGAATTATATAATTATGGTCGAAAGTAGTAGCCATAAAATGCAGAAGCTTTTTCAACCAAGTGGGCATTGCATATTGACCTTTCAACTTTGGCTTTATTTTGAACATTATTTTTTAATTTTCTAAGATATCTAAAAAACATCTTCATTAAAATAAAATATATTCATCGAATACATTTAAAATTTTAGATTAATAAATAAAAATTATATAACTTCACACATGGATATATCCATTGGTATTGCGTAGGGCTTACTATCATGGTTCATAAAGCAAGTAGACTCGAAAATTTTTAATGGAGTTGAAGAAGCTAGGAGGAAAAATATGCTCAAGTCTACATATAATTAGGGTATGTCATTTTGTAATTGTTCTATCTCTTCCTTAATTTTTACATTATAAGTGAGATTCTTATAAAAATACTTATTTCATTCAATTCTTCTTAAATATTTCTTGGAAGTAATTCACAGAATGCTATGGGTATTAGCCTCTGTATGAACACATGACAACGATGAATTTTCATTCCAAATAATGTATACTTTTTCATATCAACACATCTTCCCATGTTAGATGCCTATCCATCAAGGAACCTCTACTCCATCAACCATTTGTGCTAAGCTTCCTTTGCATCATTGTCAAGACTATAATAAATCTTAGAAAATTTATTTGTGATTCATCCTTATGTAACTCTAGATATGAACAAAACTGTTACAAATCCACTCTTGATTTGACTCTGTCTTTTGTTTTTCCTTCCATATTCATAATAGTATTAAAAAAGTTAGCAAAAAAAGTTCTTCTCAATGTGTATCATATCTAAGTTATGCCAAATTAGGTTAGTTTTCAATAAGACAAATCTCAAAATATACTTCATTTCTATCAACTGTAGCAATAATTCTTCAAAATTTGTGCATTAATGCAATCTAAATCAATATCTGTAATGTTTTGAACCCATATCTTTCAATTATATCTAATATTTTAGCAACTGACCTCAACATAGTGAAGATTTTACAACTATATTGCCTTACCTAAATGCATCAATATTCATCCAAAATGGATGTTTCATATGTAATAACTTACAATGATTATCAAACTAAAAATCCTTTCTTTCTTTGCTTAGAGAAAATGTATTTAAGTCATCCATATAGTAAGGATATACTAAATTTTTTGTAGTACTTCATCTCGACAACATTGAATATGCAATAAAATCACTTATAGTCTACATAAGTGCTGCTCGCATTTAGAAGTTCTACTTTCTAGTTATATCATATATTTCTACACTATGCTCCCACAAATATTTTAGCTCGAAAATCAGGGTTTACAAAAAAATATCCAATTTTTCTTCTAGATTTCTCAGATCGAGCATGATAGCACAAAAATATATACTCATTTTTTATGCACATCCATGATGATAAATTAAAAAGTATAATAATAATTAGCCATGAATAGTATTATTGCCCTGTTTGTCTAAATGGCTAAAATTGATCTATGCATAACCATAATCTAACTTTTTGACTTTAATCTATAAAAGATGGATGAAAATTGACAATCATTAAAATATTTATAAGAAATAGAATCTGAGCAATGCTACATCACATCTTCTTCAATAATATACTCTTTGTGACAACTCATATCATTATTTGTAACTTTAGATCCAAATAATCTTCGTAAATGAGGAGTCTATAAAAATATTATATCTTCATATATAGAATATTTGTTTTTATTCTTTTATATGTAGTATTTATTTTATGATGGGAATAGTTACAAAAATTACATGCAATTGCTTCACTACCTATGCCCTAATATATCATGTAGCCATTAATGCAATGAAGTATTTTTTCTAAAGATAATCCCAAACTTCGCATTAACTTTTTTATACTTTTAAAACTATCTGTCATGATATTATTCTTTAGTAACAATTCATATAATAACTCACATATTTCATCAAAATTCCATTCTAAAAAATAATGTTTTGTTTTTAAATTCAACAGTTTAACCATCATAGATAACTTTGAGTGGCCATATGGATTACCTGACTAAAACTTCTTCTTTTGATGCTTTCAGCATTTCATTGAATTGTTTTACTAATAATATTGGGATATCATCAAAAATATTCAGATTTAATGAACGACTAATAATATTCTTTAACATTGCTTCATGTGCATTATTGGATTATCTTTTTTTATTACAATATTTAAATCAATACTTCTATGTACATAATGCTTTGTTGTTTATGACATTACTTTTTCCCCATATTTATACCTAATATAATAGTCTCTAACAAATTACTTTTTTTCAAGATGAAATCATACTGTGTCCACATATTGAAAACTCTAATTTTGATATTTTCGGTTATTACATCGGCATCTTATTTCCGTTTCATCCATAAATTCAGATTATTTTTTAGTAAAGCTAACAAACTCTCCAATCCCCTCTAAAACTCATTAGTCAAAAATCCTTCTTTCAGTCTTACATTTATCTAATAATGATCAAGACGTATAATATTTTCCATTTCTGTAACACATAACACAAACCTATTTTGAATTATAATAATATAAATAGTGACTTATTTATAATTAAGTTGTAGTAACATATTTAGTACATTACATAAATCTCATAAAAATATTATAGTCACATCATTATTAGGTAAGTTAGTATTAAAAATAGATAAGGGGGTTGCTTTAATCTCTTAGATATTTATCAAAAGTTATTAATTGTATTATTTTCATATACATAAAACTAAATATTTAATATTTATCCATATAGAATGGAATTTCATAAATCAAGCAAAACTGAAAAATTTGTGTATGTACTACAAATAATATTTTTTTCATTTTGTTTATATATGAAAGACGACAATTTTTAGGGTCATTCGCTCACTCCTCAGATGTGTGAAAATAGTAATATTTTAAGAAAATAATTATTTTTTTTCATTTAGGGTTTATAAAATTAATATTTTGAGATTCTATTAAATTTGAGGTTAATTCAATCATTAAAAAAATTATAACGTGAAACCTAGAATGTGATATTCCAATGGGATTAAGTGTTCTTAAGTTTCTTTGATCTTTGGAAATTAATGTTCTATAATCATTGTTGATTTTAAAATTAATAATATCTACTAGCTATTTTGACAAAAATATTTTATATAATAGAAACTCTCTAAAATTTTGTAATGCAATAACATATCAATGTTTCAATGAAAATATGGAAAAATATGGTAAGCTACCAATAAGTAACATGAATAAATTAATAGGGATATTAACTAATCCATATGAAGCATGTAGTACAAAAGTTATCTACCAGTTGTGAGATGTAATATGTATTTTTGAAAAAATATAAATTAATTGTAAGTACTATTTATTAGATTCCACTTTCAGTGAAGTATATATATAGCAACTCTATAAAATTTGGAATGAAATTATTTTTTTAATTTGCTTATTTGTTGTTACATTTCAACCTTCAAATTGCATTATTTCAAAATTTTTTAAGTTATTCACTGTTTTTACCTTTCAACTTTTAATATTTGTTATATATAAATTGCTCTTTGTTAATGTTGAATACCTACAATCTTTTTGATATATATATATATATAAATATTTCATTGTTTAAGTTGCATACCTTCAATTTTAACATAAAAAATGCATACCTTCAAACTTTAAAAATTATCTCAATTTTTAAAGGTGTTCAGTGTGATTATGTTTCAACCTTCTAAATTTTATTTTTTATAAATTCAATTAAATAGCTCATTATGTAACCTAAAAAGTGAACGAATCCTAGTAGGAATACTATGTACATATTATCATGATAAAACTATAGGCAATAACAAAATGCACAAAATTGCATACCTCAATTAGGTAACCTAAAAAGTGAACAAATCCTAGTATGTGCAAAAAATGTAACATGTAAAATGTATCAATTAGCATTATAATCATTTGAAAAAAATAATAAGAGAGAACCATTAAAGATGTTAAACATGATAAACAACTACAGATAAAAATAAAACACAAAAAAATTATAATTCTCAAATATAGTATATATGGGAAAAATAAAAATATTAAATTGGATACCTCAATGATAAATTAGTAATGCCATGAATAATAAATGGAGGAAAGCAACCTCCAACACAACTTGGATGAACTTAGAATTGAAATGATAAATGCCCAAACCCTATCTTTTTTTTGAAGGGATGAAATATTTTTTGAAAAATTAATTATCATAATTTAGGGATGTAATATATTTTAATTTCTAAATTAGCGATATAAAAATATTCTATCACTTAAATTTTTAAAGTCTAATAGCGACAGACTTTGAAGACGTTTCATATTTAGCGACTATATTCATATATTTGGAAACAATTCAAGATTCCGTGTCTAAATGAATTGAAACCTAAATTAATTTTAATTGCAATGTTCATATAACTTATAATTTCTAATACCTAAAAAATCTAGAAACCAAATTTTTTGTCGCTAAATTCTATGCAAGCTAATCTGCCAACGACTATGCATCACAATTAGTGATGAAATGATGAACAATTTCAATTTTTGCTCTTTTTGCATTTCTAATTTAGTTTTCATATATTTCAATTAATATGTGCTTTTTAATAGTGATGAAATTTTGATCCATTTCTAATTTTTTTCAAAAAACTTTCATTTTCATTTCTAATCCATTCAATTACATTACTAATTTTAGAAAAGAAATTGGATATCTCTAATTTCCATATCTAATTGGATTATTTCTTGTAGTGAATATTATTTATCTCTCTCATTTATAATATTTAATTATGTCATTCCTATATGTGGACATAGGAAATCTATGATAAGTAGTCTAGAAGTAGGTATGCATAATACTAAAAATTCTAGCATCCTCTAAAAATATAATTGGAAGATCTATGATAATAATAAGTCTGGTCATGCATTTATTCCCTAAATTATTGTGGTATATGAAGGGGGTCAAAGAAGTTGAACTAGATCAAGCTTCAAAGGCCCCACCGCTCATGCTCAGTTAGATTTTCTTAGAATGTAATACATCATATTTTTTAGTATATTGATTGGCACTCCTCTTTTGGTGGCCTGTACAACCTATACTTCTATATGTATATATATTTGTATAACACACACACACACACACACACATAGTTGATTCTTCATTGATACCCCTAGTATTTTTATTGTTTTAATTTGTTATAGTGAGATCAAACTATAAATGTTTTTTTAGTTTTTATATATTCTAGGTATTTAAGTTTGGGTATTGTCCATGGAAGATAATATAGTTTTGGCCTCGGACTTTTTAATAGGGTTATCATTATTATTTATATCTAAATCTATATTAATGTCATTCTCATTATACTCAGAATTTTCCATTTTTTAGTTTATGTTTTAAATAATTTATATATATTAAAAAAACAAATAAAAAAAATGACCTAGATTCTGGAAAAAGAGAGGGATAAAGATGTAGCTCACACCTCGTAATCACATGTAATGGAATACCAAGAGAAACTCTTACTTTCTTTAAGCTTTATAAAAAAAAATTAATGCTTATAGTTTAATACTTTCAAGTTTAAAGAAAAGGAGAGTAGAGGTAGAACATATGAGCAGGAGAGTAGATGAGCGGATAGAAGAGAGAGAGTTGAGAATGAAAAATAAGAAATGAGAATGAAAAACATAAAACTCATAATCTATATTTATTAATTTTTTTAAATAAAAAATTATATTTGTTTTATTTTTTTAATTTTTTTGAATATTAAAATGCATATGAATTTGATACCTATTGCATGTTGAGGTGCGAGTGCATACTGGCGTGAATGATCCACCACTATAGGTGTTAAATGGACTAGGCAGCCTAGGCCAAGCCCGAAGCCTAATGCGTTTCTAGCATGCCTGGCCTAGCACGACACGCTACAATAGCTTGCCCGAGTCCATGGCAGGCACACCCTCGACCCGAATCATGTCATGTCATGCCGAGGGTTTTCGGCCCATGTGTCTTGCCAAGCATAGCATGGGTGCCTGGCACGTGGCACGACATGGGTGACCACGCACCGAGGGAAGCCCGACGAGGGGACGACACGGCAATGCCTGCCTGGCCCGTTTGACACCTCTATCCACCATGTACACATTGTGGACTTCATTAAAAAAACCTGTCAAATGTAATTGGTGAATTTATTTAAAAAATTTAATTATTAATTTTTTTATAAAGAAATGGGTCTAGGTGGGGTGAGCGATAGCCAGGTGGGCCAAGTCCACTTCCCAATCCACTGTACCTAGTCATGGTTTCTATCTTAGTGGATTGTGAAATCCCGAAAAAATAAATAAATAACTAACATAATTTGATTTCTGGAAAAAAAGAGCAAAATGGTAATTTTGTAATAAGAGAAAATAACTTGAAAATTTTAGAACCATAATGATAAAATGAATGTCGTTATTGAATTCTTTTTGGAAAATATAGCTACTGTGTCAAATTTCATTAAATTCTGAGAAAATTAGAATTTGTTATATTTTTATTTAATTAAATAATTATTAGAATATATAGGAAAAAAATTTCCCTTAACCGAAAGACCGTCCCTCCTCGTCTGCACGTGGTTGTGCCTACGCAGGTGGTCCATCAGGCTATCCAGGTGTCAACCTAAAAGAAAAAAAAAATTATTATTAATTAATGATACTAATTATATGAAAAAAAAACAAGAAAAATGTCAGGAATCCAGAAAACAGGGGAAAGGTTGAAAAAAAAATGTTCTGCGCCGAAGAGATATACAGTACAAAGGAAAAAAAAATAAGCATAAATTTTATTTTAATCATAATGGATTATTCTGAAATCAGAATGAAAAAGTCTAAGAACTAAAGTTACTCTACACGACGAGATCAAAACATTGATATCAAATTTATAAAGTTTTTGTGAAAATTTCCGAAAGGTAGTGATTTTCTTTTATCAGAATTTCTTTTTATTTAATGGAAAGGAATGATCATGTTTTATATTTCAATTCGAATTGTTAGAAATTTTATTAGAAATGATTAATTGGTGAAAAGTTTCGGTATTTCATTTAATAAAAGTTAGAATAGGACGAATTGGATTTGGATTGTTATAATCATGTCTGAAACATGGGTTAAATTGGAAATGATATAATTGCATTTCATATGCACGTGAACATTCCATATACATGGGGGGGGGGGGGGGGTGCATGATATATATATATATATATATATAAAGGTATATAGATGGTATTTAGCTAACTCGAATTAGGACAATGTCCAGACTGAGTCACGTAGAATTTTATTTGGTACATGGTTATTATAGATTGCGAACTCGAATTGGGACAACGTCTAGGCAGAGTTACGTCGGTGCTTATTTCTCGGAGTAAATCCAAGAAAATCATATTTTATTTGGATAAATGTCCAATATGTTTTTTGGAGGAGGTCCATATTTTTCAGAATAATTCCAAACAAATAAATATTTCTATAGATATATATACATACATATATACATACATACATATATATATATATATAATATGTCACACTTGGCTTTCGCATGTGTGAGCGAGTCGATGGGAGTTAGAAATATGGACATATAAACATTTCATCCATAATTGCATTAATATAAACATTGTACTTGAATGAGTGTTAATATATATTCATGATGTTTTATATGCACTTAGGTAGTGAGTAATTCTGAAAAACTTTACCTCTACTTAGCTTTGCTCACTCCATTTTTGGGACCTTTTTTAGGTACAGGTCCAGGATAGATGATAGATCCACATACAGAATCGCATATGTGAAGGAAAGCCAGTTGTAGCTTAAATAATATATTGTGTGTTTTCTTTCGCTGAGCAATTAAAATGAAAAAAAATGTATTGTACATTTGAAAAGATTTTATTTTATTGCACATTGTATGGTGTGATGGAATGAATGTGACCCCCTGGGGGATGAGGTGTCATAGCTTGGTATCAGAGGTTAGGTATACGATTACCTATGACTCAGAAATTGGCACAAGATTCATAGTGTGATAGAAAAGTTTAGATATATAAATATCTAATACTCGGGAAAAAAAAAGAAGAACACTAGGATAAAGAAACATAACCTTAGTGGTTTAGAAAATAAAATGATATTCTCGAAATGAAAAGATTATTATTAGTTGGCATGTGCACTAATAATAGGGAATGACTGTGATTCTTATATTATTATTTGACTTATGAAAGATATCAAGTAGAGAAAAAAGACACCACGGACATCCACGAAATAAAGTTCAACCCCCAGCCTTCTTTGATCAGTAAGCTCTAATAGAGGCTGTGGGTGTCGCTGTTGCAAGAGTTTCAAAAACTAGTGCAACTGGAGGTCGAGAAGGATCAAGTAACTTCCAAAAGAGCAAGGCACATCATTCTATAACATTTATAAAAGGAGGGGACACAATGATAGTAGATCATTAGTTATGACAAGTTGAGAAAAAAAAACTTGGACGAGACATTGCATGTGACTTCTCCTTTTAGGTCCAAGGTGAAAATTAGTCAGATATGTCAAGATTATGAGTTAGAAATCACAGGGATTATATTCATGGCAGATCTTAGAGTCATGGACATGTCGGATTTTGATGTAATTCTTGGCATGGACTGGTTAATAGCACATCGAGTTATTATTGATTGTCATCATAGAAAAATTATTATTCACACACCAGATGATATATGTGTTGTATTTTCGGGGGATAAGCTTGATACTTTACCCCATACTATGTATGATTCTAAATGGCATGGACAACTTATGGGTTGGCTGGCATGTCTCACCCTAGAAGAAGAAGGGACATTGAATATGGATCTTCCTCGGATAGTTTGTGAATATGAAGATATTTTTCCTAATGAATTACCATGATTACCCCCTGCACAGGAATGTGGATTTTTGTATTGAGTTACATCCTGTTAAATCACCCATTTCTATGACTCAACATGGGATGACACCGATTGAATTACAAGAACTCAAGGTCCAGATATAAGATTTGTTGGACAAGGGTTTTATTAGACCCAACACTTCACCTTGGGTGCTTTGGTTTGCAAAGAAGGATAAAATCCTTTGACTGTGCATTTATTATCGATAGTTGAATATGATTATGATAAAGAATTGATATCCATTACCAAGGATTAATGATTTATTTGACCAGTTAAAAGGGACACATGTCTTTTCTAAAATAGTTATTTGTACATGATATCACTAGTTGCGAGTTAGAAAGGCTGAAATCCCTAATATAGTATTCAGAACATGGTATGAGCATTTTGAGTTTACATCAATGCCTTTCGGATTAACGAATGTGCTAGCAGCATTCATGGATCTTATGCATAGAATATTTCAGCCATATTTAGATTATTTTGTTGTGATTTTTGTGGATGATAGTTTGACTTATTCTTAGTTCGAAGGAGAGCATGAGGATCATTGACTTATTGTTCTCCAAACTTTGAGAGAATATAAGTTGTATGCCAAGTTTGGTAAATATGACTTTTGGTTGGCAGAAGTAAAATTTTTGGGACATATAGTGTCAGCTACAGGTGTCTCATTGGACCCTGAAAAAGTCAGGGCAGTCATGAGTTTGGAGAGGCCAAAGTCAGTTTTTAAAATATGTAGTTTTTTGGGATTGGCTGGGTATTATAGAAGATTTATTGAGAATTTTTCTCGGTTAGCTTCTCTAATGACTAGATTGACCAGGATGGAAGTCAAGTATGAGTGGACTGATTCATGTGAAAAGGCTTTCCATGAATTGAAAAGGAGACTTACTTCAGCACCTATTTTGATAATTCCGGATAGGGGGCAGAAATATATAGTGTATTGTGGTGCCTCAAAAGATGGATTGAGATGTGTTCTGATATAATCTGGGAGAGTGGTAGATTATGGTTCAAGACAGTTAAAGAATCATGAGAGAAATTATCCCACACATTATATAGAATTGGCGGCTATATTCTTTGCTTTAAAAATATGACACCACTATTTGTATGAGGAGCAATATGAGGTATATTCAGACCATAAAAGTCTGAAATATATCTTTACACAATGAGACCTTAACATGAGATAGTATTGATGAATGGAGTATCTAGAAGATTATGATTTTACTTTGTGTTACCATCCAGGTAAGGCAAATGTGGTGGCTGATACACTTAGTCGAAAGTCACGAGGTGCACTAGCTAGTATAACTTCGCGGGAATAGTATATGCTTGAAACTATGGGATGATTCAGCTTACAATATAGTAGTCGAAGTCAAGATGTTATCAGAAGTTTAGTAGCTAAACCATCGCTATTAAATAGGGTGATTGAAATGCAAAAACAAGAGGCAAAAATATTATCTACAAAGAACCAAGTAGAGACTGGTACGTGCGATGAAGGTTGGGCTATTCATATGGATGGTAGTCTTTGGTTTAGGGAATGTATTAAGGTTCCCTAAATAGTGGAATTGAGAGAGGAGATTCTTAAAGAATTTCATTGTTCTTGGTTTACAGTACATCCACGTGGCACAAAGATGTATAATGATCTTCGTCGCCAGTGTTACTGGAATGGGATGAAGAGACATATTGAGGATTTTGTTCAACGATGCCTCACGTGTCAGTAGATAAAGGCTGAGCATCAAAGGCCAATAGGATTACTCCAGCCTTTGGAGGTAACAAAGTAGAAATGAGAACATATCACAATGGATTTTATTACTCACTTGCCACGGACATCACGAAAACATGATGCTGTGTGGGTAATTGTGGACCAGCTTATAAAAGCTGCACATTTTCTAGCAATGCGAATGACCTTCACACACAAGGAATTATGCATGTTATACATAAGAGAAATTGTCCGATTACATGGAGTGCCAGTATTTATTATAACAGACTGAGAACTCTGATTTACTGCTCATTTTTGGAAGAGTTTTCAGAAAGTAATGGGAACACAATTGATAATGAGCACTGCTTTCCATCCACGAACAGATGATCAATCGGAGAGAACCATACAAGTTTTGGAAGATATGTTGCAAGCATATTGTCTAGATTTCAAGGGTAGCTGGGAAGAACATCTGCCTTTGGTCGAGCTCACCTATAACAATAATTACCAGGCAATTATCCAATTGGCACCATGTGAAGCATTATATGGAAGACCATGTCGATCTCTAGTTAGTTGGGCTAAGGTGAGAGACAAATCCATCATGGGTCCAGATGTGATTAAAGATACCCCAGAGAAAGTATATTTGATATGACGTCTTCTTATAGCTCAAAGTCAATAGAAAAGTTATGTTAATAAATGAAAATGACTTCTAGACTTTGAGGTGAGAGATCATGTTTTATTGAAAGTGATGCCAGAAAGGGGAGTAATCAGATTTGGAAAATGTGGAAAGTTATCACCAAGATATATTGGGCCTTTCGAAATACTCGAGAAGGTGAGTTTTGTTGTTTATCGATTGACATTACCATCACATTTATCTGGTGTCCACAAAATATTTCACGTCTCCATGCTTAGAAAATACATTTCTGATCCAACTCGTGTAATGGATTGGGGCGAACTAGTTATTGATGCAGATTGAACATTTAAAGAAATATCAGTGTGTATCATTGATATTTGAGACTAAGTTTTGCAATGCAAAACTATGAGACTAGTAAAAGTTATATGGTAGCATCAGGGAATAGAAGAAGCAATATGGGAACATGAAAACACGATGCGTGTCGCTTATCCTTTTTTATTTGAAAATTAAGGTATGTATTTTAGTAATTAAATAATTATTTAACTTTATAATATGTTTATAAGTACAAAAATATATTTGTGAGAATTTCGGGATGAAATTCTTTGAGGAGGAGAGAATGTGAAATCCTGAAAAAATAAATAAATAATTAATATAATTTGATTTCTAGAAAAAAAAGGTAAATGATAATTTTACAATATGAGAAAATAACATGATAATTTTAGGGCCATATTGATAAAATAGATATCATTATTGAATTCGTCTTGGAAAATATAGCTACCGTGTCAAATTTCATTAAATTCTGAGAAAATCAGAATTTGTAATATTTTTATTTAATTAAATAATTATTAGAATATTTAGGAAAAAAAAATTCGCTTAACCGAAAGACCACGCCATGTCGTCCGCACGTGGTTGTGCCTACACGGGTGGTTCGTCGGCTGTCTAGGTGTCAACCCAAAAGAAAAAAATAAATTATTATTAATTAATGATAATAATTATAGGAAAAAAAACAAGAAAAACATCAGGAATCTGTAAAACGAGGGAAAGGCTGAAAAAAAATATTCGACACTGGAGAGAGATACAGCACAGAGGAAGAAAATATCCATAAATTTTATTTTAATTGTAATGGATTATTCTAAAATCAGAATGAAAAAGTCCAAGAACTAAAGTTACTCTACACGATGAGATATTCACATTGATATCAAATTTATAAAGTTTCTGTGAAATTTTCCAAAAGATAGTGATTTTTTCTCATCAGAATTTCTTTCTAGTTAATGACCAAAAATGATCATATTTTATATTACAATTCGAATTGTTAAAAATTTTATTAGAAATGATTAATTGGTGTAAAGTTTCGGTATTTCATTTAGTAAAAGTTAGTATAGGACGAATTGGATTTGAATTGTTATAATTGTGTCTAAAATTAGAAATGACATAATTGCAATTCATGTGCACGGGAATATTCCATATACATGAGTGGGTGCATGATATATATATATATATATAAAGGTATATGGATGGTATTTAGAGAACTCGAATTGGGACAAGATCTAGACTAAGTTGCGCAAAATTTTATTTGGTACATGGTTATTATAGATTATGAACTTGAATTGGGACACCGTCTAGGCATAGTTACGGCGGTGCATATTTCTCGGAGTAAATCCAAGAAAACTATATTTTATTCGGATAAATGTCCATAATTGTTTTTCGGAGGTGGTCCACATTTTTTGAAATAATTCCAAAAAAAATAAATATTTCTATAGATATATATACATATATACATATATACATATATACATATATATATATCTATATATATATAATATGCCACACTTGGCTTCGACATGTGTGAGGGAGTCGATGGGACTTATGAATATGGACATATAAATATTTCATCCATAATTGCATTCATATAAACATTGTACTTGAATAGATGTTAATATATATTCATGACGTTTTATGTGCACTTAGGTAGGGAGTAACTCTGAAGGAGTTTACCCCTACTGAGCTTTGCTCACTCCATTTGTGGGACCCCTTTTCAGGTACAGGTCCAAGACAGTTGAAAGATCCACATACGAGATCGCACATGTGAAGGGAAGCCGATTGTGGCTTAAATAATATGTATTGCACATTGGAAAAAATTTATTTTATTACACATTGTATGGTGTGATGGATTGAAAGGGACCCCATGGGGTAAATAATAGTTGAAATATATTTAGCATTGGTATATATGGATACTTGGTATTTAGATACAAGAACCACTAACTATGTTTATAATTCTTTGTAATGGTTCCATGAAACCAAATAACTTAGTGATTATGAGATCAATCTTTACATTGGAAATACTTTAAAAGTAGCAGCTATTATTGAGGGAGATTTCTTACTTCATTTTGAAAGAGATATAATTTTATTTTTGAAAGATTGGCTTTATCTACATTCAATTAGAAAAAATATGATTTCTTTTCTAGTTTGGTTAAGGATGGTCATAGGATGAAAGTTTATCTTTAACACTTATCTTAAAAAGATAATTTACTTGAATAGAAAGTTTATCTATTCTAGTATATTAAAATATAACATTATATTATTAATATTATCTCTACTCTAATATAATGATACGAGTTGAATAATATCAATGTCTTAGCATATAAAAAAATATTTTTCTAATATTAACCAGAATTATCTTTAACACTTATGCTTAGGTCATAAAAATCTAAAATTTATTTTGTGACTAGTTAATGATAGACCTTTTAGTTCATTGATGGTGGAAACACTACCAAAATGTGAATCCTTCTTAAAAGGATAGATGACCAAATAGTCATTTGTGGCTAAGGCCTATAGAGACAAAGAGCAACTAGAGCAGGTTCATTCTGATTTATGTGGAACCATGACTATCTAAGCAAGAGGTGATATTTAGTACTTCATCATATTTATTGATAATTAATCAAGATATGGGAATATTTATTTGATACATCGTAAGTCTAATGCCTTTGAGAAATTCAAAGAGTACAAAATAAAAATTGAGAAACATCAGAATAAATATCTCAAGATATAACGATATGAACATGGTGGTGAGTACCTCTTGAGAAAGCCTAGGGACTAGATATTGGATCAAGGAATTACATTCTAGTTCTTTAAACCTTTCATTTGGTAGAAAAATGGTGCGATAGAAAGAAGGAATAGGACTCTTATGGATATGGTAAGATCAATGATGAGTTATTTGGATATGCCTAATTTCTTTCTAAGATATCTTTTCATACCTCACTTCCGACTCTTTGATTATAAAAACATGAGTCAATACATATATTGCAGATACTGTATAATTTTTTTTATTGAGTGAACTTACATATTATTGTGGCTAATGACATTTTACATATATCAAAAGTCATGACATTATTAATGTTAGATCTATTCTTTTCACATGCATATTTTTTTATATTTGAGTTTCATAATAATTTATTTTTGATTAATTATTTTATCAAGCAACTAAATTATAATATTTTATTTTCTTATGCTTATTTTTGCAAGATCAACTAACCAAAAAGATTTTTAAGATTTGAGCAAAATAAATTATACATTTTTCTTTTCATTCCCACGAGTCATTCTAGGTATTTGGCTATCATTAATTCACTAATTCTGCACTCAAATCTTCTACGTTAATCATTGAATAAACTGAAAAATTTAGATTCAAGCATCAAAAGAAATACTTCTATTAACTGTTAGGCATATCAATTAGACAAGTATAATAAAATTTTATATTTGAAACGCCATAAAGATAGTAATAGATACTTATTCTATCTGATTAATTTAATCATTTAAAAGCCTTTTCGAAAGATCACATAAAGATTTAAATATTTTATTACTTTTGATAATTATTATACTAGATATATATGATTATCTTTATAAATTTTTATCAAATAATAAAAACTCAATTTATGTATAATATTAAATATTGAGAAATAATAATGTTGCAGAATATTAATTGAAAATCATAATCCATACATCTAATATTAAATAGGTAAGATAAGACTTGGTTAATCATCATAATGATAATGATGATAATGATATTTTAAAATATATTTCCTAATAATTTTTTTTGTTTCCTTAAATAACATACAACTATTTACAAGTGTTTTATGAAGTATTTTAAGATATTTATGAGAAGAATCATTATTAATGGTTAACCTCTTAAATAACTAAATAACTTTTATTTTTTCACGTCATATCTCATATTAGCTTTTCATTCAAGAGACTAGTTGGCCCCTCTACGTATTTGGCTATAATTGATTCACTAGTTATATACTTTCCGCTTCTACATCAATCATTGAATAAGTTAAAAATTTTAGAATTAATCATTAACAAAGAAACTTCTATTAACTATCAGCATATCAATTAAAGATGTATAATATAATTTTGTACTCGATGCATCATGATGATGTTAGTAGGAACTTATTCTATCTAATTAATTCAAAAGTTTATGAACATTGTAGGAAGATAGCATAAAAATTTAAAATATTTTATTATTTATAATAATTATTATACTATATATAAATGATTATTTATTTTGGTAGAAAAATCTCTAATTTTATTTATTTGTATAAAAATTATCAATTAATAAAAAATTCATTTAATTATAATATTAGATAATAAAAAATAATAATATTACAAAATAATATTTGGAAAACATGATGCATACATCAACCTTCAAATATAATTAATAATCATGATGATGATGATTAATATTATAAAATATACTTCCTAATAATTTTTTTGTTTACTTAAAAATCATATGATTATTCACTAGATTTTTGTGAAGTGTTCCTAAATATTCTTTTTCAAGAATCAATATTAATAGTTAGCTTCTAGATCAACTGATTAACATCATCTATCTTTTCAAGTTGTATCACATATCATCTTTGCATTTAAGAGATTTTTTCACCTGTTATCTAAGATTCATAGATGTACTTTTTTATTTAAGATCACCCCCAATAGAGAGAATATGGATGTTTGTGTCATCGGGTGCATAATAGTGATGAGTCATTCTATTGTCCAGTTATTACTTCTCATTATGACAACTAAGTAGACTTCTGCACCTAGTACTACCAACATAACTAGTCTTGATGAGAATGGTGGGGCATCTCTTAGTGCTTTGTAAAACCACGACTCTTGTGGGGCACTTAGAGGTGTGTATTAAGAGAAGTCAAGTGTAAGTGTCCCTCAAGACACAATATTAGTCTGCCATTTAGGGTAAGATCAATGTTGGGAGACTTAACGATCTCAATTGAAAGGTGTATACTAGATATGTATGTTCACAACTTTTCTTAGTCAAGTCACAAACCATATAAGCAAATCCACTTCAGAGTATGAACTTATGCCTTTTGATTGTTCTACAAGAGAAACTAACAATATGTTCTACCTAACACTCACCATCACATGTACTTTCTCACTTTTATTTTGATATTAAATATTTTAATTTTTTATCTTCTCTTAATAACTACAGAAAATCTAATACACATTCAAATAACAAAAAATAATATTGAATGAACTAAATGCACTAACTTCTAACCATATATGAGATCTTATTCTATATTATCCATGTAAGTCTATTGTGAGATGTGAATGTACACAAAAGACTATATTGGAAGAAAAAATTATTCATCTTAAGGTCAAATTGATAGCAACAAATTTATAAAAACTTGTTATAAGGAATATTGAGATTTTTTTTTCTCATGATCAATGTAGTCACTATCAGATTTTTACTTTTTATTATTACTTCTCACAAATTAATTACATATCAACTAACTGTGAAGAATAGATTTTTCCAAGTTAATATTGAGAAACAAATATTTATATAGAAATCATCAAATTTTAATATTTAGGAAGCATTACAAGCATGATATGTAGACTATAAACAATACATTATGACCTAAAACAATCTTTTAAAACAATATCTATCAAGTTCTCTTCGACACTTGTAATTTTTTATCTTATAATATGTCATATTATTATTATTTCTACCAACACAAATCAAAGAAACAATGTATTATGTTAGTAATATATATTAATCTACTTATAAAAATGATTAGTTAAATATACTTCAACTAAAATTATTCTGAAAAATAAAATTTCAAATCAAAGATTTGTGATGCCATAAATACATTTTAGGTATTGAGATCATTTATTCAGAAAATAAAATTTTTCTTTCCCAAAAATATATTTTAGATACTTTATTTGATTTCAATATGATGAGATACACACCGGCCAACTTATCTCTTGATCTAAGTGCAAGCTTATCCATAAATATCAATATTTCAATTGATTCTTTCAGATATAAAAAAATCATATAAAAATTTAACTATCTAATAATGACTAAATTATATATTATTTATTTTTTTAGTAAATTAATCATTTTCTAAATTTTCTTATTACACTAATATAATATTTTTTTTTGATTCTCAAATATATGAATAAGAAGATTCTAACACATGGAATTTCACTTAGAATTCATAAACATAATCAAATAGAGATGTACTCAAATTATAATTAAGCTCTCACAATTGAACAGAGGAGATTTCTGAAGGTATGAATTAATGAAGAAAAGTCTAGTACAAGCATCTCTCATTACAAGAGGTATGAGTCTCCCTAGGAATGAAAGAAAAATATTGTGAGACTTAATGATCAACTTAAAAATATATACTTAATAGTTACATCCATAATTTTTCCCAATCAAGTCAGCATCCACATGTACTTTCTTATCTTATTTTGATACTATATATTCTAATTTTGTATTCACTAAATAATTATAAGATTTTTGATACTCGTTCAAGATGACAATAGACTATAATAAAAGTAATAAGTGAAATAACTTTTAATCATATATGAGATGTTATTCTGAAACATTTAAGCAAAGTTATTGTGAGATATAAGTCAATAACATGGTAAAGGTAGATATAACTAATGAATTTCTAAACATATAGTGAGAATTACTAGAATTTTTTCACTCGTGATCAATTTATGTCACTATAAGATTGTTACTCTCTATTATTATTTCACACAAAAAGTTTATATATCAACAAGATATAAATAATATATTTTTCCATGATAATTAAAGAAATATATATTTATGCAGCAACTACTATATTTTATTATTCTAAGGAGTATAAATTTTATATGTAGACTAAAAAGATTTTGTATGACTTAAAATAATCTTCTAAGACATGAATCAACATATTGTCTCCAACACTTCCTATTTTTTCACCATATAAAAAATACATATTAGATTATTCATGTTTTTATCGATGAGAATTAAAGAAATAATATATAATATTACTAGTACATATTAATAATATTTAATTACAAAAAATGATCAATTAAATATATCTCAATTAAAATTATTCTTATATATCAAGTATCACATAAAAAATTCAAAATATTTTAGGTACTTTTTGGATGTTGAAGTTTAATATTTTAAAAGTATTATTTTTCTTTTTCAAAAAAAAAAAATTTAATAATTTATCTTATCTTGATATGATAAGATATTCATCAACTAACTTACCACTTGATCCAAGTATATTTTTATCCACAGATATCAACACTTCAATTAATTATTCTAGATACAAAAAAAATTATTAGAAAACTTAATCATATCTAACAATAACATAACTAGACATCACTTATTTAATTAATATAATTAGTTATTTCATAAATTTTCTCAAATAGATTTATATGAACATAATTCTTCTAATTTTCAAATATGAAAACAAGATATATGGAATTTCATTTTATAAACTAAGAGCATATCCAATATAAGCATACTTAGATTCTAGCTAGACATATCGGTCCAAATGTTAATAATCATTTATTATCATACTTTTATTAAAGATATATGGAATTTCGACACATTTCTACCAATCTGATATTTTATGAGTTGACAAATTATATCAAGATTGATTATCATATACGAGAGAAGATTCACAACCATATTTTATATTTTTATTAAAGATAATCTTATCTCCTAAAAAAATAAATAATAAATCATTATTTTCATATTAGTACAAAAGTAGAGTCCAAAGCTATAATATTAATTATTTGTGAATTTTAGTAGATTATTCACTTCTTTGAGGAGTTGAGACTATTTGTCCAGAAGCTAATAACACTTTATTATAATAATCATATAGCTCGGCACATGTTATCAATTCAGTATTTCACAAATAAATAAAACATATCAAGATACAATATCAATTAATATGAGAAAAGATTCATAATAATTTGTTACCTATCACTATGTGCCTCCCAGTGAATAGATTACACACAACTTGAAGAAACTAAGTATAAGTTCATAGTTTTATTTATTCTATTCCAAACTAGGTATTTATGACATGTATATATTAGTTTGAAAATATTATTAAGGTTCAATTTTATTTATATTAATAAAAAGTATAATATTATTTTTCTCTCTCTATGATAACTTATTTTTGTTTATATGAGAATACTGACTTATAAGTTTCCCGACATGAGTATTTGAACAATGTTAACTTTTTCCCAATTAATAAAAAAATAAATTACTATTTTTCTCTTCTCTATCTCAAATTCATATCAAACCCAAACAAGAAAGAAACAACATAATGATTTTTAAAGATGACCAAAGTTGCATAGGGATGAAACACCACATTGAAGTCATTATGATAGATGTCCTTTCCTTTTCTATCATATTCTCGCCTCCTTATGGGATCACGTAAAGTTGTTGCATCAAAAGAGATGAACAATGTCATCTATGACAAATTAACTACCTTTTAAGAATAAAAAGAAATAAATTAAGTGCTCATGCATACAAATATTTGACATAATATTAATCAATGTGTATTAATGTTTCATTGTCACATATTAATAAATATTGCTGTATATTAAACATTTTATCACAATATATTAACATAATATCATGCATTAAATATTTTAATTATCGTCGACTCCACCATCACCTATGATGCTTTAGCCAGCAAAGCTTATGGCTAATAAGGTGCGTCCTATTGGTTAATTTCTATTTAACTCTAAATCAGAGCAGTTTGATCAAACCCTTTCCAAAATTATTCATCCAGTACTATCCAACAACTTACAGAAAGTATCCAATTCCTACAGATAATAGAGTATCCATCAGAGCCTGGTTCTTGACAACAATAGACTGAGTTTGGTTTTTTGTTATTTCTATCAATTATTAAGAGTTTCAAACACAAGACTCAAGAGCACAAAACAATAAATACAAATAAGACCATCTATAAGGAATGAGCATCATTGGTAATAATTTTGTTTTGTGAACAAAAAAAACATGCATACTCATAACTATTATTATTATCATAAATATTGATAGAACCAGGCATTCATGATATTTTATTCAACTGCATTACATGCCAGTAATTATAGACTCTTTCTACAACACTTAATGCTACTAGCATAACCAAAATATATGAGCTCAACTTTCAAAAATTATTATTTTCATCTTCCTTTATTCATAAAATATGAATATGATTTGTGTTATTTTATATAATTTATTTATATTCAATACAACACCACAGTGATAGAAAAGAATAATGGCCCAACATTACCATTCAAGTGTTGATGATGAAAGTTCACAATTGATTGGTGTTCACGGCTATCAAGCAATGATGAAAATTTCAATCCCTGACTAGCATTGAAAATTTTCAACAATTATGTATAAATAATGTTTTAATTATGTTAAATCATGTTTTTTAGTATTTATTAAGTACCAAATGCTTAATTATTTGATTCAAAATTTGTTATTGACGACGTGACGTCACTTCAACCCAACAAAAAAATTACCATTACTAAATATGAGTTTAGACTTGTACATAAAAATATGTCCATTTAATTCTTCAAGATACCAAAGATTTATAAAAAATAGTAAATATCTAATAGTTAAGAATATATATCACTTACATTATTACCGAATTTTGATGTTTCCTAAATTCTTCAAAACATATTTATATAGATATAGCTCATCACATTTTTAAAGCCTAGTTGCACCTAGGAATCATGCTAGAAGCAATAGGAGCAAGCCAAAAATAACTATCTCAAGCAATATAGGGTCATTTGGCCTACAAGATCGAGGCACGGATAACTTTTAGATTTAATCTAGGATTTGGACCAAACAAAATAAGTAATAATCCAAATGAAATTACCAAATATACTTTACTTACAAAGTTATAAAAAGTGCAAGGCACTCATCCAAAAACACACCTTTCTCAAAAAAAAATATTTTTTTTTATATTTTTAAAAAGAAAACTTTATTTTAAAAATTATTAATAAAAACTTTAAAAGATTTTAAAAATAATACTTTTGAAAAAACTCAAAATTAAAAAAATTTTTAATATAAATAATCTTTTTGAAGAAAACATATAAATATAAAACTTAAATAAAACATATTTAATCAAATTTTTTAAAAATTAAAAATTTATCAAAATGAACACTTAAAAAAAAAAAAAAAGTTTAATGTTAAAAAAATAAAGGTGTCAAACAAGCTGGATGGCTCGGGCCCGAGTTGAGGCACGACCCGACTCAGCCGTGCCCATGCTGGGACGGCTCATGGCACGGCTCATGCCGTGCCTAGGTCTACCAGACCATGTGCCGGGCCAGACACGACACGCTACGAGGGCTCGATAATTCAGTATAACTCGAACCATGGTCCGATCCCATCCCACCCTGATGCCTGACGCCCGATGCCCAACGCCGACCCCGAGCTAGACGGATCTGAAATTTCATCGATCCTGCAACCTAACTGACCTGACCCGCAGTCTTTTTTCCACAACCCCCCCAGCCAGAGCCTAATAATTCAAGAAGCCGAAGCTTCTAGAACCAATGGTCTAAAAAAATAAAAAAATAAAATTTTTAAATCTCAGTAGTTGGATATCGCCCCCAATAGCTATTAGGTAGAATTCGACGGCCCTAAAAATTGTGCGTGATTTTTTTAAGTTCAAAAAAAAAATATATATTTTAAATTTCTATATATATAACCCCCCTCCCCCTCATTCAAATTTTATGTTTAAAATACATTGATCCCTCTATCTCTCTCATATTTTCTCTCTCTCGATCTCTTTCTTTTGACTTTAAGATTTCAGAACTCGGGTGTTATATAGATTGTGGTACGAATGCGGTGTGGACATTAAAAAAATAAAGTTTACATATTTCACATTATGATTTATGAGTACTTTTTTATTTTTTAGTTTTTAAGTTTTAAATTTAAAATCTTCTCCTCCTATTTTCTTCTTTATTTTAATTAATTAAATTTTATTAATCAAAATACATTATATAATACAATATAATTTAAAAAATAAAAAATAAAATAACAAATAATAATTTTAATTACGAAAACAAAAATTAATTATAATTTAGAAAATGAAAATCCTATGGAAAGGACCAAGGCTGCTGAAATTTTGGTTTCTCCAGTCATCTCGACCCAAACATCTAAAAAATAAAAAACTAATACTTCAATAATTTGGACTCACTTAAATATAATAAAAAAAATATATTTGGGGTACCGAAGAAGAATCAACATAGTACAAATATTATAAAAAAAATTTAAACTATAAAAATTCATGTGGGATCGAATATCTTAATAGGCATGCCGAATTATGTACTATAAAACATGATACATTAGATCCTAGGCAAACTCAACTCAGCGAGGAGTTCTTTGAGGCTAGATCTAATTCACCCTCAATGTTGACCCCCTTCATATACCATAACGAGTAAGGAAGGGAAGACATGGCTAAACTGATCATCACGATAAGTCTTCTGATTAGGTTTTCAGAGGATCCAAAAGTAGTCAGTATCATACAAACTTAATTTCAACTTGCATATAATAGGATTCCTAGGTCCATATCTAGGAACGACATACTAAAATATTATAAGTTAAAAAAATAAGAATTGATAAATTTAGGGATTATAGTGGAGTGGTGTCCATAACACCCAATATCTGGACTAATCACGGCAATACATCTTATGCATGTCTCACCACCTACTATGTAGATTCTAAATGGACACTAAATAAAAAAAATATTATGTTTCTCATAGATTCTTCATCCTCATGATGGTCCGATCATTTTTGAGTATGTGATAAAAATCTTTAGACAAAATAAAATTCAAAATAAAAAAGTTAGTATCATATTCGATAATACATCTAACAATGGAGTATCCATTAACATGTTTGCTAGGACTATTGTATATTGACCATTAGGAGAGATTTTCTACGTTAGATGTATGTGTCATGTGATTAACCTAATAGTATAAGCGGGGATGAAAGTGTGTGCCTCCGCTTTTGAAAACATACATAACTCACTAAAATATATTTGTACGCCTCACAAACAATAAGAGTTTGGTAGTCTCTGTTTGTTTTCAAATCTTAAGAAGAAATTCCAATCGGATATGAGATACCATTAAAATTACACATACCTTATGTTGGAGTTATGTGTTGGAAACGAATATGTGATATTCGACTACGTCAATAGTAAGAGTGACGAACTTATTATTGAAAACACTAACTAGAATATAGGAATTTCATTTATGAAATTCCTGAAGATTTTTTATGACACGACGAACATGTGTTTATCAGTTTATAGTCTCATGACTTACATTGCACTTAGGTGCATATGCAATATTAATAGCATATTTCAGATGTTTTAAGATACCCCAAAACTTAGTGATATGATTATATAAATGGAAACCAAGTACTTAAAATATTAGTTCACCATTTCATCTCTTTATTGTTTGGCTGCATGCATGAATCATAGGATTAAGATATAAAAGATAAAGAACAATTTGACAAATATATTCTCATGTATGAACTAGAAAAACCAACATAATGGATTCATTCACGAAAAATTGACTGAGCTCTTTATATATTATGATACTAGGTATTGTGGTAATAGTAGTGAGGCTCCGAGTACGAAGATAGATATGATATTCGAAGACGATGACTTCTCTTTTCAAGTAGTGAATATGAAATAATGGGGTTGACCATCGAATATGAGGGAGCTATCTTAAAACATAGATACTGATTACTGCACAATCATATAATATTCTGATAATCAGAATCTTGATATTTTACAGTGATGCAAATTATGAATCCAAGATGACACGAAAATTATCTTGTGCTATCCAAGATGACACAAAATTTACTTACTCCTCCAATATTGAGGGTAGCAACTGAGTCTACTTTTTTTTGTTGCAGTGAATGTAATTTCAGATAGGAGATCTTGATTACGACCAAATATTATTGAGATATTAGCATGCGTGAAAAATTGAGAAGATTCGATCTTGGGCATCCTGTATTGTGCTAAGACTACAATAAAAGTAGAGAAGTTGGTTGCTGATGATGATCTATGTAATATTGATGATGATTGATGACTGATGATAATTAATGAATTGAGACACTGATACTTATATCATCATTGATCATATATTGTAATGTTGTCAATTGATGATATTTTTTTTTCATTTATCTTTTTTTGATTTACATTATCTTTATTTTTTTTTATCATATTACTTTGAAGTTTGATTCTTGAATCTTTATTTATATTTTTTGATGATTTGCATTATATTAGTTTGTACTTTGTATTAATATTTTAGTTTTATTAATTTAGACACTATTAGTTTTTAAATTTTAGTTGTTTATTATACTATGCTTGATGTTTATATTTAATTTAATAAATTAAAAATAAAAATTTTAATTATTTTTTATTTATTTTAATTTAACAATTAATTATAAACAATTTAAATATTAAATAATTAAAATTTAAATGTTTTAATAATTTTAATATTCTCGATTAAATATTTTTAAAATGGCCCGATCTAGGCTTGAACCCAGCCCAAACCCGACCCAAACCCGGCCCAAAGAGCCGAACCCATCTCCAAACTCGACCCCTACGAGTCAAAACTGACTTATCCAAACACAACCCAGCATAGCATGGTGGCCTAGTTGGGCCAACTAAAACTAGATTGGGTCAGGCCAGGCCAGCACATTTAACACCTCTATTTAAAAATAACATCACTTAAGTAACAAGAAAAGTTGAAACTTTTTCAAAAAGAAAATCAAATTTGTTATTTCCCAAAGACATGCCTTTTGAGAAGGCATTTTGCCTAGTGATACTCAAGGAGCCAAACCAAGTCTTTATTTACACTTGTGCTTATTCAAACATGAAGTACACCTTTTGGTTGGATACAGATGAGTATCACACACACTTGTGCTTATACCATGAAGATCAATAATTTTTTTAAATTATATCATCTTAAAGTTTGATTGGTGGCAAGGTACAGACTTATAGGAATGACTATCCAAATATTTTGGTTTTAGTTGTTTGCATGACCATAATCAAAATTATATAGTAAGTAGTCTTTAAGAGTTTCTCAAGAATGAATGATTTTTTGAGGGAAGTGAAAAACATCTTTCTTTAAGATTCTTTAAAGATGACACACACACACACACACACATAATCATCCCTCAAATAAGTTATAGCACTTA
Organism: Sapria himalayana; assembly: GCA_029783825.1. NCBI lineage: Eukaryota > Viridiplantae > Streptophyta > Magnoliopsida > Malpighiales > Rafflesiaceae > Sapria > Sapria himalayana. Next base: position 307,184 of record JAREIK010005702.1, on the reverse strand, counting down.
AGATATATCACTCAAACTATGTATCCATATGCAACAATAATATAAGTACAAACAAAATTAATATCTAAGCTTTAGTACAACTATGGCATGATAAGAGACAGACAAGAAGTCTAATGACGCATGCAAGAGACAAATAACATGATAGTTAAATAGAACATTAACTTTTGGAATAGTTATATGTAGCCTTAGACTGGGAATAATCTCCTCAAGAGCCAAAATCAACTCTTATCTTGCATAAAAGAATTACACAAACAAGTTAGACAAGTGAAAAAAATGATATCCTTAAATAGAGAGCCCTATAGGCCAAGGGTCAAGATGGCAAGCATCACAATCTTATGCAATATGAAACAAAAAATAAAATCATGAAAACTCTAGAATATCTATCAAACATGAGCCTCAATATTTTTTTGAGCTCATCTTAAATAATATGTCTCTTTGAAATCTTTTAGGATCTACATGAATGAGAGTGTCACTATCACCTAATTTTGGGTTTACTATAGATCATGGTCCACCAAAATTATTGGGCAACAACACATGATCAACCAAAATTATTGGGTCGCAACAATCCTCGTCCATCTAACATGGCGATGTCCTTGTCTAATCCTTGATTATAAAAATTTATTTTTGTTGGGATTTTCGTCTTTATTTTATTTTTTATTATGATGTATAAATCACTTAACATGTAAGTTGCTCAAATCTTATTTGCACGTTTTATAAAATATTGTTTGCAAAATATTTTTTTCAAAGGTATTGCATTTTATTTTTTTTATACATTATTTTATTATAGTATCAAAGCCAACATTAGAAAAAATTTAACCCTACATTTGTGTGGGTAAGGTTTACAAAACCTAGCTGCAAAAATTCATGCATTATACCAGCATAGTGCATCGACACACATGAAAATCAAAAAAAATTATATTGTTTTCAACAAAGAATGTAATAGTTTGAATCTTCCTTAGGTTGTACAAAAATTTTTGATAATTAAATTTATTATTTATCAAAAAAAAAACATGATGATTCAATCCATACAAACACAGACTCACCATGAAGGCCAGAGAATTTTTATTCATTATTGATGTTGTGGTTATTTTGTGCTTTTATATTTTTTAAATTTATTATTATTTGTGATATCATGATTAAACTAAAACGTGTAAATAAATATATTTTTTATTAAGCTATGATTTTTATTTATTATTTATAGTGTAGTACTAGTATAGTTTATTATTAATATTTAAATTTTTAAAAATTAAAATTTTATTTTAAAGATAAAAGCTAGTGCCATAGTGATCATTGGACTTGACTAGCTAGAGGTTGTGTTGGCTATCTTATCCAATCTAGGTCAATGGAAATACAATGGCCACTACCCTATCCATTAGGTACTACATTGACCACTAGCAATTGTCATCCCACTACCAACCTTACCCGACATGATCAACTGAGGAAGGTGAACCATCATGTTATGCCAAGCAACCTCTCATGTTGTTGTGCTGGTATAACATGATGAGTACTCAATTTGTGCCATGTTTGGCACATCATGACCCATGTATCCAATCTTTTCCATGCATGGCATGACATTATTACCCAACTAAGCTACCAAATTTTGGATTGTGTTGGCTTGACATGATTATATTGACACCTCTAACTAAACCACAACAACTATAATACCCTTACATGTCATTATTTGATATAAGAATTATAAAATAATTAATCATATTCACTCTATTTGTACATGATATCTAATAATTAAGAGGGTATTTTAATACTAAAATGAAATTAATAGTGGTGTCAAGAATAATAACTATCATGAATGGTATTGCTAGAACAATGTCATTGCAATTCATCTCAATTGACCAGTATCAATGTTGTCATGTATAATAATAATCTTTGATTGGCCTTAGTACAATATTTTGTGTATATATCAAACCTTACTTTCCAACTCATTAATTATAGTATTAATAATTTTATTCTGTGTTCAATAATATGTTTTAATTTTTTTTTATTTTTATCAATAAAGTATATAGTGTAATTTTGTATTCTATAATCTTTCTGAGTTAATTTGAGTATAATTACACATACATGTTATTATTCGATATAAAAAAAATATAAAATAACTATTAACTCTTGTTGTATGTGCTATGAAAGAGTTGAGAGGGTATTTTATTGCTATGACAAAATTAAATAGTGGTGGTTGGAACAATAATTATTGTGAATGGTATTTTTAGAACAATGCCACTGTAGTTCACATGAATTGATTACCATCAGTGTCATTATATACTATAATGATCTTCAGACAACCTTAATACTTCATTTTAATGCAGTGTCCAACCTTATTTTCAAACTCATTAATTGTAATATTAATAATTGTATCCATCATGTTGAATAGTATTTTATATTTTTATTTAGATATATAAAGTATTTGATGTAACTTTTGTGTTCAATTGTTTTCATGTGAGTTAGATTGACCATATTATCATTATTTGATATAAAAAAAATATAAAAGAACTAATGCTTCATTTAATTTTTCTGTACATGATTTCAAAAAGTTGTGAGGGTTATTTATTGCTTAATAAAATTTAATAATGATGGCTGGAATACTGATGACCATGATTGATATTGCTAGAATAATGTCATTGACATTGAACTTGGTTGGTATCAGTATCACCATGTATCACGATAATCTTTGATTAACCTTGCAATTATTGGATATGTCTCAATTGTGACTTTGAGTTTCCCTAATGGAGCATGTTGATTTAAAATTGTTGATTTAGTATCTGAAAAATCTAATCTCATATCCTACCATATTGGTTGATCAGGCAAATAAATGACATGTTGGTGTTCACCAAGTACCCACTTAGGAGTATGCAGTTTGTTGAACTAAGATGAACATGGTTGGATTGGGTTAACTTTAATTTTTTTGGGTAGAACTATTTATTTTTGTTAGACTTGAGTTTTGGAAAAATATTTTGCCATTTTTTCATTGACAACCAATATGATTGGAAAAATTATTATGGTAAATAATTAGTATGGTCCATAGAGAAATAAGTTCTTCATGTTTGCATCAAATATTCTTGAAGGTTAATAATTTGAGTTTGATCATTGTCATGAATTTATTATGTCACCTAATTTTTTAGTTAGGTTGTATTTCAAAAGCTCATTAGCAAAAGTATCTTATAAATAGAGATTCACAAGTATATGAGTCATACAAGTAGTATTTAAGTCCATCTAGATATAGATCCCATAGGTATTATATTGGTAGTTCAGTTATTCATTAGTAAGATAACTTAATTCTAATAAAATAGATATTTTGATTATGAGATTAGTATTAGTTCCATATGTTTATTTATTTAATTTATGTGATGTTTGTTCAAATTAGCTCGAATTATGTTATATTTAGACACAAAACAAAAGTTATGGTATTATACAATGACTTCTTGTCATAATGGTATAAAAGTTAGTTATCATTATCAAGTTCATTCCAATGATGATCTTAAAGCCATTAGTATGTCAAGTTGTGCTGGCACACCTAGATTTTTTTTGTTTCCCAGTCAGACCACCATATCGTGCATGACACTATATGAGATGGGTTCTCTTGTCATTCCATGCCAACATATATTCATTATAAGTTAGCCCGGCATGGTTCAATTGGCCCAAAACATAGCACTTTCATGATGAGTTGTGTCGTGTCAATTCATGGTCATGTCGGCCCATGCTAGTTATAGGTGGTAGAAATGCCTAATTAAAAATATTTAAATTATTAAATTTATCATTAATACTTTATTAGAAAAATTAAATAGCAAAATAATAAAAACTAAACTATATTATAAATTTAAATGACTTAAATTAATAATTTAAAAAATTATTTTACATTCAACTTAAGATATCATATGAAAAAAAAAATTACAAAACAAAATTCTAAATGACAAACTTAAAAAAAATTAAAAAAAATAGTAAGAAATAACTCATAAATATAAAATAATAAATATGATATATAAGCAAAATAAGAAATAAAAAATATATATACACATCACGAACAAGAGTCCTCTAGTGGACATGATCAATCTATGCCCATAGTATGGTAATGCAAATGTTTATTCATGATCATCATGTAGACTTTTAAAAGATAGTACTAGCGGTGACCTCGATATCTTCAATGTCTCGTAAGTCATCATTTACCAGCAATTGCTTTGCTTTATCTTAACTACCCAACCTTAAATCATCTCAGTACTTCAAGCATGCAAGTGCTTCCATGATACATGGTTGGAGTCAGAATCTCTTATCTAAAATAATATTTGTAGTCATATAAAAAGTATACTCCAATATTATGCTAGATACCAGAAAGTTTAATAGACCATGTGTCATCTTAGCTAGCATGGGATAAGCAGATTTGTATGATTTATTATAAATTAAAAATATCCAAATTCTTATTATTATAATGTGATAAGATGAAATAATAATCATTATCAAAGTAATAAAATTGCTTACTTATATTCAATGAACCACCTTATTATTTTATCCCTAGCAAACTAAATAGAAATTTCATCTCTAATATATTGTCCATGTCTATACTCAAAACTTTCATACAGTAACTATTATTACTAGTGTCATAATATGTAAACATGTTATTCAATTTTTAATAAATTCAACTATCATATTTTCATAGGTTTGTTTAGTTCATGTATGTGGATATGTACATTAAAATATTTTCTATACCTTTCACTTTAACCCTATGATCCATATAGACAGCCAAATAATATAGTATTATAATGGAAGACAAGTATTTTAAATACATGATTTTCACCTCAATAGTCATGACACTAAATGCATGGTTTTTTTTTTATTATTACTAAATATACCACTAATATTATACACACACTTAGGCATAATGCAATTGGTAAAAGTATACACAAATAATACATGTTTATTATATTATAAAAAATTAGCAAAATTTTTATATTAAATTTTTGTATCCAAGTATGAATCACAATAAATTGTTCATCTCTATTACTATCAACGTAGTCAGATATCACATATTGGTAACCAACACATAATTCTGAAATTATGTAGGCATAATTATAATAGTATCTTACATCCATTTATAAGTTTTTCTTTTTTGAGCTCACTAACAAATATAACCTATTAAACTTTTGTTGCATACTAAGCATCCTAAGATATTTTAGTAAATTTTATATTTTTTCTAATATGGGAGAAACAACATTCAGTCTCACCTATGCTATTTGGTTAATTACGTGACACAAATATCTAACATGAAAATTTTAACCCAATGATCAATATCTAATGGTTCTGATAGACATATTAATGGTGATACCACTATTCTAAGTATTATCAAATGTAATATTAAAAGATTTATTTTAAATGTCATATTTCCTTAGGATCTTTATCATATACTCATATAAAGCAGGGGCATCATGGCGATAGAATATTTGGAAATCCTAAAATTTTTTTGTTAAGTTTCTACTAGAATCAACATATTGGGTGGTGTGGCAAGTGAATGATGTATCATTATGACTAGTGTCAATATCAAACATCACTGACACAACTCTACTATATTTTATAAATTCATTAATTATTAATTATTTTTGCTAACTTATTATATTTTATTATGTTATTCCTACTAGTGCACCTAGGAATTCTATGATAAGTTAGTTGGAAGTATGTTTGCATTATACTAACTTACATAGGATCCTCTATAAATTTAATTGGAAGATCCATGATGATAATCGATTTGATCATGCCTTTCATCTCAAATTTATTATAGTAAATGGAGATTATTAATGATGATGAATTTGATCCAACTTCAAAGCCTCGACCACTCAAGTTGATTTTCTTGGGATCTAAAATACTATATTTTTTAGTATATTAATCGGCATGCCTCTTAAGGCAATCTATGCCACATATACTCCTACATGTATATATTTTTGATAAGATATATATTGTATTGATTCTTCTTTTATATCACTAGAATTTTTATTTTAAATTATGTTAAAGTGAGTCTAAACTACTAAAGTATATCTAGTTTTAGGGTTTAGGAAAATGGGTCGAGGCCATTTGAGAAAATGTATTTTTTGGTCTCTAAACTTTTGCTTGGGTTGTCATTATTAATTATATATAGGTCAAAATCAATAATATTAAAATTACTATTTAACATTTTTTATAGAGTTTTAGATAAGAATTGATGCCAATATTATTGAATAGGAACAACCATCACCAAATTACTAATTACCTCCAAAAATATAATGATTTCACTATTATTTATCATTATCTATCAATACTCCAAAATTGTGAAATAATTCCAATAATCATAGGTTTCTATACTTACACATCATTGAAAACCACCAAAATATACTAAAATAATCAGTATTTCATATACCAAATAAATTCTTATACTAAAATTATCACTCATTTCAAAGTAATGACTTCCACTCAATAAAAAATATAATTACTACATCATCATAAATAATATATTTTATACTATAACTAGGTTTGAGTGTCATAGTACCTCTAGTTAGTAGAAATTTGTGACTTTGTTATGTTGATTAATTTTGTCAGTTAGGTAATATTCCAAAAGTTTATTAGTGAGAGTATCTCATCAATAGAGATTCACAAATATATGGGCCATACAAGTAGTAAAATAACTTTTATCCAAATTTCAATCTCATAAGAATTGTATCGGTATTTTAGTTATTCAATAGTGAAATAACTCAATTCTAGTAAAATAGATATTTTGATTGTATGATTAAACTTAGATTCATGAGTTTATTCATTTAATTTTTGTGGTGCATATTCAAATTGGCATGAATTATATTATGTTTATATAAAAAATGAAAGTTGAGGTATTATGCCATGATTTATTGTCCTAATTATATATAAGATGGTTATCACCAATAAGTTCATCCCAATGGTGGTCCCCTCATAGTTTTTCACTCATTACTTTTCCATTGAGATAATAAATCATCTATACATGAGAGTCATTCATAATCTTTTAGGAAACTCATTAACTACCCTTGATGGCTAGTTCAAAGGCATACTCTTATTTTTTTAGCTTCATGTATCATAAAGATCAAAAATTGGCATGATTTATAAGAATTAGTACTTGAAGCTTCATAATCACTATACTCACATAATTTACATATGCTTTCCTTGACTTTCATTAGTGGGAACCATATGAGTGAAAGAAACTCATAAGGTTTGTCACCACCTTATGAGTCACAACACACTCATGCATGTCTTGAAGAGTATATTTCATCATCCTCATCAATGAAGATGTGACTCTCATACTAAATGTAAAACTCTTAAAGGATTATTATATATAATGTTTATCCCAATCAAGAACTAGTTCTTCTAAGATGTGTATAATAGATTGGTATGTAAAAGAATCACAAGTAACCACCATATTCACAATGATTAATATATCCAAATTTCAAGTTTTAATAAATAAATTTATCTCATGAATCATAATTGAAAAAGCTATCACTTTCTTCCTACCATATGTATGAGTGAGCCTTATGGTTTACTTTTCACCATCAACCATAACAATCTCACATAAACTTACCATTGGTCAAAATATTAGTTCAAGTTATATTTGATCACTTATCTATCAATATTATTACATGACATAAATCAAAATATATCCATTAATATAAAATCATTATCATATCCATTAATATGAATGAGCCTCATGAATCATAATTTGTCAAAATCATTGTCATATCACAAAAACATATCCATTAACTATATACTACATGCTATTTTGATAGAAATTCATGAATCTACTTTAAAAATGGTAGTTTGAGAGTTTGCCCCCAACTCTAGGAACCAGCATTAAGTCATTCTTTCCTTTCTTACCCGTGAAGCTCCTAGTAAGAGAAAAATTTGCCGATAGGGTTTGGTAGATGTGCTATGGATTTTCTTTTTCAATGGAGGAAAAAAATAAATGGAGAGATCCTTGAAATTTCACTCTATTCCTCATTTATACTCAAGTGATTCGATATTACTTTAAGTAGGAAGCCATGACTTTTAGAAGAAAGCTACCACTTTGGATTTCATATCTTAAGCTTGAGGTCATGACTTTAGAAAATGACCATGACTCTAGAATATATTTCAATCTTTCTATAATACAAATTCAAGGTGTTGGGTAATGTCTATGACTTGGCCCTAATATCTCTAAAATACTATGTTGTGGCAATATGAAGTGGATGGGACTTTGTGAGCCTGGGTTTCTTGTTATTCATAAAGAGTCATAGCATTTGAAAAGTCTTTGGCATTGTGAATGGACTCTCATAGCATAATATAGTTCTGGTGCTAGGTGACTAGTCATAGAATTGCAATTGGTCTTTCTTTATCATTATATGGCCATGACACTTTTGAAGGCTTCTCATGTATAACTAATGGTCATGGTGCTAGAAAATAGCCACAAAAAAAATTGGCTTTTCATGTGTCTCATCGGTTTATGATGTGAGTGGCTATGACACTAGCCTTTATGTCTCTCATATATCATATCACCATGACACTATAAATATTCTATGGTACTAGTAATTAGCTTGAATATAAAAGTCATGACTTTGTCTTCCTTTGAGGATAAGAGTCACAACCTTGGTGAATGATTGTATTTGTGTAACGCCCTCTATAATATTTTATATCCCAAAAGTTGTGGTGCAAAATAATTGTCATGCCTTTGGACTAAGTATTTTGGCTCAATAGTTTTTCATAACTCAAAATTCATTGTTTGTAAAAAAGTTGCAGATCTAACTTAAGAATACTGAGCCATATTAAAGATAAAGTCATGAAACTATGATATGATCATGCCTTTTTTTACTAGTGAGGTACTTAGTTATTATGACATAAAAATAATATAAAATTTATTAAAATTTTAATGAGATAAGCATAGTTATGACTCCATGATAATATTGCAACTAAAAGGAATATATTATATAATAGAAAGATTGTGCTAATGAGTTGGTAGAGTCATGACATATAAAGATTATCATAACCAATTAGGTAGAGTATCAACCCAGAATTAATACCAAAACTTTGCAAGAATCTATATGTTACACCTTAGCTAAACACCACCAAAATATATCAATATTACAACTATTTATCAAAATCTACCAAAACTTTAAAATCATAAAATTAATTCATAATTATTTTATTTCCACATCTACACATCATCATAATTCACTAAAATACATAAGAATATTTGTTAGTTTAACTATCAAATATAATGCAACTTCTCATAATGGACATAAGTTATGATGGGATTTAGTTTAGTGAATATATATATGCATGAGTTAAGTGTGTACAAGGATTCATGTGATAGGTACATTATATTTATTACATCACATCATGCAAAAATAATATCCTTGAGTTTCCTCCTAAGTATCACTATGGTTAATATCTATACCTTTGCCATGAATAATTTCTCACCTTCATTGATGATCTCTATCGTCTATACTAGATTTTTAGTATATATCTTTTCTTCCTTTCTCTTGTGTCTTTTTTTAGTGTCTCACCATTTAAACTTCCTTCTTTGGGCCTTTCCTCTTTAAATACCATATCTTTGAATAATGCTATGACTTCTTCTTTAGTTTTAGCATGGTCATTTTCTTTCTATGTCCACAAAGTCATGGTACTGAGCATGATGATAGTTTTGTCATTAAGCTTCTTTTGGCACTTTTCATTCTGTAATAGCAAAGTGGTTTCACTATTAAGAGTCATAACTTTGTCATTTAACTTCTAATGAGTAATTTATTTTTGTAACCACAAAGTCATAGTATTGTTAAGGGCTATAGCTTTGTCATTGAGGTTCCGAAAAGAAATTTATTTTTATAACACCAAATTCATGACACTATAAAGATATGTGATCTTCGACTCTACTATCATTTGAACTTGGCCTTCCTTTAGATTCTCTATAAATCTTGTCTCCGACATATAATACATTGACTACCCCATATGGAATCATTGCTATAAATTTAAAAAAGAGATACTATTGAGATTTCAACTTCTTTAAAAATAACTTTAGTCAAAAATTAAAAACATCATTTTTTCCCAATGTCGAACTCTCTTTTTTATAAATCAATGAGTTGTTATATGCTTTATTTCTTAACTGTTTCATTTCACTCATTTGAAGAACCATTTTTTACTTTGTATCCTTCAAATCATAGTTTAATTTTTTGATAGTCCACCATGCTTTATGCTCAAATTTAACTATAAAGTCAACAAGGGGACATTCACAATGGTATCTTAAAAGTAGTTCTATAGCTCCATAATACCTCCTCCAAGCATTGAGACCAATATTTTCTAGATGGATTAACTATCTTCTCTAATATATTTTCGATCTCTCTTTTTGAGATTTCTACTTGCTCATTAGTTTAAGGATCATATGCAAATCCATTTTTATGTTTATTTCCATGCTTTTCCAATTATGCCCCAAATATCCAATTATAGAAGTGATTCCCTCCATCACTTATGATACAATACAATGCTCTGGATTGTGTTAAAATAATTTTCACTATTGGAATAAAGTTCAACGGAAGTTCATGTCACCTAGATGTGTTTCTCAATCTTTTACATCTATTACACAATTTTCTATATCTTGGCAATCTCAAAATAATGATGGCCAAAAAAACTAGTTGCAATTGTGCTATTCATGCTGAAGAGTGGCTTTTGAAAGTAATCTTTAGTTGCTCATTTTAGGAACATATCTTATTATAATATGATCAGCACATCAATTGAAAAAAAGGTGATCATCCCTGAGATAACTTTTCACAATATGAAGAATTTTTTTAGATGTAAAGTGAGAAAGGGGGTAAGGCACCACATGCTAAATAGTTATTATAATGAGCATACCAGGGGAGGTGAGACTCTATAGTTAAAAATGCTCATCTGAGATGTTTTTGAAATTTTCATCTTCTCCACTCTTGTTATCCTTGGGTTCTAGACATTATAAATAGTTAGCTATCATATTATCAATCTCTTTCTTATCTATAATTTTGAGATCAAATTCTCGAAGAAGATGTATCCATCTTATCAATCTCGATTTATATTTCTTTTTCATCTTCAAGTAACATACTATTGTATGATCCATATAAATAACTACATTTACTCTAAGGATGTATGGTGGGAATTTGTCATAAGAGAAAACCATAGCTAATATATTTTTTTCCTATCATTATATAATTTACTTGAGCTTCATTCAAAATCTAACTTACGCATGATATTACTCTAAATTTTTTATCCTGCTACTATAAAAATATAACTTCTATGACATGTGTAATTGTATCATACATAATAAGAAATAGTTCTTTCCATCATGGTACCATCAAAATTAACCTTTCAACAAGTTTTCTTTTCAATTCTTCAAAAGCATCAATATTTTTTTGATCAAAGGTGAATACATATTTCTCCAATAATTTGCAAAATAGTTTTACTATTTTGGAAAAGTTATTGATAAATAACTAGTAAAATTCTATATGCCTGAATAAACTACTCAACCCTTTGACTATCATAGGGTGTGGTAGAGTTTTCATGATGGTTACATTTACATCATCAACTTTCAATCCTATAGCAGAGACTACATGTTTCAATATTATCTTCTTATTAACCAAAAATAGTTTCTCTATAAATGAAAAAATCATTCATAAATATTTCCATGATTTCCTCATTAAGATCGGCAAAGATGACATTCACGCATCTCTAAAATATGATCATTGCATTATACAAAGACCAAATGAAATTCTCTTATATGTAAATGTCCATAGGGGCAAGTGAATATTATCTTTTCTTGATCTACCAGATCAATCAGAATTTTATTATACTTGAAATATCTATCTAAAAAATAATAGGATGAATGAGAGGTTATTCTATCTATTATTTGATTCATGAAGAAAGTGGATACTAATATTTCCTTGTTCCTTTATTCAGTTTCCTATAATTGATGCATAAGTGCCAATTGGTGGTTACATACATGAAAATTTTTTCATTATTTTCCATCTTGACCATTGTCAATCTTCCTTTATTTAGCACAAGATGGATCAGGTGTACTCACTAACTATTAGTTGTATCATAAATCATAATTGTGTTTATCCATTTCATGATCTTGTTTTTTACAATTTTTTTTGTGATTGGATTCAATAATCATTGGTCCTCTCAATCATTGGTTTCATATCTTCCTCCAAAAGAATCCTTTATATTCATGTTGATGAGCTGATACCTTTAATATCATTTAGTGACTAAGCAATAGTATCACATAATTCTTTGTGAGATTCACCATTATGGTTCCCATATCATCTATTAGTATTGTTGAGATAATAATTAGTTTCATTTTGTCATTCCCCAAAAAAGCAAAATGAAGGGGAATGGGAAATATCTTCAAAATTAGTTAAACAAGATTTTGCTACTCTACTAGATATCGTCCTTCTAATGTCATGTCTTTCTCGAGAGTAGTGGCATTATCAAGTATTATGCATTTGGTGAGTATTGCGGCTTTTAGGTTGGTTGAGATTTTCATTTTCCATGCCATGGCTTTTAGGTTGGTTGAGATTAAAATATATCAAGATCTCCTTCCTTATGTCCCAATGTCTCAACTTTTGTTGCAACCATAATAAAAATCAAGGTATCTTCTAGTATCATTTCATTCCCTTTCATTTGAGTTTTATCATTTCATTCCCACAAACAAGATATGCACAGATTCCTCTTGATTCTTCTCACTTATTCTCATCTCAAATTTTCTCATGTGATCATCATTTTCTATGTTGTGATCATCATTTTCTATTTTGTGATAATCTTCTAAATCATTGATTCACTTCATCTTTATAAGCAATATAATAAGGATATCCTAGAATGTGAGCATAAGCAATATGAAGACTATCTCATGGAATCTCTTCATGGTTCGACAATTTTCACATTTATAACTTGGGTTTTACATGACTTTTTGTTTTATTTGATAGAGTGGTGGCTAAAAAATAAATATAAGAGCGGTATTATTCATAATCCAAACAAGATAACAAAGTAAGCTATGTGAAATAGAATAAATAATCATAATATGATTATCAAAGCTACTAAAAATAGAACTAATATTTTTTAAGGATAATTATGTCAACTCATGTTGACTAACCAAATTAAATTATATTTAATAATAGGGCCAAAAACTTAGTGCGACTTTGTTATGCTACCTAATTTTTTGATTAGATTATATCCCAAAAGCTTGGTGGTAAGCTAAAAAATACGGACACGGATACAAACATGGGATACGACACGGTAGGATATGGAAATACGGTAAATTTTAAAAAACTAAGATATGGATACGGCTAGGATACGACATGATAAAAAAAATAAAAATAAAAATTATTTTCTTTATAAATATTAGGTATTTTATAAAATAAAATAAAATAAAATAAAATAATTTATTTTATTTTATCAAATAAATAAATATATTTTTTATTTTATAAAATAAAGATATTTTATTTTATCAAAATCGCACCCCCAGCCTACAAAATCGTGCCTTTTCCCAGCCTACAGAATCATGCCCCCCCCCACCCTGCCGCCCATAGAATCGCATCCCTGCCACCCCACAGAATCGTGCCCACCCCCGCCACCCCACAGAATCGCCCATTCGGCATCGTGGATGACATAAGCCACTCAACGTCGTCGGACATTGGCTACTTGCCATTGTCGGCATGGACACGGCATCTGACGCATCCGTCTGATATGCCACGTGGCTTATCATACATGGATTGGTCAATGATATGACATGTGACATATCAGACACGTATCCGTGCTGTGTCCATACCATGTCCACGTGTCCATGTGTCTGACACATGGACATGACTATAGGGAGCCGCATCCATGCTTCCTTGATGGTAAAGATCTCTCATCAATACAAATTTACAAGCATATGAGTCACATACAAGTAGTAAAAAAGACTTTCATCCAGATATTGATCCCACATTAATTATATCAATAGTTTGGTCAACCAAAAGTAAAACAATAATACTCTAGTAAAGAAAATAATTTGGGATTTTGGTAGGATTCTTAGATCCTATGGTTTTTCCATTTTAACCCGTATGATATATGTTTAAATAGTTCAATTTGGTTTGAGTTTGGATATAGAATGAAGGTTGAATTATTATTAGCATACAAGGTTATTTTCATCATTGAGCTCAACTTAATGATGATCCCCTCATAGCTATATCCTCAATACTTTACTACCCAAGCAATAAATTATCTTTGTTCAAGGGTCATTCATAATTCCATATCTATTAGCCTACTCATTAATTACTTTTGATGGTTACTTCATAAGTACATTTTTATTCTCTAGGATTAGGTATCTAGATTAATTTGAACTAATATGGTCTAAAAAGTATATGTTATTTTAGTTTTGTAAGCATCATACTCACATAATAAACATACATCTTTACTCAAATATCACTGGTGGGAATTATATGAGTGAAATTAACTTAAAGGGCTATCATTATCTCATGAATCACTATAATTCGTGCATGTCCTATGGATTATTTGTCATCAGCCTCTATAATGATGAAGTGACTCACACGCTAAAGGTAAAACCCCCTTAGAAAAATATTTCAATAAAATGCCCATATCAATTAAGGTTTAGTTCTAATATATGTAAAATATATTTGCATGTTAAAACATTTATACTATAGCATTATTAGCATATATTTCATAACAATTAATATACTATGATTTTGGGTTTTTACATATAAGTTTTTCTTACACATTATGGTTGGAAGGGCTATAACGTTCTTATTACAATATGCATGAGTGAGTCTTATGATTTTCCTATCACCATTCACCATGATAATATACACAAATCCATTAATAGTAAAACCCTAATTTCACTTCTATTTAATCACTAATTCCATCAATATCTATTCTACCATATAAATCAAACATCAAAAATTAAATATTAAAGTGTTTATCCATCATATAAATCAAAATAATTAAACCATAGACCTACATTTAGACTGATATTGGAAAAATATTAATTTGAGATATATGAAAAAAAATCTCACGAATCTTAGGTTCCTAATGATAGTGCTCATGAGAACTTAGGATTCAAAATCCTAATTATAATGTTATTTTGATTAAATTTTCAAAATATTGCCTTAAGAGGGGTGTTTGAAAGTCTTGTCTCCCCAATTCTCGGGTTTAGCATTGATCGTACAACCTTTTTTTGCTTGCAAATTTTTAAGGAGTGTGAAAATTACCTCTTGTAGTATTATTGTGCTTGGTGCAAGGTGAAGAAGGAATGTCAGTAGGCTTGTAGATTATATTTTTTTCTCGCTCTTAACATGTCTTTTATACTTAGAGGATTCTAAACATTTCCAAGTGTAAAGTCATGGATTTGAGAAGATGCTATGACTTTGGCCTTTTGTCTTTGAGTTTGAAGTCGCAGTGCATGGAAGTGGCCTTAGCATTGGAATGCTCAATAAATTCTTTATACCCCAAATTTCATGATACAAGAACTAGCAATGGCTTTTGCCTTTTCTTTTGTATCACAATCATGGTATTTGAAAGTGGTTATGACTTGTATATTTCATATATATAATACAAAATACATGGCACTAAAAAGTAGCCATGACTTTTGCAATTAGGCTATATATTATAGTCTGAGCACGAGGATATGGGAATGACTTGGTTTCTCTCAAAGGAAAAAAGTCATGACCTTGGAAGTGATAATCTGTCAAGTATTACCATATGTAACACTATGTAACCAATAGTTATAATATTGAAAAATGATCATGACTCTAGACTTAGAAATATTATGCTTTGATAAAGATAATGTCACAACACTAGAAAAGGACTATGAATTTTAGCATCAGTAGAGTACTTGATTACTATGATATGAAATTAATGTCACAACCATTTAAATATTATTAGATAAGTATAGATGTAACTTTTAGATAATATTAAAGCCAAAAATAATATGTTGGATAATGAAAGGATTATGCTAATGAGATGGAAGAGTCATAGCATACAAAGATTATAATGACTAATTATTTTGAGCTTCACTCAACAATAGCCTATGAAACTATTCGATAGGACTAACCATCACCAAGTCACCAAACACTTCCAAAATATAATGATTTCACAACTATTCACCAAAATCTATCAAAAATTTAATTTCATGAAATTATTTCAATTATTGCATGTTTATGTGCTTACATATCATCAAAATCTACTCAAATATACTAAAATATTTAATATTACACATACCTAACATTAAGCCAAAAATATAAATGAATTTATGACTATTCTATTCTACATATTCTAAAGAATTGACTTTCAAAAGATGTGTAAATTATGTAAAGTTTCTAACCTATGGGTTTTACCATATTGTGGAAGTCATGTGTTGAATGTAATAGATGGTGATAATTAATTCATAGGACACATGGAAATGGAGATATTTTATAAGGTGGTGATGACCCTATAAATCATTTTCTCTTGAATATTTTCTATAGGTAAAATCAATAAAAAGACATATGTTGATTAACATGAGTATGATGCTTCTAAAGTCAAAATTGGCAATACAATTATTACTATATTATTTTGTCTTTTGGGATTTTAGATGTTGGAGAATAGGAATACATACTTGAAAAAGACATGAAGAGCTATTAATATATTAATAAAAAATGAGTTTACATACAAATGACAAATGAATAAAAACAAGTAATATTTTAGTAGCAAAATATCAAAGACATAACTATGAGGGATCATCTTCGATAGTGACAATCCAATGGTGTTAATCACCTTATATGCCAAGAGGAAAAATAAGCAATTCTACATAATTCTATTATTTGTTTGATAATCGAGTATCACATTAACCCAATAATATAAAAATCTCATCATACACAAATAAGCAAGTCAATCCTAGAGTCTAAGTATCATTTCTAGACCCATATTTATCTATTTAACTTGAGTAATTATTAGTTCATGATTGATTAGTCAAAATACTTCCATAATCCATGTGGGATCTATAACTAAACATACCACTTAGTTTATAAAATACTTATATTCTTGTATATTTGGGGTGATATTAGATAATGTGCATGCACTGAAAAGGTCCAAATTAGTTTGAATTTATGATTTTGAAGTTTTAGTAGATTTTGATATTTATCATGAAATCATTATTTTTTAGAGATAATAGATGACTTAATACTATATAGTTTATTGAGTAGTTTTGACATTTATTCTTGATCAAAACTTTATTATTTAGTCATAGTAATCTTTATACACTATGATTCTACCACCTCATTAGCATAATTTATTATACAATATATTTTTTTAGTTGTGATATTATCTTAGAGTCATAGTTATATTTATTTTATTAAAATTAAATAGTCATGATATTAATTTCACACCAGAGTAACTAAGTACCCAATCTAGTGCTAAAAGTCACATCCACATCTCAGCTCTTCAATTTTATCATTATTAAGGTTTAGTATTCCAAAGTTCTGAGTCATGACCTTTTTTAAAAGCCATGATTTTTGGGCTCTAGAAAGTTATAGAGATAAAACTATTTTGGCTAAAATATTGGCAATTATCCAAAATCATAACTTTTAGACACATAATATTATAGAAGATATTACTCAAGTGTGACCACTTCAAATGTAGTGACTTTTGCCCTCAAAAAAAGGGAAAGTCATGTCTTGCATTGTTGGATGCTTATATCTCACATGAATATAGACACTACCCAATATGATATTATATATAACCGGCAGAAATCATATAATTATCCGATTTTACCTGATAGTCATCGCAAATAAATTTGATGGATACAAAAAAAAGATACACAAACATACTTTTTTTTTATTTTTTATTGAAAATGATAGCAATAGGTATATGCCTATCATTTTCATTGTTGTAGCAGAGAATTCTTTCCAATTATGTTTACATAATGGGTAAGAGGAGGGGAAGCCAGATACTTCATTAAAAAAAATTTAGATCCATTCCCCATTTGTTGTGCTTGCATGGACTGTGCCAATGGCGCATACATGCTTTCATGTCTGACCTGACATGAAAAATGATTGGTCCTAGTTCATCATGGCACAATCCATGCATGAGCCAGCAAGGCCATGGTCAAGGCATGATTTTGAATAGTATCATGCTAGGCCTGGCATGGCTATTTAGGGTTATGCCTCATGCCATGCTTAGGTTGCATGGCTCACTTTACACCTCTAGGTGGTCCCTTTGTAGTTGTCTCCATAGTATATTACCATTGATATAGCAAATCATCTTTACTCTAGAGTCATTTACAATCTCATAGCCATTAGAAAACTTATCAACTATCTTTGATGATTGTTTTATATGCACACTTACTATTTGGCCTTATATATCATAAAGACAAATAATTTAAATGGTTTATAAGCTTTCTACTTTTGGCTCCATAAGTGTCATACTAACATAATTAACACATGTTTCCCTCACGTTTCACTAGTAAGAACTACATGAGTGAAAGTAACTTACAAAGACTATCACAACCTTATGAGTCACAACATACTTACACATATCCCGAGAATTGTCTATCAGTAACCTTCTCGATAATGATGTGACTCTCATACTATATGTGAATCCCTTAGAAAAAAATTATATATAATGTTCATCCCAATTGAGAATCAATTTTTCTAAGACATGTATAATAGATTGGTACATAAAATTAATTGAACTTATGACTTTATCAGCAATATACTCATAATAATTAATATATCCAAATTTTAGGATTTAGTATATAGGTTTATCTAGTACATTGTAGTTGAAAGAGCTATCACTCCATTCCTACCATATATATGAGTGAATCTCATGGTTTACCTATCACCATTCACCATGATAATCTTGCACAAATCTACTAATAATTAAAATCCTAGTTCAAGATTTATTTAATCACTTATTCATCAATATTCATAACACAACATAAATCAAAATGCATCAATTAATGTAAACCCATTATTAAATCACATAAATCAAGTTATATAAACCATATACTACATACTATTTTGATAGAAATTCTCAAATCTACATAAATGCATTAATTAATGTAAACCTCTAAAGTTTTGTAGTTATACCATGACTTAGCTTCTTGTGTAAAGGAAGAAATAGAATTGGATTGCACCCTAGAATTTTTCTCTCTTACTATTTTATATTCAGGTGATTTTATATTACTATAAGTAGGAAGTTGTGGTTGGCTTTCAGAAGAAAGTCATAACTTTGTTATTCATCTCTTAAGTTTCAAGTTGAAGGCATATAAAATGGGTGCAACTCTAGAATATATCTCAATCTTTTTAAAATACAAAGGCATGACACTATGCATTGACCATTCCTTGGGCTTAATATCTTCATAACAAAAGTTGCTATGCTATTAAGTAGCTATGAATTAATTCATTTGTCTTCCTTATCCTTCATAAAGGGTTATGATGCTAGGAAAGGATGCAATAATGTGAATGACCTCTCATATCATACTATAGGTATGGATTTGGGTAATGCCCATGAAGTTGGCATTATTCTCTCTTGATCATGATATGGCTATGACACTAGGAAATGATCACAATAGTGAGAAAGTCTCTCATGTGTATCATATAGTTGTGTCGCTAGGGGATGGATGAGGTACAAAAAGTGGCCCTTCACGTGTCTCAAGTGTCCACAGTACTATGAGTGATCATTACAATTTTTTTGACTCCTTTCTTATATTATATTTCCATAGCACTACAAAGATTCTGTAACACTAATAATTAGCCAGAACATAGAAGTTATGGTTTTTCCTTTCTTTGAGGATAAGAGTCGCAACCTTAGGGAATGATTGTACTTGAGTAATTCCTTTAATAATATTCCATTTCCCAAAAATTACAACATTGAATAATTAACATTGCTTTGGTCTGAGTAATTTTAACTATGTAATTTTCTATAGCTCAAAAGGCAAGACTTTGTAAAAAAGTCATAACTCTAACTTGAGACTATCAAGCTGTATTAAAAATAAAGTCATGGTGCTAGGACATGGTCATGACTTTTGGAAATAGTGAGGTACTTGGTTTTTGTTATGTAAAATTAATATTATATCAATCTTTAGTTCGAGATAAGTATGATTATGACTCTATGATAATTGCACAACTACAAAGAATATATCTCATAATGAAAATTTGTACTAATGAGTTGGTAAGATCATGGAAGCTACTCAAGACTCCATTCTCTACCCCTTAGCTAAACACCTCCATGACATATCACAATTATGGATCAATTTCATTACATTGAAGTCATAAAATTGATCCATAATTATCCTATTTACATGCTTATACATCATCACAATTCACCAAAAAATATATAAAAATGTTCAGTAGTTTAAATACCAAACAAAGTCATATACTATAATGATTAGTTATCATTGAAGAATACCTTCCCTCTCTATAATAAAGAATTTTTCAACATCTCAAAAAAATTTTATGACTAGGCTTGAGTATCGTAGGATCTCAAAATAGCAGAGCAACTTTAAGTGGATATATTGGCAGTCATGGTGGAGCTTTAGTTCCACAACTATGCTTGTAGGTCATTGGAATTATATAGTTATTTATGTGGTGGATATAAGTATTTATTATAACATACATGGAAAAAAAAATAGAATCCTTTGGTTGCCTCCCAAGCAATGATACATTTAATATCTATAGCTAGACCATTAAAACCCATTTTCCTTTATCAAAGATCTCTATTTGTCCATACTAGCTTATTAGTATAATTTATACCTCCTTGTTTATTTATTCCTTCGATCATGCTTCAACTACTCTTTTTTCTTAGTCTTTCTCTTCATTAAATTCCACAACTTTAGAGAATTTCATGACTTCTTCTTGTGTGCTAGCTTATCCTTTTTCATTCCGGATCTCCAAAGTCAAGACAATGAGTACAATAATGGTGTTGTTCTAGAGCTTTTCTTTTTCCTTTTTATTTATGGATCCCCAATGTCATGATGGTGAGTATAAACGTGTCTTTGTCTTTAAGCTTTTCTTTTCCCTTTTTCTTCTACAATTCCAAAGTTGTAAAAGTGTGCACAACAATAGTTTTGTCTTTAAGCTTTTCCTTTTCCTTTTTATTTTGTAACTCCAAAGTCATAGTATGGTGAATAGTCATAACTTTATATTTAAGCTTATGCTGGACTAATTTATTATGCATCGCCAAAATTTCAGTACTATGCATAACCATGACTTTGTCTTCAAGATTTCCTTGGCTATTTTTATTTTGTAACACCAAAGACATAATGATATGCACAACCACAATTTTGACTTCAAGCTTTACTTGGCTATTTTCATTTTATACCCCGAAAGTCATGGTACTAAGTATAGCCATGGCCATCTCTTCAAGCTTTTATTGATCATTTTTATTTTGTACTTCCAAAGTCATTATGCTATGAATAGCCACAATCTTGTCTTTGATTGGATTATCCATGGATTCTATCTCAACCTTATCTTTCTTAATTATTTTTGATGCTTCCTTAAAGTTACCAGCATAAGATTTCTTAGAGGTGGTGACTTTGAAGAATATTATGACCTCATAGTAGTCATTTTCTTATTTTTCCTCATTTTTATAACTCCAAAATAGTTTCGCCTTATCATACTTTTCGCCTTCATCAATTTTATAGCTTCAAAGTTTTTTTTACTTCATCTCCTTCATTTTCAAGTGGCTATCAATTTTTAACAAAATCTTTCAACATTTAATTTCATCATCACCCTGACCCCATAAAGATATTATAAAAATTAGATTTTACTATCTCATCATCAACATTAAGAGTGAACTCCTATTTCTTTATATCAATAATGGTTTTCTTTATGGCCAAAAATAGTCATCCCAATATTAATGATGCATAATTGACTTCATCTATTTCTAATACAAAGAAATCTACTAAAAAAATAAAGATATCCACCTTAACTAATACATCTTTGATAATCTCATATGGGTTCTTCATGGTCTCATCAATCATTTAGAATGAGAGAAATATTAAAGTAGTTTTGCTGAGATTTAATCTTAGCATAATTGAAAAAGGTATCAAATTGATACTTGATCCTAACTTGCATAATATTTTCCCAAATATATAATCTCAAATAATACAAGATATATTAAAACTTCCATAGTCATTCAATTTCTTCAAAAGTTTTCTTTGAATAAATATATTATACTTCTCAATCATATTCATGATCTCATACATCTCCAAATTTCTTTACTATTCATTATGTCTTTTGTAAACTTTAATAGTTTGATATTTGGGCAAGAGCTTTGGAAAATGGTATATTCACTTCTAACTTCTAAAATATATTGAGAACAAAGTATTTATCCAATTTCTTCTTTTAAAATTGTTTTAAAAATATAAGATTAATTGGAAACTTACCCTTAGCTTAATTATGATTCATTTCTTTAACTTCATAGCTTCATGTAACCTTCAATCTCTACTTAGTTTCTTTATTTCCCTCTTTCACATCTTTAGGTAAGATTTGGGCTTGCACTTCCTTTGGAACCATGGTTTTATTAGGTGTCATGACATCATATCTTTCATCCTTTTAGCTATTTTCTGTAGGGGCTATGACTTCTTGAAAAATTTCAATTGAAATCATAACTTTTGAGAGGTTGCAATTCTATCATTTTTAAAAGTTCTAGTATCTTATTATTCAATATAGTGCCTTTTGTTGCTCTTTCCTACATTTGAGTAATATAGATGAGTAATTCCTTGGATTTACTTCAACATCACTTGGTAGTTCATTTACTTATTTTTCCTTTATTCATAATCTCAATTGTCTACTTTGATTATTTATATTTCTCAATATCAAATTCATTTGATTCATTATCATTGCAAGTATCCCCATTTGATTGTCTTGGGTATCAATTTTGCTAAGATGACATGCATAATTTCTTTCAATACCACCTTCTCTTCTCTTCATGATGATTGATATTTCAAGATTGAGTTTCCTTGATTATTGTAACTCATTGTAATGATTCCAATATTTCTTAAGAATTTCTCAAAATTATGCAGCCCACTCTTATAATCTTCATATGAAAAATTCTCATGATTTTACATGTTCAGATGGTAATATATTTGGACATTATTTTTGGGTTTATTTATATGTACCTTTTTCTTTACATTTAATTATCTTCTTCAATTTGATAAATGAGATCAAAGTCCACCATTTCATGTGGATGTAAAATAATGATCTCCTCTAATAATCTTTTGTTTTTCTTTTGGGTGTCAAGATTCCTTTAATTAGCTTCTATCTTTGTTTCAATTATAGCGAACAAATCAAATTCTAATACTCCATCTTGTTTTCTTATAAATGAATGATCTTTTATATCTTGATAGTTATTTTTTTCTAGTTCCTCAAATAAATAATATGCCTCATTTAGAAATTTATTCATAATTGATTTTTTAGTGGCCACATTAACTATGTAACTTGGCATGTTGTTCAACCCATTCTAGAACATTTGGGTTAGAAACCATATTCTATTGCTAAGGATGTCTCCTCAATAACTCCTTAAAATTGCTCCAAGCATCATATAAAGTTTCATGCTCATATTTTTAGAACTAGCTTATCTCACTCTATAATTAAGAAGTAATTTGATATGAAAAGAACTAAGTGAGAAATGGTCTCATTAATTCATCCCAACTCTCAATGGAGTAATAAGGTATATATTAGAACTAACTTCATGTCCTATCCCTTAATGAAAATGAAAATAGATATAACCTTACTGCATAGAGGCTAACTCTATTCATTTTTACCATGTTGCATTGCTCCAAAAACATTACAATATGTCTATTAGTATCCTATGATACCCTTCCATTATAATGATATTCTTGAACCATAACTATAAGGCTAGCCTTCAGCACAAAGTAATTTGCTTCCACTAGTTACATCCAAAAACTCAAGTAACTAGCCAACATCATGAGCCTCCAAGAGTCTCCAAGGTACATTGGTGGATGAGTAGTTGATAGTTTGCCCACTATTTCATTGGGGTTCTTTGTTACTACTAGTTCCCTCCATAGGTAATTTATCAACTTTTTTTCTAGAAAATTTTCTTCTAGTTATTTTGATACATGGGTCAAGAAGGGTTAGCTGAATCACAAAGCTTTGGCTTATTAAATATTACTTAAAACAAAAAAAAATGAAAAGGATACAAGCAAAATATCAAAATAGAATGATTCACTTTAAACAAGTTAATAAGATTTAGTATTTAAATTTGGAAAAATTTATATAACACAATATTATCTGAGCTATTAAAAATAAATTATCTTTTTTACAAGAATAATTATATAAACTTATATTAGCTAACATAACTAAATAATCACTCGTAATAATACCAAAAGCTTGTTATAACTATGTTATGCTACCTAATTTTATTAGTTAGGTAGTATCCTAAAAGCTTATTAGCGAGAGTATCTCATCAATAAAGATCCACAAGTTCTTGAGTCATATAAGAAGTAAAAATGACTTTCATCTAGATATCAATCATATAGAGATTTTATTAGTAGTTATCTTATTCAATAGTAAGATAGCTCAATTCTATAAAAATGAATATTTTGATTATGAGATCAATCTTAGATCTATGTATTTATTCATGTAATTAATTATATTATATTTAGACATAGAATGAAGGTTGAAGTATTTCACAATGACTTGTTTTCCTATGGCATACAAGGTAGTTATCATCATTGAGTCTATCTAAAAGGTAGTCTTCTCATAGTTGTCTTCTCAGTATATCACCACCAACTAATTTCTATTCAAAAGTCATTCATAATCTCATACCTTTTAGGAAACCATTCAATTATCATTGATAATTATTCTATAAGTACAAACTTATACTCTAGCCTCATGTATAATATGAATTATGAATTTATATGGTTTATAAGTATCTACAACCTAGGCTTACGAAGCACCATACTTGCACAATAAATATTCATTTCCCTCAAGTTTTACTAGTGGTAACTATATAAATAAAATTAACTCACAAGTATCATAACTACATAATGAGTCATAAGATACCAGTGCTTGACCCTAGGATTGTCTGTCACCATCCTCCTCAATGATGATGCAACTCATGCACTAAAGGTAAAACTATTATAAAGATATTTTATATAATATTTATCCTAATCAAGAATCAATTCTTCTAAGACATGTACAATGAATTGGGAGTAAACACATTTGCACTTTTGGCTTCTTTGAGCAACATACTCGCAATGATTAATATCTCTAAATTTTGGATTTTAATATATAGGTTTATCTTATGTATCACAATTGAAAAGTTTATCACTTCCTTCCTACTATTTGCATGAGTGAGTCTCATAGTTGTATTTAATTAAAAATTAAAGTTTTATCTCAATTGAAAGGTTTATCACTTAATATATAGGTTTATCACTTCCTTCCTACCAATCAAAAGGATTTTAATATCTTTATCCTCCACAAATTCTTGCACAAGCCTACTAATGGTCGAAAACCTAGTTCAAGTTCTATTTAATCACATATCCATCAATATCTATAACACAACATAAATCAATACATTATTATCATACTTTGACTTCATTTTCACTTTAGATGTGGTGAACCAATCCAACTCTAATACATAAGCTTGTCTTCTCCCAAAAAATTATCAGTTGTAGTTTGGTAGTTGTTCTTTTCAATTTTCTTAAATAAATAGTGTGCATCCCCCGATGATTTATTCATGATTGAACCACTCATAGTTATATCAATCATACAGCTCATAATATAATTTAACTATTGTACAAATTTTGGGTTTTGAACAATAACTTAAACTCATGTTAAGAGTACCTCCTTAACAACTTTTTAAAATAGTCTCAAACATCATACAAAGTGTCCTACTTTTCCTACAATAAGTGGCTTATATAACTCATTAATTGAGAATGTTGTTTGAGGTGAAATAAATTTAGTAAGAAATGCTCTCACAAGTTCATCCCAAGTTTCAATGGAGAAATGAGATAAGTATTGGAATCAATTTACTGCCTTATCCCTTAATGAAAATGAGAATATACATAATATGATTACATCTTGGCTAAATCTATTCATCTTTATCATATTGTAGAAGACTCGATTGATGCTCCATGCCTTATCCTATGATATTCTTTAACTATATTGGTGACGTCAAACCATTGTTATCATACTCAACTCTAACTCAAAAAATTCACCCACACTAGCTTCATCTAAATAACCAAAAACCTATCCAACATTATTGACCCCCAATAATCACCCAATATGTCATTGTAGATGGAGTATTGGATAGATTACCCATCATCACCTTGAGGCTCTCTATTAATATTAGTTTTGTATATTGTTTTTTTCGACTCTCTATTTTGAAATAGTTATCATAGTTTTATTTATTTAGAGGTCTAGAGGGTTAGCTCAATCCCACCACCTTTGCTCATAAAATATGACTGAAAAAGAAAAAAAAACAAACTAATAAAGTACAAAGCACAACATTTTCTCAATCCAAACAAGATAACAAGATAAACTATTGAATATGAAAAAGAAATCAAAATAGCACTATCAAAACTTCTAAAAAACTATCATTTCTCATGTATAACTATGTCAACTCATATTGATTAATCAAATAAACAATCTCGCAAATGATACTAAAAACTTATAATTTTGTTGTGCTACCCAATTTAACTAAAATTTAATCATTTAATCAATAACATCAATTAATCATTAAATCATTCATATGTTACATAAATTATAATTATACAAACACTAGATATCAATTTAAGTTGAAATTAGGAAAAAATTTATTTTAGATATAAAAGAAGAAGTTCCATGAATCTTAGGTTCCTAACGGCATCCCTCATGAGAATATAGAATACAAGCAACCCAGACTACATTGGTTTATTGTTTGAATCCACCATTGAGAGGAAGATTTTGAGAGTCACAACCTCAACTATAGGGTTTAGCTTTTATCTTACGTACATTGCTTGCTCTTGAATTCTATAGATAATGCAAAAAGCTCTTCTTAAGGTTGTTGATGTGCTTTGCGTTTTAGTTTCGAAGAGTGAAGAAAAAAATATTGTTTTTGGGGTCTCTCCTCCTCATTTCTATTATACTCTATAAATCTGACATTTGTCCTAGTATAAAGTTGTTACTTTTTGAAGATACCATAAATTTGGCATTTGTTTTTTGAGCTCGAGGTTACAACTCTAGGAAGTGATCATAACATTAAAATGCTTCTTAATTTTATTGTGATACAAATTCATTACACTGAAAAGTATTCATGAATTTTGTATTTTGTCTCTATAACACAAAGTCATAACTTTATGAATGAGTCATGACTTTGTTTTTTCTTTTACATCAAATGATCACAATACTAGTAATAGTTATGACTTTGACTTAACTTAATAAATTTCTAGTTTGGTGTGCTATTTTTTAATTTTAAAAAATTAAGTTCATTTTTTAAATAATTTTTGTATGGTACACCAAAATGCAAATCACTCTTTTTTTTTTGCATTTTCGCACACTTTTGGGACAAAAAACTTGGGAAACATGGATGATTGGATAAAGAATGATGAAAAAAAAGCTTTTTTAAAAAAATGAGAGCATGAAAGGTTTTAAAGAAAAACTTATTTTAAATTTCTCTTCACTCTCATACTACACATAAATGGCATGCTGTGGTAGTGCATGGGTTGTGTAGTGGATGTGTAGTACTCAGGATGCTAAGATTATTGACCATAATGTATGGAGATGCACTAGATATTACTTGTCGAAACTAGAAACAAAGAATCGCCAAACTATTTATAAACTATGTATTTTAATAACAATTTATAGTTTTTATTTATTTGGACTTTATAGTTGAATTGGAGATTTTGATTTTTAATTACTTTTGGGTGTGATTCTTGTTTTGTATGATTTTATATTCTAGTAATATTGGAGCGAATATAAATTGGGAAAAATAAGGTTTATTTTCAAAATAATTTTGGATAATGATTTCGAGAATTGATAATATAATTTAAAAATGAAAATATGTATTTGGAAAATTAATGTGGAATAAATTGAAAAGCATTTGTCATGGTATTAATATTCAATTTGGTAAACAAAAAATTTAATTTTAAATAAATAGAAAAATATATATTTTTGAACTAGAAAAAATATTGTGGATTCTGCTATTTTAGAATAGAGTTAAATTAAAAGATTTAAAATCACTAAAAAAAAATTAATTAATCATTTTGTAGGTGTGAGAAAAGTTACAAAATTATATTTTAATATCTGAGCTCCATTTAACTATTACCTCTAATAATTAATATTAGAGTGATTAATTGATTTTTGAGAATTAAATATCACTATTACATATCAGCTTTAACAAAAAAAAAACATTATTTTTGTTTCTTCATTGAATAAGAATTGATTTTTTCTAGTACTTAGTAAGAATGGTTTTTCTATTATATTGAATGGATGTGTTATATGCTTGTTACATAGTATACAATGACATATACATATTAGGTATGTATAATCTATTATTAACTATTAATAACAACAAAAGATTAAAATAAAATGATATAAAACCCTCATATTTTTTGTATTGTCACCTTGACTATAAAAATGATAGACATGTGACTAAACTACACAAAACTAGAAACATAAGATAATTTGATTATTAATCATATAACACATGCTAATCTTGCTTGTTGGGCAAGATGAGAAAGTTACCCTTTAAGAGAATTGGTCAACATGCTAATGAATGTGTGTGGTTCAATGTATTTACATGATAGAGGTGGTTTTGTATACTTCATTACCTTCATCAATGACCATTCACAATAAAGATATTTGTCTCTGCTGAATTATAAGTCTAAAGTTTTTGAACAATTCATAAAACACAGATATGACGGAAAAATAATTTGACAGACATATTAAAATACTCTGAACATATTGGGTAGTAAATACTCCAACCAAGAGTTTCAAAATTATTTTAGAGATAATGAGATATTATCTCAATGGACTTAATTAGGCACACCACGCAATAATGGTGTGGCTGATAATAAGGAAATCAAACCTTGTTGAACATGATAAGGGCAATTATGGGCTAGGCATATCTACCCAAATCATTCTAGGGACATGCACTAGAGATACTATTTACATACTAAATAGAGTCTAATCAAAGTTAATTGATGTTACTTCACATGAGATGTGAATTAACAAGAAACACTATCCTTGTCACATAAAAGTATTAAGTTTTCTAAATTTCAAAATCAAATTATAATTGATAAGCTAGGAGCTAAGTCCTATAAGTATCTAGTTATAAGATATACTAAGGAAACAATTAGCTATTAATTTTACAATCATTTGGAATAAAACTTATTTGTTTCAAAATATGTTATATTCTTAGAGAGAGTACTTTGTTTGATAGGAGATAGTAGATGCAATATTGATCTTAAATAAGTTCAAGATGTTTGAATATACATATGTCAACTTTTTGAATCTGATGTTGTCATTCATATGAATGGAGTAACAATTGAACCTTCTGAATACAATTGTTTCATAGACTGAGTAATATGTTAACTATTCATGGAATACATATGGATTTCTAATTAGTGAATAGAAAGACATATTACTCAAAGAGAATGATGATACAACCTACGAGTAAGTTCTAGTTAGTTTAGAATCTGACAAGTAACTAATGTCCATGAAGTTAGAAATAAATTCCATAAATACAAATGAAGTAGGAACTTTGGTTGACTCACCCAAAGTGATAAAATCCATAAGGTGAAAGCTTGTATCAAAAGAGAAAATTGACATGAAGAAATAAAGTTACCCATAAAGCTAGGATTGTAGCAATGCTTAAAACTATAATAATATACTCCTAGCCATTATTGCATATTATGATTATGAGATATGACAAATAAATATAAAGATGGCATTTCTTAATGGAAATCTCATTAAGAATGCATACAAGACAAAATTAGAAGCTTTTTTGATCTAAAAATAATGGCAAAAGTATACAAGCTTCAAAGATTTATTTATGGGTTAAAGAAAGTATATTGGTGTTGAAATATCTAATTTGATGAGACTATCAAAGAGTTTGGTTTTGTAAAAAATATTGATACAACTTATGTAGAAATGAAGGTCAGTGGACGTTGTTATATTACTAGTATTGTATGAGCATGATGTAATATCTAACATCTTAATTATGTAACCTAACAAAGTATGATTAACTTAGAATTTCTCCATGGACCTTGGAGTTGCAACCATCATTTTGGAGATAAAAATCTATAGATATAAATCTAAAAGGTTGTTTGGCATTTCATACCATGAAATCATGAAAAAATGAATAAATAACTAAAATGAGTTGATTTCTGGAAAAAGGGCAAAATGGTAATTTTGCAATAATAGAAAATAACCTGAAAATTTTAGTCATAATGATAAAATGTATGTCGTTATTGAATTTGTCTTGGAAAATATAGCCACGGTGTCAAATTTCATTAAATTCTGAGAAAATCAGAATTTGTTATATTTTTATTTAATTAAATAATTATTAGAATATTAAAAAAAAATTGATCAACCGAAATACTGAACCACGACGTCCGCATGTGACTGTGCCTATGCGGGCGGTCCATCGGCTGTCTAGGTTTCAACCTTAAAAAAATAAAAAAAATTATTATTAATTAATGATAATAATTATTAAAAAAAAAAGAAAGAGAGAAAAATGTCAGGAATCCGAAAAATGGGAGAAATGCTGAAAAAAAAATGTTCGGTGCCAGAGATATAGACAGTATAGAAAAAAAAATATCCATGAATTTTCTTTTAACCATAACGGATTATTCTAGAATTGGAATGAAATAGTTCAAGAATTAAAATTACTTTACACGACGAGATCTTCACATTTATATTAAATTTATAAAGTTTGTAAAATTTTCTGAAAGGTAGCGGGTTTCTCTTATCATAATTTCTTTCTATTTAATGGCCAAAAATGATCATGTTTTATATTTCAATTCGAATTATTAGAAATTTTATTGAAAATAATTAATTGGTGAAAAGTTTCGATATTTCACTTAGTAAAAATTATTACATGACGAATTAGAATTGGGTTGTTATAATTGTGTCTGGAACATGGGTTAAATTAGAAATGACATAATTAAATTTCATGTGCACGAGAATATTCCATATACATGGGTGAGTGCATGATACACACACACACACACACACACACATATCTACATATATATGTATAATAGAGCATATGCGCATTTTAGACACACACACACATACATGCACACATGTATATACATACAATAATTTTAATATGCATATAATTATATAAACATATATTTTATGAAGAAATATAAATGTATATATAAATATAAATAAATAATGCACATAAGTTATTTCCACATAACAAGATGAAAATTGTTATTGTCATCTGAAAATCACGGAGGGCATCTTAAAATGTTGTTTTTACCATCTAAAAATTATGGAGAACACCTTAAAATGTTGTTATTGTCATCTGAAAATCACAAGAATGAAAAAGAGATTCTTGTCAACTTGTTTTATTATTTGGGGGTTTAGAGTTTCAACTGGATCAGTGTCACAGTGTGTGATCCGACCAAGCATTTTTAAAAAATGGCTAAAATGTTTAATTTTTTAATGACTTGGAAGAGATAAGGGATTGAATGTAGTTGATATATTTGAGTGCACTTCAATTTAATAAATTTTGATTTTAGTGCATATTTCTTAAGTTTTGAAAAAAAAGCTATTGTTCTTAATTAATTAATTTTTGATACACCATAACACAAATAGGACCCCGCCTAAGGTATAAAACATGTTTGCCATAGATCATGCACTACTCGATGGTATTTATCAAATTGTTGTAACTGTAATTCCTAATCCCTTTTTTATCATTTTAATTTCGGCCAACTACTTCCTTGCTCGTGAATTTCAGTCAATCATCCAGCAGTAGCAAGTGTGAAAACTTTGCTGCTTGGCTTTTTAGCTCATGGTTCATTTACTATTTACACAATTGTGGAGGGCATATTTAATGACATCATAGGTGTTGGTTTAAATCATGAGTCAATGGCATTGGTAAATTGGGAATGCTTCATTAATGGTTTAAATCAACAGCTTTTTAACCCTACTTAAACTTTCATTGGTTTGAATGTTCCATTAATTGTTAATTGAAATGGATACGACATTTATGTGTCAAAGTCTCTCCTAATTATTAAACTGGAAAAAATTGCCATTAGATTCTTTCTTAATTCGCTTATTGGATTGAGGATTTCCATGGACATGGTCATTTTAGGTTGCATCATGATCATTTTGGGTTGCATCACTAAACATAATCGAACATCATTTGATACAAAATGACATATTCTAAATAGTCATGTCTAACATGAGTGATAAATTTTACTGTCATCAATTATAATTCATTTAATGAAACATTTTTACATTAATAATAGTAAGTGAATTATAGTTTTCACAATCCATTTCAAACCTCTTTGTTATGCCTTCCAAGAAGCAAGGGCAGCAATGCTTTATAACTATGCAAAATTTAGAATGTATTAGTCTGACAACAGCTGGGGAGATGGAGGAGAAAATACCAAAGCAGAAACCCTCAGCAACTGGGGTTGTGTTGTGGCACTGGAGAAAATGAAAAGGTCATTGGAATTCATGAAGATTTTTTATGACATAATAAATATGTGTTCGTCAGTTCACACGATTTGTATTGCACTCAAGTACATATTTTACATTAGTAATATGTTTAGGAATTTTAGAGATGAACTGACACTTAGTGATGTGGTTGTAGAGATGAAAACTAAATACTTAATATACTAGTCCACTATTTTATCTCTTTATTATTGGGTGCCTATATGAATCCTAGGGTTAAGGTAGAAAGGATAGAAAATATTTTGAAATACATATCCTCATACATGAACAAGGACAACTAACCTGAAGGATTAATTCATGAGAAGTTGATTAAGCTCTTTACATATTATGATACTAGGTTAGAGATATCAAATGGGCCGGGCCAAGCTAGCAGGACCTAGTTTTTTCCAGCCCAACCGGGTTGGCATGCTGTGCCTCATTGCTCTGTTGGGGCTCGCCGAGCCTTGCCTATCAGGCACCAACTCGTCGTCCCCTTTTCATGATGATGTAACCATGCTTGGTGTATGGTTACCTGTGCCGTGCCCATGTGCTAGGCACTCGTGCCGTGCCTGGCATGACACATGGGCCAAAATGCCTTGGCACAACATGGCATGACCAGTGTTGTGGGTGTGCCCGGCACAGGCCCGGGCATGACACTGTAGCATGCTGTGCCAGCCTAGGCACAAATGAACCATGCTGGGCTCGGGTCAACCCAGCTCATTTGATAACTATATACTAGGACATGTATATCATATTCGGAGATGATGATTGTTCCATTCAGTTAGCAAGGGCTAAGGGGGAACGATTGGGTGAACCATTGAATAGGAGAGAGCTGCTTTGTATTTAGGTACCTATTACTACTCAATCCTATCATATACTGATACTAACAACCTTATTTTTTTATAGTGGTAGAAATTATATGAGTCTTCTATCCCCTATTGTCTAAGATGATATGAGATTTACTGACTCTCACAGTATCGAGTGTAGTATCGGAGTCTATTTTTTCTATTGTAGTGAATGTGATTTAAGATAGAAGATCGAGATTACGGTCATATATTAGTAAGACATTAGCATGCATGAAGAATTTGAAGGTTTCGAGTTTGGGCATCCACGATCATGCTAGGATTGCAACAAAAGTGAATGAGTTAGTTACTGATG
Source organism: Sapria himalayana (assembly GCA_029783825.1). Lineage (NCBI taxonomy): Eukaryota > Viridiplantae > Streptophyta > Magnoliopsida > Malpighiales > Rafflesiaceae > Sapria > Sapria himalayana. Next base: position 273,399 of record JAREIK010005702.1, on the reverse strand, counting down.
ATGATTCATGGGACATTGATGATGATTGATGATTGATATGAGATTGAGATGTTGATGACTGGGTCGAGCGCATGAGCCTACTTTACTGCATATGACCTACTACTACTGATACACGATACTTATATCATCACTAATCATATGTTGATTATATTTATCATTTTAATTTATTATTTTTGGATTGTTGTTATTTATTTTTGTCATTTTACTTTGAGGTTTGATTCAGACACTTATATTTTTGTGATTGATATTTGATTGGATTCATGTTTTATATTTATGAGTTTATCTTTAATGTATTATTTTTTATCTTTTAATTATTTAATCTTGGTCTCACTTTGTTAATTGCTATTTTGTACTTTTTGTGTTTTTAGTTGAGATTTGTTAGTTGTTAAATATTACTTATTAGTTTTTAGATATTAGTTGTTTATATTTTATTATTTTAATTAATTAAAAATTAATTATTTATTTTAATTTAAGTATTAATATTTAAATTTTTTTTAATAATTTTGAATTTGGCAATTTCCAAATGCCCTGAACACAGCCCGATCTAGCAACTCCAGGCATGACCCTCTAGAAAAAGTTACAAATTAGGCTGGTAGGCCATGCCAGGATAACTTTACTGATGTTGTGCTGTGCCAGGCACTTCATGGTGGCTCGATTGGGCCACCTAAAAATGGACCAGCCCGATCCGATCCATTTGACACCGCTAATTTATCATATTTAATCCTAAATAGAATTTTTTTGCAAATTTTTTTTGATCATACAAATAAATATCAATAAATAAAAAATTAAATTTAAAAAATGAATTATTTGAAGAAAAATAATTTACATTTACTAAAATCATACTAACTATATGTATTATTGAGAATAAATATAACATGATTGAGAAACAAAAAAATTACTTAAATATTATCGTATCCAATGACTTTATAGTTTTTTAAATAATATTCTCAGAATTTATAAAAAATAATAGTGAATAAATATTGATTAATTGTGAAGTTCGCATTATTTTCTGTATTGATAATCTAAAAATCTGAATAGTGAGTATGAATGACAAAATTAGTAATACACAAGGAAGGGGAAGTTCCTGTTGTTATTTTAGAGATGAATTTTTTATACTCATCATTTATATTAAGAATTATGATGATAGAACTATATGAGGATTTATAAACTATTTCAACAGTCAACTTATCTTCATGTAGTAATTCCGGTCTATTTTTTTAAAATAACATTCAATAATTAACTTTGATGCTGCCAATCATTTTATAATGTGTATTAAAAAGAGGCTCTCTTTTATTTATCTTTATTGGGATAATATATACTCAATACTTGGAAATGTGACTTTTCAAAATATGTTGTTGAAAGTCAAATTTTTTTCCTCCCAATTAATTAGCAAATTCCAACATGTGTGACTTTTTCTAAAGTTTAAATTGGGTAAAACAAAAGTATAGATTAGTCTTGATAATATAATTAAATTGATATAGATTTTAAATTGAACCAAATATGATGTCTAAATCCTAATTTGAGTTTCCTGAAACCCTAAATTAGGTTTTTGAATCTATTTTCTGCACCATTGATGCATCATCACACCAATGGTGCATCATCATTATATAATCAGAATTTATTTCATCTCCCTCATGTCATCAACGTAGTGCATAGTTGTGAAAGGCGCACCTAGGAGCAAAGGCCTCCTGGATGCTGGAACCTTAAGGCATAAGAAAGCCTAAGGGCATGGTTTTTTTATATAAGATAAATCATATTTTACATATATATTTTTGAAAATATAATCAAATATAATAATTATTTATCTTTAAATATCATTAAAAATATCAATTCAACCAATAAAAACACAAATAAAACCTTTAAACATAAAAATTCATAAAATATGTTCACAAATTTAACAAATCTCATTTTCAAAGTTTCTAAACATGCATAAAAATTGTCAATAGAACATACCTACAACAACAACATGCAAACACATATTCTTTATCCAAATGCATTAATCATCCAATTAAAACACATTAAAATAACTAATTTGTCCACGACAGTGAATATTTGATCATCATTCATCCTTAATATCCACATAATGATCATCATCTTCATTATAGTTTTCCTTGTCCTCCTCATTTTCTCAATAACCAATTTCTTCCTCTTCAACTATTAATAAAAAAGAAGGAATGAGTTTAGAACTTGAAGCTATGTCATTCCCCCTTGATGATGATGGCAACCTGCTTGAGCTTGCTATAGCTCTAGTATCAAATTTAGGCTCCTCAACTTCATTTGCTCTAGCAACATCACCCCATGTCAAGTTATCATCGTCAAACACTAAATCATCTTGTGCATTCATGGTCATGAGAATTTTTATCATCCATTCTTTCTATCAACTACTCATTGTTCTTATCAAATTCTGTGAAGATTATTGGATCAATGGTATTACACCCATAATATATTTTCTTCAAGACTTGATTATGCTTGATGTACATCAAATCATTCAAACATTGATGTTCTAATCTATTTCTCCTCTTGGTATGGATTTAAAAAATTTAGAACCACATAAATATTTATTATTCATATATTATATTTTTTAAACCTAAAATATTTTTTAATATTATCAAAGCACAAAATATTACTTATGTTTTCAATGATACTCCAATTTCTTCTACAACCTACTGCACTATATGTCAGGCTAAGGATCTTCATAACAAACTTTTTCAAATTTAGAGTTGAAGCTTCAAATAAAGTCCAGCATTCAATTGTAATATAGATAATAAATATAAAATGATTTAGCGATGAAATTCAAAACAAGTAACCTATTTTCTACAATCTAAAATTTAATATAATAAATTTGAAAAAAAAAGATTAACTAACCTGGTGCCCCGCTCTTCCTTTTCCTAATAGCTGAGTTCTTTCTAAATACTTCTTCGGCCTATATATATGTACTCAATTCATCCACAGCTTTCTCTTGCATATAAACATCCTTCATCATTCTTTCAATACATTTATATAATTATTTCATTATGACTTTATCATGCTCTACTCTAGTTTATCATAGAAGACTTTTGGGTTCAAGAAGTACACAGTTGTGTGCAAAGGCTGATGAAGCTGAATCTCCCACCTTTTATTAATGATTTTGGATATCTCCTTGTACATATTTTCTTTACCAAGAAAACTTTTCACAATAGTCTTCTTAGCTTTAGTCATGGCTTCAAATATGTAACTCATAGTAACTTTTTTTCACCATCAACAAAGTAAAGCACATGAATAAGAGGACTTGAAATCTTTAAACAAAATATAATAGTATTCCAAAAAGAAGACATTATGACCATCTTAGCTACATTATTCTCCTTTTGCTCATTTTCCCATTACTTTCAAAACAATCTACACCTATGAACATCTTCCTCAAATTATTTTTTTGCTCATGTAAGTGAGACAATTGGATGAAAGAAGTGGCTTCATGTTTTAGTAGGCATAAGTAGTTCCCTTTGTCTAATAAAATGCCTCATCATATTGAGCAACCTTGAATTGTTATAAATGTAGCCACTTAGTGATATGGCTCTCTCAAAAGTCCTCTTGATATTTGATAGCTTTTCAATGTCTTCTAATATCAAATCAATGCAATGTGTGGCTCATGGCATCCAATACAAATTAAGCCTTTTTTTTTGTAAAATCCTTCGTACATCATGTTATATAATAAATTAAAATACATCATTCAAATATTAGAATCAATAAAACATTACTTATTCAAGCCCTAGAAGTAGTATTTATTACTTTCCATCTTATAGATTGAGTGACTATCTATTATAACTTGAACTATATTTTTTTCACCAACTTGGTCCACTCACTTGTCTAGTAGTTCAAACATCTTTTCTCCCATCTTAATAATTGAAGAAGTATTAATGGATTCCATGAACATGGTTCCCTTAGAATAATTCACTAAAAAGTTCATCGAAGTTCTTCATTTTTTATTGCTCCAATCAACGGACATAAAAGAGCATCATTCCTTTTATATTCGATTGCATGATCCTTCATGGAACCTTTTTTAAGCTCCAACTATTTCTTAAGGTGAGTAATCCTTACCTCATAAATACTTGGCCCCTTCATCCTCACACCATATTGATCAATAGCCTCAATCATAGGTTAGAAACATTGATATGTGGCATAAATGGTATGACAATATCATACATCCACCTTGAAATAAAAGAGCAAGCTTTTTAACTTGCTTCATTCTTGTAGCCATCATTCATAATAGTTTGAATCATTTTTTCACTCCTATTTTGAACTACCTCTTTCATATTAGGGGTGAAAAAAATGATCCATCGGTCATTTCTCTCTTGGTCTTTTCACACTACCTCTTCCCATATTGCTTTCTCCACTTTTAATATTAGAAAAAACTATTCTTCTTTCAACTTCTTCATTAATATCTTCAAAATCTTCATAAAAAGATTCATTTCTCATTTTTAATTGCTAGTTGTGTTCTTTTTTTTTTCATTCATATAATCTTCCATCTCTTTTCTAACATGAATCAGACATTTCCTATCTTTTTTGACTTTCTATATTTACCAGCAAGATGTTTGTATCTTTAAATACCTTCGTTGGTACCTTATCACACAATATACAAATAATTGCATTTAAATCTTGTTCATAAGGTAACAATGCATATTTCCATCATAGATCTTTTCTTTCGCTTCCATATGTTTTTGTAGATCTAACTCCGGTCTCATTTTCATTGCCATCAGAATCTATTCTTCCTTCTCCCAACACAAACCAACTACTACACAATATTTAATAATAAGTGAAATATACAAATTTAATTGTGTATATGAGCACAAAAAAGGCGAGGCACCTTGTGTTTTGAGGGTTTTTCTACTTTAAAGGCATATATGAGTTTTGTGTATATGAATTTAGAGTAAAAAAAAGGAGTGTCTTGTCTAATATCTTATAGCATTTTATATACACCAACACAAATTGTTGTAGGTCTAATATTTGGCTTGAAATTGAGAAAAAAAAGGGAGCTAGAAGCTTGGAATATCAAATGCTGAATCCTAGGGGTTTTCTACTTTAAATATGGATTTTGAGGGTTATGTAGATAAAATGAGATTGTTTTGGCTAATATTGGGCCAAACGACAACATTTTACAAGCTTGAATATTTTGTTTAAATCGTAGGCCCCAACATGCCAAAATAATGTTGTTTTGGAATTTTATAGTTCAAAACGATGTCATTTTATCACATAAAGAGACCAAATGATGTCGCTTTCGCCCATGTTACATGTTGCAACAAACATGAACCTTCGTTCCTACAACTCCCAAACTCATTGCAAATGGCCGACCGAAAAAAATTAAAGAAGAGGAAGATGAACTACCTGCATGGAGGCAAGCTTGTGGAAAGCTTTGTGCCTCAGAGAAGGCACGTGCCTTTTATGCAATCGGTGTGCTTGCGTGAAGGAGCCTCGCCTCTGCCAAGGTGAGGCGCCATGTATGCATGTTGCTTGTGCCTACGCCTATGCTTGCCTTTCATAATTATGATGTGGTGGCCAATGATGCCCCCTCATCTTACATTGTGTCCTTTGGAAAATTCAATGAAAAACAATAACTTATAGGGTTTATTTTTCCTAGGATATCACTCTTATACTATATAGAAAGTAAAGAACACAAAATAATAATGGCTCATAATAAATAAAACTCATACTGCTGTATATGTAATTTGTTTTTACTTAATAATCTATTTTAATATTTTCATGTAAGTGTAGGAAATGAAATATTAAAAGCCCGGGGATGCAGCAGTAGCACAATAACGGAGGTCCCACTGTCCGGTCAGTGGGCCGAATTTTTTGGAGCAGAGCCTGGCCCGGTCCATGATCCGACCTGCTTCGGTTAAATGAACCGGCTATTTATTTTTGTATAAAATGATTTGTATTTATTTTTCGGGCGGCTGTTTTTTACCCGATTGAACTGTTTATCTTTGTTCTCCCCTCTCTCTACGTGATTTCGCGACTGCCGAATGTTGCATACTGTAAGACACTCCATTTCTTGGTTTTAATCTGTAACGCATACGTGTTTTTTGGTGGAGGTAGCTAGTCGTACTGAGCGACTAGCGAACCACGTTATTTGCTGTGTTGATTTCTCGTTTTGATTCTGTCGTGGATGCTTGTGGATTGGGATATATATATTGCTTGTTTCTGTGTTTTCTTTGTTTTCTATTTCTTAATCTTACTACCCGTGGAAGCGTGATTGCCCAACACATACAAATAGTATCTTTATATAACGAGTAAATTCATTAAGACAACCCACACGTAGTGTACTCCATACTCTCATCATTATAACATAGAAATTAAAAATATATAATACAACTAAAAAGAAATTATCATAGTGTTGATATGCATGGTGCACTATGTGTGGTAGGAGGTGCATTATAGTGCACTTTTTGTGTAGTGACTGTGCAACATGGATAATGTGCTAATTATTTTATGTAGTGACTATGTGTGATGTGATTATTTGATTTTTTTTATGATGTGCTTTATATTTATTCACATTAAGGAAGTCAAAATTCTATTAATTATTTAATGGTGGTTCAAAAACAAAAATATAGAAATGTTTAGAATTCTATTAATTTTTTATTCACAAACATAAAATATAGAAATGTTTAGAATTTTAAATTTGTATCAAGTCTCGAGCATGCTCAATACTCGACTTTGAACCTCCAGTGTGTCGACAAATTCTTGTACCTAGTCCAGCTACCTCACTTCGTCAATTTTGCTAGCAATATCTGATTTTTTCTTTACATCTGGTTCCTCCCAATAATTAAGCCACTCAGGCCAGTCTTATTCTTTTTATTCTTTTTATTATTCTTATTCTTCTTATTCTTCTTGTTCTTCTTATTCTACTTAATCTTCTTTTTCAACTTTTTATCTTATTATTCTTATTCTTCTTTTTATTATTATTCTTTTTATTCTTTTTATTCATATTATTCTTCTTATTCTTCTTTTTCTTTTTTATTCTTATTCTTTTTTTTCTTCTTATTCTTATTTTTCTTCTAATTCTTCTTATTCTTATTTTTATTCTAATTCTTCTTATTTTTCTTCTAATTCTTCTTATTTTTCTTCTTATTCTTCTTATTTTTCTTATTCTTCTTATTCTTCTTATTTTTTTTTCTTTTATTCTTATTATTTTTCTTTTTCTTCTTATTATTCTTATTTTTTTAATCTTCATATTCTTATTATTCTTCTTAAAATTCTAATTCTTTTATTCTTCTTATTTTTCTTTGTTATTATTTTTCTTACTATTTATATTTTTCTAATTCTTCTTATCCTTCTTGTTCTTCTCATTCTTCTTATTCTTCTTATTCTACTTAGTCTTCTTATTCTTCTTATTCTTTTTATTCTTATTATTCTTCTTATTCTCCTTATTCTTCATATTCTTCATATTCTTCTTATTCTTCTTATTCTTCTTATTCTTATTATTCTTATTATTCTTATTATTCTTCTTATTCTTCATATTCTTCTTATCCTTCTTTTTCTTTTTATTCTTCTTAATCTTCCTATTATTCTTATTCTTCTTATTCTTCTTATTCTTCTTAATCTTCTTATTCTATTTTTTTCTCTTATTCTTCTTATCCTTCTTATCATTTCTTATTTTTTTTATTCTCTTTATTCTTCTTTTTCTGCTTATTCTTTTTATTTTTTTATTCTTATTATTATTATTATTATTATTATTATTCTTCTTCTTCTTATTCTTTTATTCATGTTATTCTTGTTATTTTTCTTATATTTTTTATTCTTCTTATTCTTCTTATTATTTTTATTATTTTTATTCTTCTTTTTCTTCATTTTCTTCTTATTCTCATTTTACTTCTTATTCTCTTTATTCTTATTATTCTTCTTTTTATTCTTATTCTTATTTTTTATTGTAAAATTAATTATATTAATTATATCCATCCCTTTTGGCAGACGAATACCATTTCATTCAAGCTAGCATACTACCCTTTGCCCCTTTACACCCATTCCCATCCTAAACTACCCTTTCAATCTCTTACATCCCATTCTCGATTTAGCATATTACTTTAAAACAATTCACTATCTTAGCACAACTTTATTCTTTATTTTGCTTGACTTAGACCATAGCTGTGTCTCGGGACCTTCCATTTTTATGCTTTTTCAGCTCCCTCTGCTCATCTTAGAGATTCCTTCCTGCCCATTCAGCAGTATTGTAGTCCCCCTATCTCCCTGTTCATCATGCCCTCTGCTTTATGCTCTCTATTTTTCTTAGCTCCTTTGTGCTTCTGCATGTTTTCATAGCAGCTTTTTGGTGCTTGAAGAAGCACAAATAGCATGCTTCTACACCAATCACTCACTTTCCCTACAAAAAATATCACAAGGAAACAGAAAAAACAACCAATCCTCCAAGCCCTTTTTCCTTTTCCCCTGTGACAGCATTACCCCCTACTTTATCCAGCACAAGAGGCAGAGTTACTGTCCTCCCACCTGCAACAAAAAGACTAGGAGAGGCAGAAACAATGCTTATGCTCTTCTATTTTGAAACTTTTTCAGCTCCCTCTACACAGCTCAGAGGTTCCTTTATGCCCATTTTGCAATGATGTAGGCCCTTTATCTCCCTGTTCAGCAAGCCCTCTATTTTATGCCCTCTATCTTTCTAGCATTTAGGAAGCCGACTCCAATATTCATACATTGCTGACACTTCCTGTCACCTACTAAACAAACTCATGACCACTTATTATATCACAAACATAACATACTTCAAAAACTAACTCTCTACCTTCCAACTATTAGACACTTCAGAACAGACTCATTGACACACTAGAAAAATAGAAGCACAAAAACAGCATGCTTCTGCAGCAGTCACTGTCTTTCCCAACAAAAATCACCACAAGTAAACTGAAAACAAAAACAATCTTCCAAACTCATTTTCCTCTTCCCCTGTGACTGCATTACCCCCTTTTTTATCCAGCATCCACTGCTCTCTCACCTTAAAAGTTAGAAAAAACTAGAAGAGACAGAAACCATGCTTCTGCCCTTCTGGTAAAGTCTATAATCATTTTAAATTAGGCATGCCTTATAAGTATCCTTCCTCTTTTGCAGCTAGCCCCTTCTTCCTCTTTGCTTTTTGTCATCATATTAGTCTCTCCTCAAGGCCAGGGAGCCTTCCCATCTATTTTTAGACCTTCACCTGCATTTTTACAATAGCACTGCAAAACAAGACAGTTAATAATATTCTGTCCCTCTTGGGTTCAAAAAGTCCCATGCTAGTTTTGTTTTCTACTCTTTTAGCTTTTGAATTCTAATATACGGAAAACCTATTTTATCTAATTCTATTAAACCTTTAAACTTCTTTGGGATACTTCTACCATCAAACTCATAAGTTCCTTTAGCCTTCACCTGTTCTCACAAGCCTAGACTTTAGCCATATCATTTTGACTAGAAAAGCCTAAACCTGCCTCCTCCTTCGGATAACATAGGTCCCCCCATTTTTTCCAGTGTAATTTGTTCTTTCCTTCTTTTTTTCCCATAAGAAATTGGCCATTTCTTTTTCTAATCTCCTTATAATGCTTTTGGGTGGTTGAATAGACATCAAAATGTGTGTCAGTGATCCTTGTAATGCATACGTTATTAGTTATATTCTTTCTACCATACTTAGTAGGTCCTCTTTCCTACCATCAATCTTTTTTCTCATCTTCTCTACTATGAATGAAAGATATTCTTTCTTCTCCCTTTCTTGGTATATGGGGCAACCTAGATACATTAGAGCGCTTGTCTGTTGTGCAAAACATGTGATTCTTTTTATCTTTTGAGCTATACTTTCTATCATTTTAGATGCTATAATGAATTGACATTTATTCTTATTTAGCAGTTGCTCTATTTTTTCTTCCAGTGTTTGCAACGGTCTCATTAATCTTTTCATGGAACAACTACTGGTCTATGCAAATATGATATTACCATCCGCATACGCCAAGCAGCTACTGTAGGAGTATGCCTAGGATGTTTGTATGTCAGGATGATTTTTACTTGTTCCTTTAGATTTACTATGAATAACTCTAAATATATATATTAAATAGGGAAGGAGAGAGAGAATCTCCTTGTTTCAGCCCTCTTGATAGTTTGAATTTTTCCTCAACCTGCCCATTTATTAGAATTATCACCCATGCACTAGCAATACATCTATAAATTATATCCATCCAAAATTCTGAAAATCATATCGTCCTCATTAGATAGCATAAATCATCTCATTATACTCTATCAAACTCTTTAGACAGGTCTAGCTTTAAAATAATATTTTGCCCTCTTACTTTTGCCTCTATTTCCCTTATCAAATTTGAGGCTAACTTGATATCTTCCATCATCAGCATATTTTTAACAAAACCTGCATGTTCAGCAGAAATGATAGCAAGAAGAATCTGACTGAGCTTGTAATGGAACACTTTGGCTAAGATCTTGTTAATAGTATTACATAGGCTGATTGACCTAAAATCTTCCCCAATCTGTGGATTTTCTCTCTTAGGAATTAGAATTATAAAGAATTTCGCCAATGCATTTGTAATATCTGTACCCGCAAAAATCCATGAAATTGTTGCCACCACCTCTTTTTTAATTATAGGCCAGCTTCTTAAAAAAAACCATTATTCCAATCATCAGGTCCTACTGCACTATCCTTATTAGTGCTAAATATGCCCTCTTTCACCTCTACTTCTTTTGGAAATTCTTCTAGCATTTTATTATCCTTTTCCTTACCTCTTTTTTTCAATATTTTGCATTAGTGTATACATCTTTACTGTGCTTGGCCCTCATAAGTGTCTTTTAAAAGATTCTTCTAGTTCTTTTTTTTATTTCCTCTTCCTTTTCTATCCATTCTCCACTAGCTTTTTTTAATCCTTTTATTCTTTGCTTTTCATTTCTGATTTTTTCCATAACATTGAAAAATGGTGTATTTTTACCCCCGTCCTTTAGCCACTTTATTCTCGCACTCTATTTCTAGAAAACTTCTTCCATGTGCATTCTAAACCTTAATCCCACTTTAGCTTTACTTACTTCTTTTCTCAAGGCATCATCTTGTCTCTCTTCATGCTCCACCCCCAAGGTAGCTAATTTCTGCTCAGCTTCTTGTATCTTTATTGTAACATTTCCAAAAATCTCCTTATTCCACTTGCTCAGGACCAAGCATAAGTTTCCTAGTTTTTTTGCCAGTATTTGCATAGGATTACCTAAGACATGTCTTTCCCATGTATCTCTTACTATATTATCAAATTCTTTATGCATTCCCCACATATTCTGAAATTTAAAACCATTATGTCTCTTCTCCTTCTTGCTCAGTGTCACTAAAAGTGGGCTATGATCTGAGCAAGTTATATTTAGATATTTCACCTTTATTCCATCCAGCTTATCCAACCATTGTGGGTTAAAAGGATCCGATCGAGCCTCGACCAAATTGTCCCCCTCCTCTTCTAGTTGTTTCACCATGTGTAATTCGTTCCTAAAAAATCTACTTCCATTAAATTTTCATTAGCAATCACCTTGTTAAATTGTGATATAGCTGCTGGGTCAGGAGTTCTCCCTCCTCTTTTCTCGTTAATATTTCTTATCACATTGAAGTCCCCACCAATGATCCATGGAGACTTCATTGCAGCTACATCCTCTATTTCTTGCTAGAGCTTCTTCCTTTCTTCTTTCATATTATTTGAATATATCGCTGAATAAATATACTCTGATTTTTTTCCTATTTTGAAGCCGACTATCTGCTCGGCTTCTGCAAAAATTTCAATATTTATTGAATTTTTCTTCATAATCCATATCTTACTATTAGAGTTCGAAAATGCCTTATCTAGACATATCCTTGTCTTGTATTTATCTATTTGATTTTTATTAACCATTGGTTCAGCTAGAATAATAATTATTAGCTTATATAATTTAATTAGATTTTTAATTCTATTTATTGTGGGGGTGTTTGCTACCCCTCTTAGTTTCTAGTATAGGCCATTAATCATATCTAAGTGTATCTCACTTGAGCCCTTGTGGTGCATTTTGATGCATATTTCATATCTAGATTTTTTTTTTCCTATTTCTTGGAGTCTTGTTTGAAGTCGATGGAGCTTGATCTATTTTTTAATAAAATTCATTTTTTCTAGGTTTTTCCCCAACTTACTAATTTCTTCTAATGCGCTTTCCCTGCTTTGTGGTACTGGTCTGGAAATCTATTAATTTATCCCCAGATCATCATGTGTTGCATTCAAATCCAGCATGTTTTCCTCCTTTTTTGTGCGAATAAATGGCCAGCTTTTAGCCTCTGATTCATCTTCTGATAATAGATCATCCTCCGCCCAATTATGCCGTTCTATATTTTTTTCCATTTCAGTCTCTCTTGTCCCTTCCCTTTTCCTTCCTCTAGTCTCAACAACTCTTCTCCTCCCCTCTCTTTCTACCATTTCAGCCCCCTTTGTGCTTCCTCTAACTATTTTTTAATCTCTTTCATCCTTCTTTTTTCTCTCCTTCTCTCCCCTTGACTCTTCCTCTTCAATTCTCTCCTGGCCTTCCTCTAGCACTGCTGCCATTTTCCCTACCTTCATTATCTTTTCCACCCTTTCTTCACCTTTTCCACTATCTCCATCCCTCTCCCTGTCCTTACTTCCCTCCACTTCTATCCCTATTTCCCTTCCCCATTCTACCTCTCACTACTCTCCCCCCTTTTCTGCTTCCTCTCCAATCTTTTCACCTCTTATTTCCCCTTCTCTAAACCCCCTCTTTACCCATACCCAACCTCTCCTTTCCTCCTTGTTAAATGTGTCTTCCTTCTTCTTTTTGCAACCAGCCATACAGTCTGCCTGCTCATGTCCCATTTTGTGATAGTTTAGGTAGTAATACGGTATGGAATTCTAGGATTAGCTCCTGCCAGAATCAATTGGTGAGGTCACTACCCACCCACACTCTGTGTGTGGGAGGGGGGGGGGGATGTTTTGTGGTCAATTTTCACACATAATCTAGCCACACTTGGCCTGGTCATGCAGGCTATGGCTTCATCCAACAACCATGGTTTTCCCAAGCATAGTGCTATTGCGTGAAGTGCATGTTTGTTATAGAGATGAAGTGGAAGCTTCGGTAATGTAAACCATACCAGGGCATGTGAAGATTCTTCGAATGGAGAGAAGTCAGGCGTACACTTGAAGACGTGCATTGGGTATCCAGCGATGCTCCATGAAGTTCTTAACCAGACTCTGAGAAAGTCATCCTTCCCCTTGAATAGAAGCACCATGTGTTTAATGTCATAGTTTGCAATTTTTACCTACTGTCGTAACTTCAGTGAAGCAATGAAATCATATAATGCAAATAAGTCTAGTCCGCCATGGGAGAATTTCCTAATAAGAGTGAGATTGAATGGGGCAGCGAGCTTCATCATCTATTCCTTTGAAAATATTACCATGGGTGCCTCATTTTTTGCATCAAATATCGGAATTAAGAATGCGGGATCCTTAGCAATTGTAGAGAATGATTTTTTTTGATGAAGAGAGAGTCAATTTAATCCATTTTAGGCTTCGAATTGAGCTTTTTCAAACAAAAATGGTGGGTATCTTTCTCAAGAACTACACTTTCTCTATCTAGAAGTTGAGAGCATTTTTGATGAAGAGTTTTTTCTTATTCTTATTATTATTTTTATTCTTCTTATTCTTATTATTCATTTTATTCTTATTATTCTTCTTATTCTTATTATTCTTCTTTTTCATCTTATTCTTTTTTTTATTCTTATTCTTTTTATTCTTATTTTTATTCATATTCTTCTTATTCTTCTTATGTTTTTTTTTTGAATTTTGTTTATTATTATAAAAAAACCCTCTCTTTTGGCGGGGGAATGCCTTTTTTACAACCCTTTTTAGAAAGCATAAAATGAAATAACTAATGCAAGTGAAAACAAATAAATACATTCTCTAAAATCTTGTAGAGTAGATGAATGGGTAGTAGCTTATATATTTGCTATTTTTCATAATTGCCAGACTGTTGATTTGAGCTGTTGAGGAAAATTTTGGATGCCTTGTTGTTCCTCTTACTATTGTTCTGTAATTCTTTTCTTTTACTTCTAGGATTCTAACTAGCTATTGCGTGCTCTTCTTTCTATGGCTCATTTTGACTTTGAAATGTTAGGTATTTTATCTTCGAAGTTTCTTTAGGCTGTGAGAAACTACAATGTAACTTTTTTTTGTAACTTTTTGGCACAATGTAGCTGTATGTTAGCTGTCTGCAAAAACCAAAGAAAAAACCATCCATCCACAATATACTCTCCTAACTCACTAAGATATTGTTACCTTCTCTATTCACCTACAAAACAAACCAATAAACATAATACAAAGAATATTCCATTTTTTTACCTGTAGTGGCCTTGGTGTATGCTGCAAGTAATTAAATAATCTAAACTATAGTATATTTTATTTATTTTATCTAGTTTCTACGTGTCCTACGCATTTCAAGAATTGATGCCTTTGCCTCTTTCCTCTGTAAACTGATAAGACATCATGTGTAGATAACTTTATCTCAATAGAATTTTCCTTTTAGCATGTTTCCTCTCTATTTAAACTATAAACAAATAGGTAACATTAAAATATAATATGCATGTATCATTTCCAATGTTTAACCTTCTTTGTTCATGATTGATTCCTTAATCATTTCTATACTTCGGAAAACCTATTTCATCTAGTTTGAGTTAGCCTTTGTATTTTTCCGGGATGTTTAATATTCCAAAATCTTTGTTTCCTCCTTACACACTATTTTTTGCTAATTTATCCGCAACTAGATTGGCTTCTCTTAATATGTGCTATGTGCTGCAATTTAATTCAGATGCCAGAAGTATGATTTCTTCTATTTCTTTTTTCATATTTCCATAAATATTTGTTTCCTTTAGTTAAATCTATTTGCACTTGAATGTTTTTGACATTATTGCTTTTGCTTAGTTGTAGACCTATCAAGAGTGCTCAGATTTCTGACTCAATAGGTGTATTAGCTTTAAGTAATCTAGTGAAAGAAAATATGACCTTCCCTTCGGAGTCCTTTAATAACCCTCCTCCACCTACTACCCGCATATCTCTTTTAAAACTACCGTTTGTATTAAGCGCCATGTAACCTTTTGGAGGTTTATTCCAGCATGTTCTAGCAAAATTTGTGGCTTAGCTATTTTATATCTTAGTTGCCATGTGTCTATGTGATCTTTATTTTCTACATAATTTATATATTTTAATGGATATGCTTTTGAGATTAATTTTAATTCTATTTTAATTTTTCTTTCCATATCATAAACTTTCATCTCTATCCCTTCGTATCTGCTTTTTTTTCTGGCTTTAAAGATACTCTAGACAACTAGTGGAGGTAGAGTTTTTCTGAGACAGTTTTGTGCAGGATTGCTATTAAATTTTATTTCCTAGTATTGGAGTGTTTTTTTAAGGGGGTGCCTTCTATACTTTATCCCCATTTCTTTTCCTATTATCTCCCAAATATTTGTTGCTATACTACCTTGAAAGAATAAATGTTCCAGTGTTTCTATGTTTTTTTAACAGTGATCATATCTAGATGCTAAGTTTATGCCTTTCCTTTGAATAAGATTGTCTAAAGGGATTATGTTAAACAAAGTTTTCCATAAAAATAAACATATTTTTGGTGAGTTATTGTTGTCCTAGCACCATTTAAATATCTCTTGCTACGGTTTTTTCTTTCTAATTATGTTTTTGACAGATTTTAAAGAAAATACACCTTCATTTAATTTCCATTTCCATACATGTTTTGTTAGGATTGCATTTTTATCTATTATTTCTGTTGTTTTAGTGTTTGTTTCCATATATGAAAACTATTATTAATCTTTTTATCATTGTTAGTGTCATTATTAACAAAGTATTTTGCTCTCAGATATTTAGCCCACAAACTTTTGTTTTCTTTCACTCCTCACCATCTCTTATATGCCCACGCCTCTGCTATTTCTATCACACTATAAAAGCTTAGGCTAGCTTCATCTTTTGGATAGCAAAGATCATTCCATTTGATCCAAAACAATTTATGTTTTGCATCTTTTTTTCCCTAAAGGAAATTTGTGAATTCTTTTTCAATTTTTTAATTAGGTTTTTAGGTGGAAGCATTATCATAAAATTATGTATTGCCATACTTTGAAGGACATGATTAATAAGTGTAATTTTTCCACTCGTATTAAACATTTCTATTTTCCATCCTGCAATTTTCTGTCTAATCTTATCTAACAAAAAGTCTAAGTATTTTATGTTTGTTCATCCCTCATATAAAGCACATCCAAGATAAGTGATTGCTCCTATTGCTTGGGATAAACCTATAGCATCTTTAAGCCTATGAACTAGATTAGGGGGGGTTTAAGAAACTATGAATTGATATTTATTTCTGTTTAGCATTAAACCTGTCTTTTCTTTCATATTTTGGAATAGTTTCATTAAATTTGATATAGATTTTTTATTACCATTTGTAAAAATAATTATTTCGTCTGCATATGCTAGACAACCCACCTGAGGTGAATCTTTAAAATGTTTAAACGAGTGAATGGCTCCTTTTCTAGTTGTATGTTTTAAATTAATCAAAAAAAATTCAAGATAAATATTAAAAAGAGTAGGTGATAGAGGATCACCTTGTCTTAGCCCCCAAGTGGGTTTAACTTTTTCTCCTTTTTCCCCGTTAAAATAATTTTTAACCAAGTACTTGAAATGCATCTAAAAGTTAAATCAATCCATCCTTCTACAAATCCCAATTTTCTCATGATATAACATAACAATTACCAATCTAATCTATAAAAGGCATTTGACAAATCTAATTTAAAGACTATATTTTGTTTCCTAACTTTAGTAAAGATTTCTTTCATTAGTTCTTTCGCTAAGCAAATATTATCCATGATTAGTCTATCTTTCATGAATATTGTTTGCTCCTAAGAAATGATTTTTGGAAGGATAATACTTAATCTACTTTGCATTAGTTTGGCTAGGATTTTATATGGGGAGTTACATAGGCTAATTGGGCAATAATCTTCTCCTTTTTGAAAATTTTCTTTTTTCGAGATTAAAACTATATTAATTAGTGACCATTTTTTATTTAATTTTGCCCCACAAAAAAAACCACTGTATGGCCTGAATAAGATCTATTTTAATTATGTCTCAGCATGCTTGAAAAAACACATTGTTCCAACCATCTGGATCTGCATTGCTATTTTTATCCAAACGGAATACAATATTTTTAATTTCTATTTCTTCTGGAAGTTCCATTAAATTTTTACTATCTTTTTCATTAATATTTTTATTTATGTTTTGTAAGAGATAATACCTTATCTGCTCATTAATGAAAAATGTATGTTTATTTATTTTTTTTTATCTTCTGGAAAATCCAAACTGAACATATCTAATAAGGTTTCTTTTATGTCTTTATTATTTTCTACCCATATCCCCTCAATATTTCTAATTCATATTATCTTGTGTTTTTTATTTTTTATTTTAATAATTTGATGAAAGAATTTAGTATTTAGATCCCCCTCTTTTAGCCATTTTATTTCAATCTTTATTTCAAGAAGACCTCCATCATGCATAATTTTAATTTGAGTTCAGCTTAAGCTTAGTGAAGTGCCTTGAGATTGTCTGTGTTATTGTTTTTATCATGTTCTTTTTCTAGTTCATCTATATTTTTTTCCATGTCTTGAATGATTTTATTAATGTTTACAAATTTCTTTAAGTTCCATTCTAATAAGCATGGTCTTAATCTAAATAGTTTACCTGAAAAAATTTGAGCCGGATTACCTATGATCAGGGACTCCCATGAAATTTTAACTGTGTCCAGGAAGTCTTCATGTAAGCACCACATATTTTGAAAATTAAATGATGCTCTATTTACTTCTTTTTTTAGGGGATAAATAAGCAATGGATTATGATCTCAGCAGGTTCCCATTCAGGTGCTTTATGCCTATATTTCAAAAAGTTTCCATCCATCTTGAATCGAGCAGAATCCTATCTAGTCTCGATCAGATGGCTTCTTTCTTTTTATGGTTATTTGTGCATGTGTATTTTGATCCTAGAAAATCTACTTCTATTAGATTAGTTTTAGTTATTACCCCATTAAATTGATCACTAGCTTTTGTATTTATTGGTCTACCTCCTTTTTTATCTGATGAATTTCTTACAGTATTAAAGTCTCCTCCAATTATTCATGGTAAATTCTTATTTGATATCTCCTCCATGATTTTCCATACCTCTTTCCTTTTATTTCTCGGGTTACTCGCATAAACTATAGAAATGATGCCTTCTATGTTTTTTTTCCTAAACTAAGATTGATAATTTGATCATTTTCTTCTATTTTGGCTATATCCAAGTTATTCCACATTACCCAAATTTTACTAATTTTATTGGAAAAAGCATTTTTGTATCCTAACTTGTTTTTAAAAATTTCTAACTATTTTATCCTCACCATTGGTTCGACAAACATTAATAAGATAATTTTATGTATTTAATCATTTTGATTATTCTATTTAGTGAAGAGGGGTTAGCTATTCCCTGAATGTTCCAAAATAAATATTTATGCATTATTGAAGGGTTTTAATTGTGCTCTTGTTTTATATTTTAATTCATTAGTTTTAGTCAAATGTTTTTGTGTATTACTTGTTTTCTTTATGTGGGTGGGTTGAGTTTTAACTAGGTTCCCTGTTTTGTCAAATTTATCCATTTGAATGCTTATAATTTTTAAATCTTCTAATGCCTTATCTCTATTTTATATTTTCCATCTTTTTTTCAATATCTATCTAATATATAGAATAGTTTTCATTGTAATTTTCAGTTTTGGTTTGCATAATCCTACAGCTTTTTATTGATTCAGAATCTGAGCTAAATTCTGAGCAAGTGAACTAACCTTCTGTGTTTACCTTCTTTTATTATTTATTTTATGTTTTCTAGTTCGGATCACCAGTTCCTCTATTCTACCCATCATAAGTCTAATGTTTCCTGCTCTGTTATATTTTTTATCTCGGACAAAGTTATTTTTAGGATCTTCTGTTATATTTTTAGGAGCTAATGTCATTTGTATAGGGTGTTCATCTTCCTCTTTAGTTCCTATCGATTCTCCTGTTTTCTAACCCATATTTTATGTTCTTCTCTTTTTGTGTTCACAATGCAATTTTCTATTTTATGCCCTCTCTTTTTACATTGGTTGCACTAATTAGGCAATGCTTTAGGAATTATAGGTTGCCAGAAACCTTGATTTTCATTCTATCCAATCCATATCCTTTGCACGATAGGGTGTTGAATATTAACCTCTATACAGACTCGTGCAACACTTGGTTTGGAGAGGATGGCAGTAGTGCCATCCATCAATAGAGGTTTTCCAATGAGATTAGAGATGAAGTAGAATGATAATTTATTGAAGAAATGTATAGGCAATAAGGGTAAAAGAAACCATACCAGAGTAAGTGGATTTTATTCATTCGTGTTAAAACTTGCCAAAAATTTGAAAGTCCTCATAGGATAGACTCTTACATTCCAGTTATCTTTTAGCCACAGATGAAGGAAGTCTTCATTAATGAAGAGCTTTAGTAGGACAAGATTATTGTCTATCGACCCCACTTTGATCATGCCTTTGAGCTTGAGCGAGGAGAATAAGTCCCTTATATCATCAATAGGTGGCCATCCATGAGAAAATTCCACGATGAGGGAGAACATGTGAGCTTCCTAGAGTACATCGATGTCATCGGGAAAAAAATATATTGAGGGTTCTCCATTTTTTATCGATGAATGTTTATTAGGGGTCTCAGATAGATAATGAATGTTAGAAAATGATTTCTTTTGGGCAAGATAATCCATTTCCTCCATTTTCAGCTTGATTTTGCCCCTTTATTAACAACAATGGATATTTCTCTTTCTAGAATTCGGATTTTTTTATTCTTCTTATGCTCATTAATTTTTTATTCTTATATTTCTACCTATTATTCTCATACATCTAATTATTGATATTCTATTTATTTTGATTATTCATTTTGTTATTCTTATTCTTCTTATTCTTGTTATTCTTATTATTCTTCTTATTCTTCTTATTTTTATTATTCTTCTTATACTTCTTACTCTTCTTATACTTCTTATTCTTCATATTCTTCATATTCTTCTTATTTTTTTTATTCTTTTTATTCTTTTTATTCTTTTTATTCTTCTTTTTCATCTTATTCTTCTTATTTTTCATATTTTTATTATTCTTTTTATTCTTCTTAGTCTTCTTATTCTTCTTATTCTTATTAATCTTTTTTTTCGTAGTCTTGTTATTCTTCTCATTCTTATTAATCTTCTTTTTTTAGTAGTATTCTTATTCTTCTTATTCTACTTATTCTTCTTATTTTTCTTTTTTTTTCTTATTTTGGGTATTCTTCTTATATTTCTTATTCTTTTTATTCTTCTCATGCTACTTATTATTCTTTTTTTTATACTTAATGTTCTTGTTCTTTTTTTCTATTATTCATTTTATTATTCTTATTCTTCTTCTACTTATATTCTTCTAATTCTACTTATTTTTATATTCTTTTTATTTTTCATATTCTTCTTATTCTTCTTATTCTACTTTTTCATCTTATTCATCTTTTTCTTTTTATTTTTCTTATTTTTCTTATTTTTCTTATTCTTCTTATTCATTTTATTCTTTTTATTCTTCTTATTCTTCTTACACTTATTTTTTA
Organism: Sapria himalayana; assembly: GCA_029783825.1. NCBI lineage: Eukaryota > Viridiplantae > Streptophyta > Magnoliopsida > Malpighiales > Rafflesiaceae > Sapria > Sapria himalayana. The sequence goes on along the minus strand of JAREIK010005702.1, from coordinate 252,716 downwards.
TCTTATTCATCGTAATCTTTTTAATCTTCTCATTTTACATATTTATCTTCTTATTCTTCTTATTCTTTTTATTATTCTTATGCTTGTTATTCTCATTATTCTTTTTTATTCATCTTATTCTTATAATTATTCATATTCCTCTTCTTCTTTTTATTCTTCTGATTCTTATTATTATTCTTTTTCATCTTATTCTTCCAATTATTCTTATACTTCATATTATTCTTATTTTTTTTATTCTTCTTATTATACTTGTTCTCCTTATTATTATTATTATTATTATTCTCTTATTCTCCTTATTCTTCTTAATCTTCTTATTCTTCATATTCTTCATATTCTTCTTATTCTTCTAATTCAACTTATTCTTCTTATTATTCTTAATCTTCTTATTCTTATTATTCTTATTCTTCTTATTCTTCTAATTCTTGTAATTCTTCTAATTCTTATATCCTTCTTATTCGTATGATTCTTCTTATTCTTCTTATTCTTCTTAATCTTCTTATTCTTCTTAATCTTCCTATTCTTCTTAATCTACTTTTTTTTTTCATAGTCTTCTTTTTCTTCTTATTTTTCTTATTCTTGTTATTCTTTTTATTCTTCTTATTCTTATTTTTTTTCATTCTTATTCTTCTTTTTCTTTGTATACTACTTATTATTCCAATCCATATATTCTTCTTATTCTTCATATTCTTCTCATACTTATATTATTCTTATTCTTATATTCTTCTTATTCTTCTAATACTTCTTATTCTTCTTATTCGTCTTATTCTTCTTTTAATCTTATTCTTCTAATTCTTTATATTGTTTATATTCTTCTTATTTTTGTTATTCTTATTATTTGTTTTATTCATCATCTTCTTCTTATTCCTCTTAATCTTCTTAATCTTCATATTCTTCTTATTATTTCATTTTATCTTCTTATTCTTGTTATTCCTTTTATTCTTTTTTATTCTTCTTATTATTCTTATTTTTCTTATTTTTCTTATTCTTTTTATTCGTATTATTCTTCTTCTTTTTTTTTAGAAAATTTGTTTTATTATAATCAAAGCCCTCTCTTTTGGCAGAGGAATACCATTTTCACAAACTATACTCTACCCTTTCCCCTTTTACACCCATCCTTTAATCTACAAACAAAACAAAACATAATCAAAATAAGCTTTCAATGCATTTTTGGTATTTGCTCTTTATTAAATTTGCTGGAGATTGCTGTTTGCGTGGAGTTATTCCATTGGTTGTATTATTCTGTCTTCTATTCTTGATCTTTTCAAATCTTATATGCTGTCCATCTTTGCAGCTTTTATTCACTAGCCCAAGAAAGCTCTAAAAACCGGCTATAATACATACTTATACAGAGCATGCAGATCCTTTTTACATACTCAACAAAGAGCTTCAACAATTCTGGTCTTTAGGTATTTCCAGACTTTAAATCTGCCAAAAAGATAATTCTATAGTTTCCAGGTTATTTCTTACCCTCTTGAATAAAGCATTTTGATCACATGAGTGTCTCATTGTTTTCTCCTTTTTTCCAGCTTCCATACTCAACAGCCTTTCCTTATTGAGTTCTCCATTAGAGGACAGATTTTTTTTAACAGACCCAAATCAAACAGAAAACACGCACAAAAACAAACAAACAGAAGTATAAACATCTAGCAGCCATCTTTTTATCAGCTCTATTATTGCCTTCCTCCACCTTGCGTCTGTTTAACAAAGAGAAAAACAAGAAAAAATAATTACAACATAGTCCTATTCGCACAATCCACTTATGCACATTCCTTCTTCCAAGTCCATTACTGCTGTTGCTTTTTTCTTGCTGTACTTGGATCTATTAGACTGCAAAACACACACTAGTACAATACTTATAGGCACATATATCTAAACCCTTTCGTCCACCCCACAGGACCAGGGTGGATATCCAGGTTAAGGCTATACTTTAATTATTCGAATATATGGATATTTCAGCTTATCCATTCTTATTATACCCTTGTATCTATCAGAGATCGAATCCTTTATATATTCTCCATGTTTATTATTTTTTCCTTCTTTAGCCAGTTTATCAGCTAAAGCATTTGCTTCCTTGTATATATGTTTGATAAAAGCGTTTAACGATAATGCTAGATGGCCGATCTCTTCTAATTCATCTTCGTATTTCCATAAAGTCTTTTTATTTATTTATCATATCTACCACAATTTTAGAGTCCGACTGAATGTCTATATTTCTTAGTCCTCTAGAGAGACAGGCCCTCAATCCATCTCTTAATGCTAAGATTTCTGCATGAAGTGCAGAAGAGGCTTTGTAACTCCTTGAAAAGGCAAAAATGAGGTGACCTCTGGAATTTCTAATCACTCCTCTTCCTCCTGCTAAGCCTATATTTCTATCAAAACTACCATTAGTATTTAAGGAGAGCCTATCTAATGGTGGTTTTTCCCACTTAACTCCTATAATTTTTTGTGATCTTTTCTTAGTAACCGTAAGATTCCAAAAATTTAAAATATCATTATTTAGAAAATTAGTCTGGATTGTTATCGGGCAAGCTTCTGAAGTACTTATTAATTCTCTATTTATAGCTTTCCAGATGTCTTCCACCGATATTCTCTTACCTTCATATCTACTGTTATTCCTAGCCTTCCATATACACCAAATAGCAATATGAGGTATATTATTTTTAACCCATTTTTGTAAAGAGTTTCTCGTGTATGCTATATACCATTTTTGAAGTCTATTTCTAAGAGGGATGCATTCGTGCTTTATACCCATTTCTAATTCTAATCTTCTCCAAATTTCTAAAGCTATCTTTCCTTGTGAAAATAAATGATCTATTGATTCATTTTCTTGAAAACAGCATTCACACCTAGAGGGAAGTTGAATACCTTTCTTTTTTATATTTACATCTATTGGAATAATATTAGAAAGAACTTTCCATGTGTTAGTTTAATTTTTTGAGAGTTATCATAATTCCAGGTCCATTTAAATAGTGAAAGCTCTTCCTTTCTACTTCTCACTTTATCTTTGATGGTTTGATAGAGAATTTTCCATCTACACTCAATGTCCATTTCCAGCCACTTTTAGTGAGCTTAGAATATTTTTCTATTATCTCCCTTTGTTTAAGCATTTGCATCCACACTTGTGAAGCTCTACTCTTTTTTATTTCTGTGTTCGTATCCCCATCTTTGCAATATTTGGCCCTTATAAATTCTGCCCATAAACTATTATTTTCTTTAAGTCTCCACCATCTTTTACAAGCCAAGCTTTAGCGAGATCATTCAAATCTATAAAACCCAGCCTTGCTTCATGTTTTGGAAAACAAAGATCTTTCCATTTTTTCCAGTGAAGCTTACTTTTACCTTTATATGTCCCCCACAGAAAACAAGCCATTTCTTTTTTAATTCTTTTTTTATCAAGGGTTGGTAATTGAGTGATCATTAGGTTTTGCATGACTACGCTTTGAAGTACATGTGTGATTAAGGTTATCCTGCCGCTCATAGATAGCATTTCAACTTTCCATCCTGCAATTTTATTTTTGATCTTTTCGAGTAAGAATTCAAAGTATTCTGACTTAACTTTCCTACATATAAAGGGCATCCCAGATATTGAATTGCTCCTTTTTTCTGTGAGAAACCTGTTATACTATGTACTCTATGTCCTAAACTCATAGAAGCTTTTTTAGCTATCATAAAATGACACTTTTTGCTGTTTATTCTTTGACCCATTTCTTCCTCCATTACTCTCAATAAACTCATCAGGTTTTGAAGGGATCTAGCACTACCATTAGTGAAGATTACCACATCATCTGCATATGCAAGACAACTCACCAGGGGAGTACCTTTCGGTTGGCTAAAGGCACCTATTTCACCTGTGCAAATTTTGTCTTTGAGATTGACAATAAAGAGCTCTAAATAAATATTAAAGAGTGAGGGAGAAAGAGGGTCACCTTGTCTTAGTCCTCTAAGCGGCTTAATATCTCTTCCTAGCTCCCTGTTTTCTAGAATTTTAATCCATGAGCTTGATATACATCTGTATATCAAATCTATCCAGGTCTCCGAGAAACTCATCTTTCTCATGGTGAAACACAGGACATTCCATTCTACTTTATCGAAAGCTTTAGATAAGTCTAATTTTATTAATACATTATGTCCTCTAACTTTTTTGCCTATATCTTTAATCATTTCTTTAGCTAAGCAAATATTTTCCATTATAAGCCTATTTTTCATGAATCTTGATTGCTCTTTCGAAATAATTTTAGGAAGGACAGAAGTTAATCTGTTTTGCAATAATTTAGACAGAATCTTATAAATAGAATTACATAGACTTATAGGTCTGAAATTATCTGCCTTTTGTGGATTGTCTGTCTTGGGAATAAGCACCATATATGTGCTACTCCATTTCTTGCCTATTTCTGCTCCATTAAAAATCCAATAAATGGCATTGAGAAGATCAGATTTTATGATAATCCAGCATTTTTGGTAAACTCATTGTTCCATCCATCTAGGCCCAGGGCACTATTTGGGTCCAGGCTAAAAGCAACCATTTTAAGCTCTTCTTCATCTTGGAATTTAATAAGAGCATCATTCTCTTCTCTGGTAATATTACAGTCTATTTTATGTATAAGTTCAACACCTCTCAAGGATGTATCCCCTATAAATTGATTTTCAAAGTATTCATCAAAATGCTTTTTAATTTATGTGTTATCATCTATCCAGGCATTATTATTATTTTTTATACCTTTTATTCTTTGTTTCTGTATTCTTATTTTAGCTACTCTTTGAAAAAAATTTGTGTTTTTATCTCCTTCTTTTAGCCATTTTATTTTAGCTTTTTGTTTCCAAAAAATTTCCTCCATGAGGAGTTTTAATTTTAGTTCAGCTTGGGATTTACTAAGTGCTTCTCTACTCTCTTTATCTTGAATTATTTCATGTTCTATCTCTAATTTTTCAGCTTTTTTTCCTGCTTCTATTATATTTTTGTTTATATTACCAAATATATCTTTATTCCATATCTTTAGATGTTTTTTTAATCTATTTAGTTTCATATTCCAGACTTGTGCCGGATTACCTGAGACTTCCAGAGACCAAGACTCTTTAACCATATTTATGAATGTATGATGCAAGCACCAAGCATTCTGAAATTTAAAATGTTTACTCAAGAATTTGGTCTGCTCTAAGGTAATTAACAATGGATTGTGATCCGAGCATGTTCTATTTAAATGTCTCACAGTGGTAGATCCATAACTTTCTAACCATTTCACATTGTATAAAACTCTATCTAGTCTTGCCCATATAGTGTTTTTGTTTTTCCTATTATTGCACCAGGTATATTGTGGGCCTAAAAAGTTAGCTTCCATCAAACTGGTCTTTGATATAGCCTCATTAAAGTGTGAAATGGCACTAGTGCTGGGGGAATTACCTCCTTTTTTCTCACTGGTCTTTCTTATTATGTTAAAATCACCTCCTATTATCCATGGTTTGTTCAAACTTGATATTTTGGCCATACTATTCCAAAGCTCCTTTCTACCTTCTTTAGTATATTTAGCATATACTACCGAGATTACTTCATCTCGGGCATTATCTAGACTAAATTGATTATTTGATCTGTCTCCTCCAATATATTTATATTAAATTTATTTTTCCAGAATACCCAAATTTTACTATTATTATTAGAAAATGCATTCTTAAAGCCCAAGACTCCTTTGTAATGATCTATTTGAACCTTATTCACCATAGGTTCAGCAAGCATTATAAGAGAAGAATTATATAATTTTATCATTTTTTTTAATTCTTTTTATTGTGGAAGGGTTTTCAATACCCCTAACATTCTAGTAAAAGAATTTAAACATTATGGTTAGTTTTAATCTGAGATCTAGTGATGCACTTTGAATCATATATTCTATTTAGGTGCTTTTTCCTGTTTCTTGACTTTTTTATAGCACTAGTATTTTCTATTTTGTCTTCTTTCCACACCCTTCCTAGTTGTATGGCCATAATTTTTATTTCTTCCAAGGCCCATTCCATGTTGCCCATTTTATTCTTAAATCTATTTATATCGATATCATCCTTTGTGGATTTTATGCATTCATTTTCTTCCTCTCCCTTGTGTGTAAGTTTATATTACTTCGCACCTCTATTTCCTCATCCGAGCTATTAACTTCTTCCACTGCCCATTTCCTACTCTCCTCCCTTCTAATTCTGTTATCAAACCTGCTGCCCCGAAACCTTTTGTTTATTTCTGCAATTTTCATAATTAAATAATGTCTTTTATTTTTATCCTCTCCCTTTACCTATTCCTTCTCTTCTATTCTAGGGGGGACATCTTCAATTAGTTCCAGGCTAGTTTCCTCATTGTTTAAATTATGCTCAAGAGTCATGGTGTTTTTTATTCTGTATTGCACTATTTCCTTCCCCTTCCCTGTAAAGTCTATATACTGCCTATCTTCTTCATGCTTTTTTTTGACAATACAATGATCACAACCATGTCCAATCTTCTTACAGTATGTGCAATAGTGATGGAGGAACTCTGGAATTACATCTTGCCAGAAACCATCTCCATTCTTAGAGCATATCCATATTCGCTGAGGTATATGATTCAACAAGTTGACTTCTATGCACAGCCGAGCCACACTCGGGCGAGAGAGAGTAGCAGTGTCACCATCAAGAAGAAGAGGGGTGCCGACTGCTTGTGCAATGTGGTAGAGAGCAAATTTATCAAACAAGTGAATGGGGAGCATGGGAAGGAGGAACCATATCGGGGCCAATGGGGATTCCTGCTTGGTTGAGAAGTCGGGTGTCCATCTGAAAGCTCACATGGGGTAGCCCATGATATACCAAACTCCTTTCAACCAGATTCTATGGAAGTCCTCTTTTGTAAAGAGCTGCATGAGGATGTGCTTCGCATCCAGGACTCCTATTTTTATCAGGCCTTTGAGCTTCAAGGAAGCATAGAATGCAATTATATATCTTCAACACGAGGACGCCCGTGTGAGAATTTGCCCAGTAGTGTATATTTGTGAGCTTCAGTGAGGGAAGCCATGTCTGTCGGGAAAAACTCTATCGAGGGTTCCCCGTTTTTTTTCCCGAAAACTTCCGAAGAAGATGATGAATGAAGCGCGGTCTTTATAAAATGTTGAGAAAATGATTTCCTATTCATTAAGAAATCCGCTTGCTCCATTTTTGCTTGATAATGGCTACTTCTTGACTGAAAATTGTTGTTTCTCTCTCTAAAAATTGTGTTTCTTTCTCTAGAGCTTGAAAGAGCAATTCAAAGAAGAAGCGTTCTTTCCAATTTCGTATCATTCTTCTTATTCATCTCATTCCATATATTCTTATGATTCTTATTATTCATCTTTTTCATTATATTCCTCATATTCTTCTTATTCTTCTTATTCTTTTTATTTTTCTTAATCTTTTTATTCTCTTTATTCTTCTTAATTTCTTATTCTTATTATTCATCTTATTCATCTTATTCTTCTTATTATACTTATTCTTCTTATTATTCTTATTATTCTTATTCTTCTTATTATTCTTATTATTCTTATTATTCTTATTTTTCTTATTATTCTTATTATTCTTATTCTTCTTATTTTTCTTTTATTATTATTATTCTTATTTTTATTCTTCTTATTCTTATTATTCTTCCTATTCTTAATATTCTTCAAATTATTATTATTATTATTATTATTATTATTATTATTATTAATCTTTTTATTCTTCTTATTGTTCATAATCTCATTATTCTTCATATTCTTTGTATTCTTCCTATTCTTCTTATTCTTATTATTTATCTTAATTTTCTTATTATTTTTTATTCTATTTATTCTTCTTATTCTTCATTTTCATCTTATTCTTCTTATTCTTCCAATTCTTCCAATTCTTCTTATTTTTCTTATATTTCTTATTTTTCTTATATTTCTTATTTTCTTATTCTTCTTATTCTTATTATTCTTCTTATTCTTCTTATTCTTCTTATTCTTATTATTCTTCTTATTCTTCTCATTCTTCTTTTTTTATTTTTTTAATTTTTTATTTTTTTATTCTTTTTATTCTTACTTTTCAACATATTCTTTTTATTCTTCTTATTATTCTTATTCTTCTAATTTCTCTTATTATTATTATTCTTCTTTTTTTATTATTCTTTTTATTCTACTTATTCTTTTTATTCTTCCTATTCTTTTTTTTATTATTTTGCTTCTTATTATTTTTATTCTTCATATTCTTCATATTCTTCTTTTTATTATTTTTCTTCTTAATATTTTTATTCTTGTTATTCTTGTTATTCTTGTTATTCTTCTTTTTCTTTTTATTATTCTTATTGTTATTATTCTTCTTATTCTACTTATTCTTCTTATTCTTCTTATCCTTCTTATTCTTATTATTCTTCTTATTTTTCTTATTCTTCTTATTTTTATTATATTTTTTATTCTTATTATTCTTCTTATTCGTTGTATTCTTCTTATTCTCCCTATTCTTCTTATTTTTTTTGTTATTATTCTTTTATTCATCTCATTTTTATTGTTCTTCTTATTCTTCGTATTATTCTTTTTATTTTTATTCTTTTTATTCTTCTTATTTTTCTTATTCTTATATTCTTATTATTCTTCTGATTCTTCTTATTCTTCTTATTCTTTTTGTTCTTCTTATTCTTCTTATTCTTATATTCTTAATATTCGTCTGATTCTTCTAATTCTTTTTATTCTTCTTATTCTTCTTATTTTCTTATTCTTTTTATTCTTTTTATTCTTTTATTCTTTTTATTCTTTTTATTCTTTTTATTCTTTTTATTTTTTTTATTCTTTTTATTCTTCTTATTCTTCTTATTCTTCTTATTATTCTTATTCTTCTTATTCTTCTTTTTCATCTTATTCTTCTTTTTTATCTTATTTTTCAATTTCTTGTTATTCTTTTTATTCATATTATTCTTTAATTTCTTGTAATTCTTCTTATTCTTCTTATTCTTCTTATTTTTCTATTTCTTCTTATTTTTCTTATTCTTCTCTTATTATCCTTATTCTTCTTATTCTTTTTATCTTCTTATTCTTCTTCTTTAATTCTATTTATTCTTCTTATTTTTCTTATTCTTTTTATTCTCTTTATACTTCTTATTATTTTTATTCGTCTTATTCTTCTTATTCCTCTAATTCCTTTATTCTTCTGATTCTTCATTTTCATCTTATTCTTCCTATTATTTTAATTCTTCTTATTCTTATTATTCTTTTTATTATTTTCATTCTTCTTATTCTTCTTATTCTTCTCAATCTTTTTTTTTTATTTTTATTCGAAAATTTCTTTTTTTTTCTTCTAATTCTTTTTATACTTATTATTATTATTATTATTCTTATACTCTCTATTCTTCTTATTCTTATTTTTTTATTATTCTTCTTAGTCTTCTTATTCTTCTTATCCTTCTTATTCTTTTAATTCTTCTTATTCTTCTTATTGTTCTTATTCATCTTATTCTTCTAATTCTTCTTTTTCTTCTTATTCTTCTAATTCTACTTTTTTTCGTATTCTTTTTTTTCTTTTTTTTCTTATTATTCTTATTATTCTTCTTATTCTTATATTTCTACTTATTCTATATATTCTTCTTAATCTTCTTATTCATCTTAATTTTATTATTCTTCTAATTCTTCTTATTATTGTATTTCTTCTTATTATATTTATTCTTATTATTGTTATTATTCTTCTTATTTTTCATTTTCTTCTTAATGTTCTAATTCTTCTTATTCTTTTTATGTTACTTATTCTACTTGTTCTTATTTTTCTTATTTTTTATTCTTCTTATTCTTCATATTCTTCTTATTGTTCTTTTACTTTTAATTCTTCTTATTCTTCTTATTATTCATATTCTTCATATTCCTCTTATTCCCTTTATTATTGGGATTGTTCTTATTCTTCTCTTTCAACTTATTCTTCTAATTCTTCTTATTCTTCATATTCTTCTTTTTATTTTTATTCTTTTTATTCTTCTTATTCTTTTTATTTTTCTTATTCTTCTTATTCTTCTGATTCTTCTAATTTTTTTCTTCTTTTTGTTATTTTGCTTCTTATTCTGCCTTTTCATGTATTCTTATTATTCTTCGTTTTTTTCACATTCTTCTTATTCTTCTTATTCTTCATATTCTTCTTATTCTTTTTTTTTTTCATATTCTTCATATTCATCATATTCTACTTATTTTTCTTATTCTTATGAATTATCATATTCTTAATATTCTTTTTTATACTTTTTATTCTTCTTCTTCTTAATCTTTTTAATCTTCTTATTATTCTTATTCTTCTAATTCTTCTAATTATTCTAATTCTTCTTATTCTTCTAACTCTTCTAATTCTTCTAATTCTTATTATTCTTCGTATTTTTCTTATTCTTCTAATTTTTCTAATTCTTATTATTCTTCTCTTTGTTCTTATTTTCTTATTCTTCTTATTCTTCTTATTCTTCTTAATTTTCTAATTCTTCTTATTCTTTTTATTCTTTTTATTTTTTTTATTCTTCTTATTCTTCTAATTTTTTTATATTTTTCGAGTTCTTCTTATTCTTTTAATTCTTTTTATTCTTCTTATTCTTTTTATTCCTCTTATTATTCTTTTTCAACTTATTATTCTTATTTTCTTATTCTTCCTAATCTTATTTTTCTTCATATTCATCTCATTCTTCTTATTTTTCTTATTCTTCTTATTCTTCTTATTCTTCTTATTCTTCTTAATCATCTTATTCTTCTTATTCATCTTATTCTTCTTATTCATCTTATTCTTCTTATTCTTTTTATTCTTCTTATTCTTCTTATTCATATTATTCTTCTTATTCTTCTTATTCTTCTTATTCATATTATTCTTCTTATTCTTCTTATTCTTCTTATTCTTCTTTTTCTTCTTATTCTTATTATTCTTCTTTTTCTTCTTTTTCATCTTATTCTTCTATTCTTCTTATTATTCTTATTATTCTTATTTTTTTTATTCTTTTTTTATTCTTTTTCTTCTTATTCTACTTATTTTTCTTATTCTTTTTATTCTTATTCTTCTTCTTATTTTTCTTATTTTTTTTATTCTTTTTTTCTTCTTATTATTCATATTCTTCTTTTTTTCTCATTCTTCTTATTCTTCTTATTCTTTTTACTCTTCTTATTCTTCTTATTCTTTTTATTCTTCTTATTCTTATTATTCTTCTTATTCTACTTATTATTATTATTATTCTTATTCATCTTATTCTTCTTATTCTTTTTAATCTCCTTATTATTCTTATTCTTCTAATTCTTCTAATTATTCTAATTCTTCTTATTCTTCTAACTCTTCTTATTCTTACTATTCTTCGTATTTTTCTTTTTCTTCTAATTTTTCTAATTCTTATTATTCTTCTCTTTGTTCTTATTTTCTTATTCTCCTTATTCTTCTTATTCTTCTTAATCTTCTAATTCTTATTATTCTTTTTATTCTTTTTATTCTTATAATTTTTTTATATTTTTCGAGTTCTTCTTATTCTTTTAATTCTTTTAATTCTTCTTATTCTTTTTATTCCTCTTATTATTCTTTTTCATCTTATTATTCTTATTATTCTTATTTTCTTATTCTTCTTATTTTTCGTATTCTTCTTAATCTTATTTTTCTTCATAGTCATCTCATTCTTCTTATTTTTCTTATTCTTCTTATTCTTCTTATTCTCCTTATTCTACTTATTCTTCTTATTCTCCTTATTCTACATATTCTTCTTATTCTTCTTATTCTTCTTATTCTTCTTATTCTTCTTATTCTTCTTAATCATCTTATTCTTCTTATTCATCTTATTCTTCTTATTCATATTATTCTTCTTATTCTTATTCTTCTTATTCTTCTTATTATTCTTATTCTTATTATTCTTCTTTTTCTTCTTTTTCATCTTATTCTTCTATTTTTCTTATTCTTCTTATTCTTCTTATTTTTTTTATTCCTTTTTTTTTTCTTTTTCTTCTTATTCTACTTATTTTTCTTATTCTTTTTATTCTTCTTCTTCTTCTTCTTATTTTTCTTATTTTTTTTATTCTTTTTTTCTTCTTATTGTTCATATTCTTCTTATTTTTCTCATTCTTCTTATTCTTCTTATTCTTTTTACTCTTCTTATTCTTCTTATTTTTTTTATTCTTCTTATTCTTCTTATTCTTATTATTCTTCTTATTCTACTTATTATTATTATTATTTTTATTCATCTTATTCTTCTTATTCTTTTTATTCTTCTTATTTCTTTTATTATTCTTTTTATTCTTATTCTTCTTATTCTTTTTATTCTTCTTATTTCTTTAAATCTTATTATTATTATTATTATCCTTATTCTCATTTTTCTCCTTTTTCATTTTGTTCTTCTTATTCTTATTATCCTTCTTATTTTTTTATTCTTCGTATTATTCTTATTCTTATTATTCTTATTATTCTTCATATTCATCTTATTTTTGTTATTCTTCATATTCATTTTCATTTTTTATTCTTCTTATTCTTTAAATTCTTATTAATCATTAAATTCATATTAATCTTTTTATTCTTCTTATTTTTCTTTTTTTTTCTTCTTCTTATTCTTTTATTCTTATTATTCTTCTTATATTTCTTATTCTTCTAATTCTCTTTATTCTTCTTATTCTTCTTATTCTTCATAATCTCTTTATTAATCTTTTTCTTATTATTATTCTTATTTTTATTATTCTTCTTATTTTTCTTATTCTTCTTATTTATCTTATTCTTATAAATTATCTTAGTCTTCTTATTCTTCTCATTCCTCTTATTTTTTTTTAATTCTTCTTATTCTTCTTTTTTCTTCTTATTCTTTTATTCTTCTTATTATTTTTATTCTTTTTATTCTTTTTATTCTCATTATTCTTTTTATTCTTCCTATTTATTTTTCTTATTCTTCTTATTCTTCTTATTCTTCTTATTCTTATTATTCTTCTTATTCTTTTTATTCTTATTATTCTTCTTATTAATCTTATTCTTCTTATTCAACTTATTCTTTTTATTCTTCTTATTATTCTTATTCTTCTTATTCTTCTTATTCTTTTTATTCTTCTTATTTTTCTTTTTCTTCTTATTTTCTTATACTTCTTATTCCTCTTATTCATCTTATTTTTATTATTCTTCTTATTCTTTTTATTTCAATTATTCTTCTTATTCTCCTTATTATCCTTATTTTCTTTTATCTCCTTTTATTCTTTATTTTTCTTATTCTTATTATCCTTCTTAATTTTCATACTATTCTTATTCTTCTTATTCTTGGTATTTATCTTATTCTTCTTATTCAACTTATTCTTCTTATTCTTATTATTCTACTTATTCTTCTTATTCTTCTTATTCTTCTTATTCATCTTATTCTTCTTATTCTTCTTATTCATCTTATTCATCTTATTCATCTTATTATTCTTCTTCATCTTATTCTTCTTATTCTTCTTATTCTTCTTATTCTTATTCATCTTATTCTTCTTTTTTAAAAGGTTATTTTATTAATATCACCCTCTCTTTTTGGCGGAGGAATACCATTTTTACAAGCTACGTCTACTCGTAACCCTTTTACACCCATTATATGCTTAAACTAAACTTTAGTATCTTAATTCTAAATTCAAACTTTCTTAGCTCAAAATATAATTTAAATGAAGCTGAAATGTGTTTCTTAAAAATTTAGAATCTTTTTCTGGAACGGCGTGTGCCTTATTTCCCTTTAGCTGTGCTTTTATTTCTCTTATGTCTTGAGCTGTCCACGTTATCCAGCTTTGAGGGCCCTTGTCCTATCCTCTTTGTGCTTCCTTGCTCTCGATTTTCGCATTGGACCAAACTGTTTCAGCCGTGTTTTCCACTTTCTCCATCTCCTTCGGCTTCTTGTGTGCTTGATGATTTCTTTCCTAGCTACTTGAACTGTAGTAAATTGACTCCCTGCCTATAGTATAGCCCCCAAGCACTTACAGCCTAGACTATAAGTGACCGACCCCCCGACTCACCTTACTCTTTCAGCTCACGATTCTAACCAACTGCCCGACTCTAATAGACTTCTCGTGCTCTCCCCGTCCAACATACGGTCTCTAACCTTTTGTCCAGCATATCATGACCAACAATAACATACCGCCTCTTACAGACTATACTTACTCTCCATGTTCTTACAAACTCTTACAGCCTTCCCATACTCATGTACATAGTAGCGGCCCCCCGAGAGCAACCTCCTCCTGTACATCAGTCCAGCTTTAACTATGTACTTCGATAAGTTGGCAGCTAACAAAATATGAAACAAAACGAAACTTCCAACAGATATATCATTATTATCATTATTAACCTTTAAACATCCTTCAGGACCAGGATGATTATTCTTCATCTGCATACAAATTTAAAAATGTAATCAAATAAGAGATCTTGCATCCTTTATGGGTCTGTCCATTTTCATCTTCCACCTGAAAAAACTTCTCAAGCAACCATAACAAGCAAGCCTATGTGATTTACAAACCTTTATTCTCTTTTTACCCTCCCTCAGGACTAGGAGGTCTTGTTCTACAGCTTGATCCTTCTTGTGTTTTAATGGGTCTAAAAATTAATAGCCATTTCTTATTATTATTATTATTATTATTTTTTTATTAGTATTAATTTTGTTTTTTTTGAGTCCTAATATATGGGAAACCAATTTTATCTAATTCTATTAAGCCTTTGAACCTTTCAGATATACTATCTTTCTAAAATTCTTGAAGGCCAATTCTCATTCATTTTCCTGCTAGTTTATCCGCCAAAGCATTAGTCTCTCTATAAATGTGCTTTCACCTTTTAATTCTTTTAAAACTTTTTTACTATCATCAATGTCTTCTTCGTGTTCCCATAAATATGTCTTATTTTGAATTAGTTGTACTAATAATTTCGAGTCAACTTGTGCTTGTATATATAGATAATTATTTTCTTTACAGATTTGTAAGCCCTTTTGCAGAGCCAAAATCTCTGCATGAAGCACCGAGGAAGCTATATTTCTTGATGAAAAAGCTTTCAGTACTTGACCCTCCTCGTTTCTTATGGCTCCTCCTCCAGCTACCTCGCCCATTTCCCTCTTAAAACTGCCATCTGTATTTAGCACTAGACCTCCCTGTATTGGTTTATTCCAGCTGACTATCTTAATAATAGGAGCTTTCCTTGCTGCTATATTTAAGTTCCATACATTCCTTTTATCTTTATCTATTTCCGTATTTCTCAGTTTAATCGGGTTGCAGGCAGAAATAAATACAATTTTTTTTGATCTCTTCTAAAATAGCCATAGCATTCATTTTAACTTTATCAAATCTACTTTTGTTCCTCGCTTTCCATATGCACCAGACAGCTATGTGTGGGATATAATTCCTTAACCATTTTAAAATTTTATTCTTTGTTTGCTTTTTTGACCAGAGTTCCAATCTATTTCTAAAACTCTTTGTATTTTTTCCAATTTCTACTTCAGTTTCTAATATGTTCCATACTTTTTTTGCAATCTTGCCCTTAGAAAATGGATGATCCATGTTTTCTATCTCTTGATATCAACATTCACATCTAGATGCTAATTTTATACCTTTTCTCTGAATGTTTTCATCTACTGGGATGATGTTAGATAATAATTTCCACATAAGTACATTTGTATTTTGAGGCAAATCCTTTATCCAGCCTCCCTTTGAAAGGAGCGGTCTTCTGCTTCTAACTAACTCTTTGACACTTTTTAGAGAGAAATTACCTTGCGGGTTTAATGTCCATTTCCACCCACTTTTAGTTGAAATAGTGTGTCTTTCTATTATTTTATGATATTTTCACATCAATTTCCAACTTCTGGAAGATTTCTTTGGATCTTTAAATTCTTTATTACCTTAAACCATATTTAGCATTTATGTATGATGCCCAGAAACTTTCATTTTCCTTTAGCCTCCACCAGTTTTTACATGCCCAAGCATTGGCTATATCATCTAAGCTGGTGAATCATAATCTTGCTTCCTCTTTTGGATAGCATAGGTCTCTCCATCTTTTCCAATGAAACTTGTTTTTACCATCTTTTTTCCCCCATAAAAAGTTAGCCATTTCTATTTCTAGTTTTTTAACAATACTTTTTGGTGGTTGTGTGGTCATTAAGGTATGAGCTAATGATCCCTGTAGCACATGGGTTATTAGAGTTATTCTTCCTGGCATGTTTAAGTGGTCCTCTTTCCATCCAGCAATCTTTTGTCTTATCTTATCCAGTAAGAAGGACAAATACTTATCCTTTAATCTTCCTTCATAAATTGGGCACCCCAAGTACAATATGGCTCCTTTGCACTGTGCAAAGCCAATAATTCTTTTAACCCTTTGCTTCGTAGTCTCTGATGCTTTATTTGCTAACATAAATTGACATATATTCTTATTTAACATTTGACCTGATTCTTCCTCTAGTAATTGCAATAAACTCATTAGATTCTGCATCGACTTACTACTAGCATTTGTAAATGTAATTAAATCATCTGCATAAGCCAAGCAGCATACTAACGGGGTATTTCTAGGCTGTTTATATGATAGGATACTTCCATTTTCAACATTCTCCTTTAAGTTTTTTATAAATAGTTCTAAATATATATTGAATAGAGAATGAGATAACGGATCCCCTTGTCTGAGCCCTCTAGTGGGTTTGAACTCTTCTCCTGATTGCCTGTTTATGAGGATTTTAACCCAGGCACTAGATATACATCTGTACATGATGTCTATCCAGAACTCTGAAAATCCTATTTTTCTCATGAGGTAACATAATATGTCCCATTCAACCCTGTCAAACACTTTTGATAGTTCGAGCTTCATGATGACATTATGGCCTCTCGCCTTAGCTTCTATATCTCTTATCATTTATGATGCAAGATTAATATTTTTCATCATCAATCTATTTTTGATAAAACCTGCTTGTTCTGGTGAAATAATTTTTGGGAGTATCCTGCTTAGTCTATTCTGGAGGATTTTTGCTAATATTTTGTAAATAGAGTTACATAGGCTAATTAGTCTATAATCTTCTGCTTGTTGCGGGCTGGCCTTCTTGGGAATCAATACTATGTGTGAGCTGGCCCATGTTTTTGGAATTTCCGCGCCTACAAAAATCCAGGTAATGGCTGCTACCCCTTCTTTTTTGATTATGGGCTAGCATTTTTGGAAGAACCCATTGTTCCAACCATCTGGTCCAGCAGAACTATCCTTATTGGCATTAAATACTACTTCCTTCACTTCTTCTTCCATTGGCATTTTTGCTAGCATTTTATTATCCGCTTCTGTAACCATTCTTCCTATATTTCTCATCAGAGTCTGATTTCTATCTGGTTTTGCCCCACATAGAAGAACTTTAAAGAATTCTTCTAATTCTTTCTTGATATCTTCCTTTTTTTCTATCCACTCGCCATTAGCTTTTTTGAGACCTTTTATTCACAATTTTTGATTTTTGATTTTCGATATTGTATTAAAAAACTTCGTGTTCTTGTTTCCATCTTTCAACCATTTTATTTCAGCCCTCTGCTTCCAGAAGACCTCTTCCATGTGCATTCTAAGCCTTAGTTCTGCTTTAGCTTTGATGACTTTTATTCTAGTTATATCATCTTGTTTATCTTCATATTCTATTTCTAAAGTTGTTACCTTCTGCTCCGCTTCTTGAATTTTTTCAACTATGTTACCAAATACCTCCTTATTCCACTTATTAAGTGTTTGACGTAACTCCCATAGTTTTTTTCCTAATATCTGTATGGTGATGCCAATTTTTCCCATGAGTTTCTTACTATTGTCTCAAAATCCTTATGCATGCCCCACATATTTTGGAAGATAAAGCCATTATGTTTCCCATTTCTTTTTTGATGGGTTATCAAGAGTGGGCTATGATCTGAGCAAGTTCTACTTAGGTGCTGGACTTTAATCTTCCCCATTTTATCTAGCCATTTCGCATTAACTAGTACTCGGTCTAGTCTCGACCAGATTGCTCCTCTTTTCTTCCAGTCGTTACACCAAGTGTATTTTGAACCTAAGTATTCTATCTCTATTAATCCTGCACCAGCAATTGCCTCATTAAATTGCGCTATTGCTACCAGATCAGGTGGCCTGTCTCCCCTTTTCTCGGTAATATTCCTAATAACATTGAAATCCCCTTCTATAATCCACGGGGATTTTCTAGCTTCTATTATATCCAGCTCCTTTCAGAGTGTTTTCCTTTCTTCTTTACCATTGCTAGCGTAAACTACCGAGTAGATAGTCTCTGTGTTCTTACCAATTTCAAAACTAATTATTTGATAATGTTCTTTTACTATTTCAATGTCCATTGAGTTATTCCATATAATCCATAATTTACCCTTTTGATTCAAAAATGCCTTATGAAGGCCTATTTTCGTTTTATATATATCTCAATTTGGCTTTTATCTACCATTGGTTCAGCTAATGTGATAATTTTAATTTTATGAATTTTAATTAAGTTTCTAATTCTATTTATTGTGAGAGTGTATGCTACTCCTCTTATATTCCACTATAGGCTATTCATTTTAAGTGTATTTTGCTTGGGCCATGGTTATACATTTTGAATCATATTTCATGTTCAAATATTTTTTCCTATTTCTTTGCGACTTGCTAGCAGTCAGTGGGGCTT
Organism: Sapria himalayana; assembly: GCA_029783825.1. Taxonomy (NCBI): domain Eukaryota; kingdom Viridiplantae; phylum Streptophyta; class Magnoliopsida; order Malpighiales; family Rafflesiaceae; genus Sapria; species Sapria himalayana. The sequence continues at coordinate 234,160 of JAREIK010005702.1, read as the reverse complement.
GTTCTAACTTCTTTGGTCTTTATAACTTTTCTAAGCTTCTTTCTAAGAATTTTATTTCCTCCAGTGCTCTTTCCTTGCTATTAGGTACATTCCTGGTTGGTTGCTTTCCCATACCCTCGAATGATGCATTGAAATCCACCTGTTGATTTTCATTAATACTGCTGGCCATTGGCCAGCGTTTTGAATCAAGTTCCTCTTCAAACAACAGCTCATCTTCTTCCCAGTTGTGCTGCTCTATGCTTTTTTGTAGTTGTTTCTTCTTTCTTTTCCTCCTAATCTCTATTTTTTCCCTCACTCCTTTTTCTATCCCTACAATCGGAATTCCCTCTAGCCATTTTCTAATATCCTCCATCCTACCCTTACTTAAATTTTCCTCCTCTATCCTCCCCTCTCCTCTCCCTACCCTTCCTAATTCTTCCCCTTCCTTCTTAAAATCCTCTATTTTTTCCTCTCCTTACTCTTTTCTCCCTCACCTCTAACCTCTTATCTCTAATCGGTTCTGTTTCTCTCTCCAGTACCCCTTTCACTATTTTTTCTCTACCCTCCTGCCTCCTTTCTCCTTCTCCCTTACTATTCTCCTTTCTTACCCATACCTTATCCTCCTTCCTTCTTCCATCGAGTGCCATGCAATCTTCCTTTGCGTGTCCCATTTTGAAACATTTTTGGCAGTAACAAGGGGGGGATTCTGGAAGTATTTCTAGCCAGAATCCATGGTCGAGGTCCCTACCAACCCATATTTTATTAGGTAGAGGAAGCTTACAATTAATTTCGATAAGTATTCTGGCCATACTTGGCCTTGTCATGTAGGTTGTGGCTTCATCAATAAGCCACGGCTTGCCTAAACAGAGAGCAATAGAGTGTAGGAAATGCTTGCTAAACAAGTGTATGAGGAGCTTTGGTAGAGAGAACCATACCAGGGCTTGGGTAGATTCTTGAGTTGGTGAGAATTCTGGCGTCCACTTGAGGATGCGCATAGGAAAGCCATAAATTATCCACTACCCTCTTATCCAAAGCCTAAGAAAATCGTCTTCCTCCTTGAGTTGGAAGAGGATGTGTTTCCCGTCGAAGATGGCAATTTTTACCACTTGCCTAAGCTTTAACGCTGCAATGAATGCATAAATCTCTTCGTAGCTCGGCTTACCATGAGAAAACTTGTCGATTAGTGTAAGCTTGAAGGGCTCGGCGAGTTTCAAGAATTCAGCCTCTGTAAACAACACCACAGGCGATGCTTCTTTAGCATCAAAACACAAAAACAAGAGCGCGGTCTCCTTAGAAATGGAATTGAATGATTTTTTGTTGAATAATAGATCCGAATTATCCATTTTGTCTTCAAATTGAGCTCAAATTGCATAAAAATGGTAAATTTTCTCTCTAAAAATGGGTTTTCTCTCTCTAGAAGTTTGAGAGCATTTTTTTATACATATTCTAGTTTAACTATCCTTCTTATTCTTCTTATTCTTCTATTTATTCATGTTCTTATTTTTCTTATTCTTCTTATTTTTCTTATTCTTCTTATTTTTCTTATTCTTCTTATTTTTCTTATTCTTATTATTCTTCTTATTTTTTTTATTCTTTTTATTCTACTTATTTTTCTTATTCTTCTTATTCTTCTCATTCTTATAATTATTCTTATTCTTCTTATTCGTCTTATTCTTATTATTCTTCTTATTCTTATTATTCTTCTTATTCTTCTTATTCTCTTTATGCTTCTTATTTCACTTATTCTTCTTATATTTCTTATTTTTCTAATTCTTCTTATTCTTCTAATTTTTATTATCCTTTTTATTATCCTTATTCTCTTTTTTCTTCTTTTTCTTTTAATTCTTCTTATTCTTATTATCCTTCTTTTTTTTCTTATTCTTCTTATTCTTCTTATTCTTCTTATTTTTCTTCTTCTTATTATTCTTGTTCTTTTTTTTTCATATTCTTCTTATTCTTCTTATTTTTCTTATTTTCTTTAAATTCTTATTAATCTTTTTTTTCTTCCTTTTCTTCTTCTTATTTTTCTTATTTTTCTCATTCTTCTTATTCTTTTATTCTTTTTATTTTTCTTATTCTTTTAATTCTCCGTATTCTTCTTATTCTTATTATTCTTTCTAATCTCTTTATTATTATTTTTATTTTATTCTTCTTATTCTTATTATTCTTCTTAGTCTTCTTATTTTTCATATTTTTCTTATTCTTCTTATTCTTCTGATTCTTCTTATTCTTCTTAGTCTTTTTATTTTTCTTATTTTTTTTATTATTCTTATTCTTCTTATTTTTATTAATCTTCTTATTCTTCTTATTATTTTATTATTTTATTCTTTTTATTATTCTAATTCTTCTTATTCTTTTATTAATCTTATTCTTCTATTTCATCTTACTCTTCTTATACATCTTATACATCTTATTCTTTTATTTTTCATATTTTTATTATTCTTATTATTCTTATTATTCTTCTTATTTTACTTATTCTTCATATTCTCCATATTCTGCATATTCTCCTTATTCTTCTTATTCTTCTTATTCTCCTTATTCTTCTTATTCTCCTTATTCATCTTATTCTTCTTATTCTCCTTATTCATCTTATTCTTCTTATTCTCCTTATTCATCTTATTCTTCTTATTCTTCTTATTCTTCTTATACTTCTCATTCTTTTTATTCTTCTAAGTCTTCTTATTTTTCTTAATTCTTCTTATTCTTCTTTTCTCCTAATTCTCATTTTTCTCCATATTCTTCTTATTATTCTACTTCTTCTTAGTCTTCTTTTTTTTCTTTTTACTTCTTATTCTACTTCTTCTTCTTATTCTTCTTATTTTTTTTCATAATTCTTATTCTTCTTATTCTTCTTATTCTTTTATCTTCTCATTCTTCTTTTTTTTCTTTTTTTTAAAGGTTTGTTTTATTAATTATAACCCTCTCTTTTCGCGGATGAATACCATTTTTACAAACTACTTCTACCCTTGACCCTTTTACACCCATTCTTGAAAAACAAAACAAAACATATACTATATTAAGGTTTTTCTATCTATAGGCATTCTCTTAATTCCATATGTCATGTGCTGCAAAAGTTTATTCAAGGCTGATGGTGCCTTTTTTCTTTCCGTTTGTGTCTACATATTGGTGTTGAAACATTTAGCACTTTCGCATTCAATGCTGATGGTGCCTTTTTATTCAAGGCTGATTGTGCCTCTTTTTTTTTTCCATTTTTCATTTTCCTCACTTTTCCTTGCTTTCAAACTTTCGCATTCTCTTCATTTTTCCTCCCTCATCGCAGTGCTCCTCCTCACGGCATTAACTCTTGTTGAAGTCTGTAGCTTTATCGTGCAGACTCCTTCTCCATCCCTTGACATTTTACTTCGACCGACTCTATTCTACCCCCTCTGACTTTATTCTGACATTTATACAAACACTTGGCAGACTTCATTTCATAACACACCTACTTAGGACCCCTCAATTACAGACCACTGACCCTTAACACATGACCAACTCAGCAGCTGACCAGCTGCATACAGACAAAACCAGACCCGTTAAAGACCTTTACAGACTATTTACAACTCAATGACCATTTAATTAAGCTCTCTATCCTTGTGGATATTAAGCATTCAGCAACATCATCTTACTCCCTTCTACTCTAGCTAAGCCATTTCACTCTCTCTAAATCCTTTCTCTTCAAAGTTCTAATGTACATGCATGCTGGTTGTCCCCGAGCTTCTTTAACTTTCTGCACTTGGCCTCTTTGTTGCCTCATGATGCATGTTTTAATCTGTACAAAGCATAGCAGAACATATATATTCTATACATACCCATTTTAGTTCCCCCCACCCCCTTAAAACATTGACAATCTGATTTACAATAGAGGCAACACAAAAGGTAAAAAAACATAAATGGTTGCAGCCGACAACATCTCCACTAGTCTTGAATTGTGGCTTTCATCATATTACATGACTGTGCTGAAAAGGGCTTCTTTGCTTTTCTATCCAGTCTTTTATTCACCCTCCACATAACACATTTAATACCACTTCTTTTTCAGTCTACTATGGTGATTTTTACAGTAGCACAATCTTACTTTAAACCTTTGTGGAACCTTCACAAGTTTCCTGCCATAAAGACAAAGCAAACTCCAAGACTTTTCATACCTTTAACATACCTACAGTAATCTCTTTTTTTGATCCATGTCCAGGCCTTTCTTGCAGCTTCTTATTGACTTCTATATCTTTTACATTCCAAGCATAAAACAACAGCACACCGTCCCAATTTTATTGAAAATACCAAAATACAAAGAAAAAGCAAAAAAGAAAAGAGTAGAGTAGAAACTTAGTCTCCCCTCAGGACCAGGAAGACTCTTTACCTGAGCTTTTGGCCTCTGCAAATTAAGGCCTCCTATTATTGCATTACATTTATAAAACCTTCAGCAGTTATTACTATCAAAATACCAAAATACTATCACTCAGTTCTTAAGTGTTTAATTTTTCTAATATAAGGCAATTTTTTGCTATCTAAGACTAGGATGCCTTTGTAATTTTCAGGTAAGTCTCCTTCCTGATAATCATGATAACCCCTAATTCTACCTTCCTTGGCTAACTTATCTGCTAATACATTGGCTTCTCTAAATATATGTTTTATAGAGATGTTTAACAAATTAGATAAATGCAGAATTTCTTCTATTTCTTCTTCATATTTCCACATTACTGACTTTTTATTAATTAAACTAACTACTATTTTGAGTATGATTGAATATCTATCCTGTCTAGTTTATTTTTTATGCATATTTTTAAGCCATCTCTTAGAGCTAGAATTTCTGCATGAAGGGCAGAAAAAGCTTGATATTTTCTTGCGTAAGCCAGGACCAGGTTCCCTTCAGAATTTCTTATAGCTCCGCCTCCTCCTGCTGCCCCCATGTCTCTATCAAAGCTACCATCTGTATTTAATGCAAGCCTATCCTTAGATGGTTTTTCCCATACTATACCTAATGTTTTAAAGTGAGTATATTTAACTTTTAAATTCCAAAATTCAATATGTCTTTATCTGGCTTTATTTCAAGAAACTTAAGAGGGTTCGATTCTGAAATCATCCTCGTTTCCTCTTTAATTTCTCTCCAGATATTCTCTATTATCATTTTATATCCCTCAAACCTACTCTTGTTCCTTGCTTTCCAAATGCACCACATAGCTATTAGCGGGACATTAATTTTAATCCACTTTTTAGCTGGGTTAGAAGCATAAATATTTATCCATTTTAAAAGTCTCCTTTTCAAGGGAAGATGATCATATTTTATATGCAATTCTAATCCTAATCTTCTCCATATTTCTGATGCAATCTTCCCTTGTGATAGCAAGTGATTCAAGGTTTCAACCTCAATTTCACAACAGTCACATCTGGATACTAATTGAATTCCTTTCTTTTTTACATTCATATCTATTGGCAAGATATTTGATAACACTATCCACATAAAAGTTTTGATTTTTTGTGGGCTATCATTATTCCATGCCCATTTTAATAATATATCTTCTTCTCTTTTCTCTCTTATAACATTCTTAGCTGATTTAATCGAAAATGTTCCTTCAGAGTTTAACGTCCAGCACCATCCTTTCCTAGTGAGTTTTGAATATTTTTCAACTAAATCTCTTTGTTTAAGCATTTGTACCCATATTTGAGATTTTTTTACTTCTATTTTTAATTTTATTCGTGTCATCATTTATGCAATACTTTGCTCGCATGAATTCTGACCATAAACTTTCGTTTTCTTTTAATCTCCACCATCTTTTACTTGCCCAAGCCTTAGCTAAATCATTGAGATTAGAAAATCCCAATCCAACTTCTTGCAATGGAAAACATAAATCTCTCCATTTTTTCAGTGAATTTTATATTTGCCCTCTTTTTTGCCCCATAAAAAATTAGCTATCTCTTTTTCTATTTTTTTAATAAATATTTTGAGGGGTTGAATAATCATTAAATTATGCATTAAATTACTTTGTAAAACATGTGCAATCATTGTTATCCTTCCCCCCATACTTAGCAACTCCTCCTTCCACCCAGATATTTTTCTTTTTAATTTATCCATTAAAAAATCTAAATACTCCATTTTTAATCTACCTTCATAAACTGGGCAGCCCAAGAATATTATTTCCCATTTTTTTGAGAAAAGCCTGTTATATTTTTAACTTTATGAGTTAATGCCTTAGGAGATTTCGAAGCCATAATGTATTGACATTTTTGTTTATTTAGCATTTGTCCTGTTTCTTCTTCCAAACATTTTAATAGCTCCATCAGATTGTGAAGCGATTTGCTTCCTCCATTAGTGAAAATCACTACATCATCTGCATATGCTAAATAGCATACCAAAGGTGTATTCTTAGGTTGACTAAAAATTCCTATTCTACCTCTTTCAATGTTGTTTTTAAGGTTTACAATTAACAATTCTATATAGATATTGAATAAAGAGGGAGATAGAGGATCTCCTTGTCTTAGACCTCTTTTCGGTTTTATTTCTTCTCCTAATTTTTCATTTATAATAATTTTGACCCATGTATTTGAAATACATCTATATATTAAATCTATCCAGACTTCGGAGAAGCCCATTTTGCACATGGTGAAGCAAAGAATATCCCATTCTACTCTATCAAATGCTTTAGATAAATCTAAATTTATCATTACATTATGCCATCTTGTTTTAGTTCCTATTTCTCTAATCATTTCTTTAGCCAAACATACATTCTCCATTATTAATCTATTTTCCATAAAGCTTGTTTGTTACTTTGAGATAATTTTAGGAAGGACATTTCCTAGCCTACTTTGCAGAATTTTGGCAAGTATTTTATAAATAGAATTACAAAGACTAATTGGTCTAAAGTCTTCTCCTTTTTGAGGATTTTCTATTTTTGGTATGAGGACTATATAAAAGCTGCCCCAGTTTTTACCTATTTCTGAACCACAGAATATACAAAGAATGGCTTTCATTAGATCCTCTTTTATTATATTCCAACATTCTTGGAAGAAACAATTGTTCTATCCATCTGGACCTGCTGCACTGTCTTTGTTCATACTAAAGACTGCTACTTTGATTTCATTTTCTTTTGGGAATTTAGTAAGCATTTCATTATCTTCTGGAGATATTTTCTTTTCTATACTTTGTAAAAGAGTATGACCATTATGATTGCTTTCCCCACCTAAGTGTTTTTCAAAGAGATTTGCAAAGTATTTTTGGATATCGTCTTTTTTTTCCACCCACTCTTCTTTCTCATTTTTTATGCCTTTTATTCTATGTTTTTGATATTTTATTTTTGTTACTTTTTGAAAAAATTTTGTATTTTTGTCCACTTCCTTTAACCATTTTATCTTTGCTTTTTGTTTCCAATATGTCTATTCCATTAACAGCTTTAATTTTAGTTCAGCCTGTGCTTTGCTTAATGTGATTCTATTATTTGTGTTTTGATCTGTTTCAAATTCTAGTTCTTCTTTTATCACTAAATCTTCAGCATCCTTTATGTTTTTATTGATATCACCAAATATTTCTTTATTCCATTTTTTTAAATCAAATTTTAATCTTTTTAGCTTAGAGTTTAACAATTGTAATGGGTTTCCTGAAGCCTCTTTGTACCAGGATTCTTTAACCAAGTCTAGGAAGTTGTGATGAAGACACCAGGTGTTCTGAAATTTAAACGAACCCCCTGTGTGTGATGATGTATCTTTAACCGTGATTAAAAGTGGGCTATGATCTGAGCATGTTTTATTTAAATGTTTCGCCTGGGTCGAGCTAAAATGCTCTAGCCACTTGAAGTTAAATAGAACTCTGTCTAATCTAGCCCATATCGTTCCTTTGTTTTTCCAGTTGTTGAACCATGTGAATTTCGAACCTAAGTAATTAGCTTCTATTAGGTTAGCTTTTCCTATAATCTCATTAAATTGAGAGGTTTGCTCTAGCATTTGGAGGTTTCCCCCCTTTCTTCTCACTAGAGTTTCTTACTATGTTAAAATCTCCACCTATTATCCACGACTTATTTTCCATGGCTAAACTCTCCATTTCACCCCATAGTTCTTTTCTTTCATCTTTTTTGTATTTAGCATATATTACTGATATTATTTCTTTTTCTCTTGAGTTAAGCTAAGATTTATTATTTGATCAGTTTCTTTTAAAATTGTTATATTTGGGTTATCCTTCCAGAATAACCAAATCTTACCATTATTATTAGAGAATCCATGCTCAAATCTCAACAATTTTTTATATTTTCCTAAGTGGACTTTATCCACCATAGGCTCAAGTATCGTTAGCATACTGAATTTATGCATATTTATCAATTTTTTAACCTTGTTTCTTGAGGAGAGATTAGCCACTCCTCTTATGTTCTAGTATATAAAATTATACATTATTTGCTGATTTTTCCTGCGCTCTAGTCGTGCATTTAGTTTCATATGTTTTATTTAAATATTTTTTCATGTTTCTTGGTTTTTTAAGTGAACTAAAATCCCCTCCTCTCTCACCTTTCCATTCTCTTCCCAATTGAATAGCCATTATTTTCATTTCTTCTATTGCCCATTCTCTATTTCCCATATTTTGTTTAAATTTTTCTATATTTATGTCATCTTTAGTGTACTTCACTTCCTGCTCATCTTCAACTTCTTTCGAATCAAGGATTATAGAGCTTTTCACTTCTAGTTCCTCTTCCAAAAAATCTTCTATAGCTACTGCCATCCTTTGTTTTTATTACTTTTGTTTTTCGTTTGTAACCTCATTCTTTTGTTTAATTCTGCTATTTTTTTAAACATCTCTCTCCTCCTTATGTTTTCTGTATTCTCAGCTGTTATATCCTCTTCTTCACTCGTTTTTTTATATTCTATAAGCTTTATTTCTTCTACTTCCCTATTCTGTAACTCTGTATTAGTTTCTGTATGGGCAGGCTACATGATTTGGGTCTTTTTTCGATATTGAACTATATCCCTACCCTTCACTGCCTCCATTTTCTTTTCTTCCTTCCTTTGCATACCATATGTTCTTCTTTTGTTAACTATGCAGCTCACTATATCATGCCCCATCTTCTTACAGCAAGAGCAATAGGCTGGAAGGTGTTCTGGAATTACTTGTTGCCAGAAGCCTCCCCCTTCCATATCTCCTATCCATATACGATTTGGAGGGGGCTTCAGCAGGTCTGTTTCCACACAGATACGAGCCACACTAGGTCTCGAGAGTGTGGCTGTTGCACTATCGAGAAGAAGAGGAGAACCAAGAACACTTGCAATATGGTACAAAGCATATTTATCAAAGAGATGTATCGGTAGCATAGGAAGTAAAAACCATACTGGGGCCATGGCAGATTCTTCCTTCGTGGTGAATTTCGGTGTCCATTTGAATGTTTGCATGGGATAACCCATGATATACCAGACGCCCTTTAGCCAAATGCGATGAAAATCCTCTTCCATATATAGTTGCAGCAACACATGCTTCTCATCGATGAGGCCAATTTTAATCAACGACTTGAGCTTCAGTGATTCAAAGAAAGCTCGAATGTCATCAATCCAAGGTCTGCCGTGTGAGAACTTACCAACAATAGTATGTTTATGAGGCTCGGTAAGCTTTTGGAGGTCCTCGATTGAAAACAGAACCGAAGGTTCTTCGCGATTTTTCGCATGAATTTTCGAAGAAGACGAAAGGAGGCGCGCGTTATTATTAATAATATTGGAAAAGGATTTCTTATAATTTAAGTAATCCATTTCCATCAAAATGCTCTTGAAAATAGCGTCATCCTCCTCAAAATTTGTAGTTTCTCTCTCTAGAAAGTTCTGTTTCTCTCTCTAGAAAGTTGAGAGCATTTTTCAGAGAAAAAAAAACCGTTTTTTTTTCTTTTGTCTCTCTCTTTTTGTCTTATACTTCTAATTCTTCACATTCTTCTTATTTTTTTATTCTTCTTATTCTTATTAAAATTTTATTTTTTTTTTTATTCTTCTTATTCTCTTATTCATTTTATTCATTTTATTCTTTTTAAATTTTTATTCTTTTTATTTCTTTTATTCTACTTATTCTACTTATTCTTCTTATTATTTTTATTCTTCTTATTCTTTTATTCTTTTATTATATAATTATTTTAGTCTTTAATTTTTCTTTTTATTCTTCTTATTATTCTTATTATTCTTATCTTTCTTATTCTTCTTATTCTTCTTTTCTTCTTTTCTTCTTTTTCTTATTTTTCTTTTTATTCTCCTTATTCTTCTTTTTCTCTCTATTCTTCTTTTCTTCTTATTTTTCTTATTCTCTTATTTTTCTTATTATTTTTATTCTTTTTTTCTACTTATTCTACTTATTCTTCTGATTCTTCTTATTCTTATTATTCTACTTATACTTCTTATACTTTTTATTCTTCTTATTTTCTAATTCTTATTATTCTACTTTTTCTTCATATTCTTCTTATTCTTCTTAATCTTCTTAATCTTCTTAATTTTCTAAATCTTCTAATTTTTTTTTATTCTTCTCACTACATGAAAATGTTGATTTACCTAGGGAATTTTAGCTACGGATCAATCTCTAGCTAAATAACAAGTGATTAGCTTTGGAATAGCAACAGATTTATGTTTTTTCTTTAAAATAAAACTTTGCAATGAATTAGCTACGTATTAGCAAAGAGATATTTTCGTAAATTCTGCTCAAGAAAAGCGGGTAATTTAGCAATGGATTAGCGACGGATTTTGATGAAATATTTTCTTAAATTCTACTCAAAAAAAGTGGTGAATTTTGCCACAAAATTTTCCTAGCTAATTAAATCCCAAATTTAACGACTGATTTAGTTAGAGGTGTCAAACGGGCCGGCCCAGCACGGCACGGCCCGTTTTTTCAAGTGCCCCGCCGTGCTACCGTGCCGTGCCCAGCACGGCACGGTTTTTTAAAGTCGGGCACGGCACGGCCCGTGGGCACGGCACGGCCGTGGGCACGGCGAGGCCGTGCCGTGCCGTGCCCGGCCCGCTCGGGCATGGTTGGCTTGGCCAGGTGGCACGGGCGCACGGCAGGGGCATGGTAGGCGAGGCGGGGCGGGGCGGGAGCCGCATGGCTGGACCTGGTCTCCTGGACCGGCTCAACCGGGGTCCGGGTCCCGGGAGCCAAGCACGGGCACGGCCCGTGCTTGTCACTTGGCAGATTATAAAAATTTTTTTTTTTTTTTTTAATTTTTTTATTAAGTTTCTGTTTATCTGTATTTACTTTAGAGTTTATGTAATAAATAAAAAATAATTTTTTTTGTAAAAAATATTACATTTAAAATTAAATGTAAGTATGTAACAAACAAAAATTAGAAAATTTATTTTTTTTTTCAATTAAGTTTAGCATATTTTAATATTATAATGTATTAATTAAATATTAAATTTAAAGTTAATAAATTTTAAAATAAAATTTAAATCTTAAAATAATAAATAAATACATTAAGTTAGTAAAAATTGTAATTAAAAAAATTTAAACTACACAAATAAAAATTACCATTCATGCTTTTGAAACCAATACTCCGAAAAAAAAGTATAAGTTTCAACACAACGTATAATACAAAGTACAAACAAACGTATAAATAAAAAAATAAAAAAATATCAAAAAAAAAGAGCAGATGAGCATCAATCGTCAAGCGGCATATCATGAGAATCATCTGCCGCAACATCAAGATCAGTATCATATGGGTCATCATCATCGGCAATCAGCTCCTCCGCCATCGTAGTGGATGTGGATGCGACTGCAGTGTCTGTCACAGTCCCAGCTTCAGCACGATCACTGATGCTAAATCTCGATTCCTCCCAATCCTTCAAACATGCCAAGGCCTCAACCATATCTGGACGTAATCTCGATCTCCTATCCGAAATCACGTTCAGTGCAACAGAAAAAGCAGACTCCGATGCTACGCTCGACACCGGAGGAGTCAGTAGATCCCATGCCATCCTAGATAGCACGGGATAGGCGGACTCATATGATTTCCACCACTGTAATAAATCAAGATTCTTATTGTCAGAAGGTGATAGGATTGAGCAGTAATCGGTATCTAAGTACTGAGACAGCTCGCTCCTATGTGAAGGTCCACCCCTACGTTTCCCCCTCGCTAGGTTAATGGAATAAGCGTCATCTCCGAACAAGGTATCAGAGTCCGTACTCACAGTCTCAACACCACCACCACCATACCTAGTATCCTAGTATGTGAACAGGTCTGTCAACTTCTCGTAAATGAACCCTTGAGGTGGCTCTTCCAGGTTCATGCACGAGGAAATGAAAGTCAGGGTGTTTTCAACCCCTTCCACCTTAGCCCTAGGGTCCATGCATGCTGCGAGACAATAAAGAGATGGAATGGTGGACCAGTACTTCAGGTACTTGGTCTCCATCTCTGCAACCATATGGCTGAGCGTCGGGTCCGCTCGATACATCCTAAACATGCTACTAATGTTGCATATGCAACGGAGTGCAATGCAAGTGGTGGGCGTATAAACCGACGAACACATGTTCGTCGTGTCATAAAATATCTTCAGGAATTTCATAAATGAAATTCCTGAATCCCAGTCAGTGTCGTCAACAATAAGTTCGCCACTCTTACTATTGACGTAGTCGGATATCACGTGTTCGTATCCAACACATGATTCCAACATCAGGTACGTGTAATTCCAATGATGTCTCACATTAGATTGGAATTTCTTCTTCTTAAGATTCGCAGACAAACAGAGATTACCAAACTCTTGTAGTCTGCGAGGAGTGCGAATATACTTGAGTGCATTGCGTATATTTTCCAACGCGGGGGAACACACCTTCATACCCGCTTGAACTATCAGGTTAATAACATGACACATGCATCTGACATGAAATATCTCTCCTAAAGGTGCGTCTCTAATATTCCTAACAAACATATTGATCGCTACTCCATTATTCGCAGCATTATCGAAAGTGACACTAAAAATTTTATTTTGAATTTTATATTCCCTAAATATTTTCATCATACACTCAAAAATGGCCGGGCCATCATGAGGATGAAGAATCTCAGTGAATCCTAATATTTTTTTTATTTATTGTCCAGTTTGAATCGACATAATGACTCGTGATACATGCATAAGAAGAATCATCATGACATGTCCATATATCGGACGTCACGGACACCACTCCACTAAATGCCAAAAATTCCTTAATTATTTTTTGTTTTTCTAACTTATATATCTTTAGTATGTCACTCCTAGATGTGGACCTAGGAATCCTACGATAGGATGGCTGAAAATAAGTCTGCATGATGCGCACTACCCTCGGATCTTCCGAAAATCTGATCGGAAGACCCATCAATGTGATGAGCCTGACCATGCCGTCCCTACCCAACTCGCTGGAGTATACGAAGGAGTAAACTTTGAGACTGAACTCGATCCAGTCTCAAAAAATATAGTGCCAAGTTGGGTTTGCCTAGGATCTAACGGTCCATGTTTTTTTGGAGCATATTTCAGCATGCCTCTTTAGGTGCCCAGTCCCACATGTACTCTTGCATGTTAAAAGTCGCATACAATATTTGCACTGTGCCATTTCATGTTCCTCACCCCTAACATCTAATTGTGTTATGATTTTAAAATGTGTCCAAACTACAGAAGTCCTCCTAGTTTTTTGTTTTTTAGAACTTTGGGCTGAGATGACAGGAGAAACCAAAGTTTCAGGAGCCACAGACGTTTGTGTAACACTAACATTTTCATTTTCCAAATTTAAATATGTGTTAGGTGAATTTGTCATTTTTATTTTTCGTACGTTTTTCTAGAGAGAGAAGCTTTAGAGAGAGAAAAAAAAGTAAATTATATTACCCGGTAAAAGCAATGAGGTCACTCACGTGCAAGATGCACCGCAGGAAGCTTTGATGTTCAAAACTCAAGTTGAGTTTCACGAAAATCCAAGCCGAAATCAAAATCACGAGGGTCGAGAGAGAGAAGCACGGTTTATGTGAGAGAGAGAAAATATTGAGAGGGTTTATGTTTTTGAAAAACATAAATTTTATAGGGAGGGGGGTTAGATTTTATAGGCTAAATAAAGTTTTTTTTTTAAAAAAAAATTATTATTTTATTATTTTTTTGAATTTTTTAATATATTTAAGGGGCAGAATCACGAGGACCGTCGGATTCTGCCCCCCTAGCCGTTGGAGTCGAATCCAAGGGCTGAAAATCGCTCAAAGTTTGAAATTTTTTTTTTTTCCGTTAGAAAATTCGAATTTCTCGGTTCTGAGTCAGTGGAGTCGGTTTTCGGCAGAAAAGACCGCGGGTCGGGTCTGTTTGGACCCAACCCGCGGTCTTTTTACCGGGGGGCCCGGATGGGTCGAGTCACGACTCAGTGAGCCGTGACCGTGAGTCGTGACTCGTGAGTCACGACTCACGCCACGGCACGCGTGGCACGCCGCCAGTGCCACGCGTGCCTACGGGACCGGCACGGGATGGACCCGTGCCGGCGTGCCGTGCGGGCCAGGCCCGGCACGGCTCGTGCCTTGCACGGCACGGCTCGTGCCTTGCACGGCACGGCTCGTGCCTTGCACGGCACGGAACGTGCCTTGCTTCGCCCGGGCATGGCACGGGCGCGGGCACGGTTTTTGAACGTGCCGGGCCGGCCAGGCACGCCGAACCGTGCCGTGCCTCGTGCTGGGCCGGGCCGGGCCGGCCCGTTTGACACCTCTAGATTTAGTGATTAGATTTTCTTAACTAATATAATCTGGAATTTACTGATGGTTTAGCTACATAATTTTTCTAAGTAATAATATATGAAATTTAGCAATAGATTTAGCGACGAAAAAACCTAGCTAATTAAATCCTGAATTTAGCGACGGATTTAGTGACGAAATTTCCCTAGCTAATTATTTCTAATAAATTACCTATGGATTTAGTGACGTAATTTCCATAGCTAATTTATCGTACATGTGGGCATAATTTGATGGGGTGGTGCTGACATGTTCTGATTTGATTATCTAATTGGCTCAAATGTGTTTGTCTACGTATGACATAGTACAACTAATCCTTTAGCATAATTATTTAAAATTTTTAATTTTAAAAAATTGTCAATTAAATATAAATTAAAAAAATTACTTATAAGATAAACTCTTGAGCTTACTCTATATATTTTTTTAAGTGAATAATTAGGTCACTACATTATCTTGACTATGAACTTCAGAAAGAGATTGCTCGTCTACTCTTGCACTAGATCCATCCAGGTGAGGGTGCTCTATTTTTTTTGAAGATATATTTTTTGCAGTCAATTGGTTTACCTTTTGTCATGTTTTTTCGGTGATTTTGTATGCATGTCACTAATGAGGATCTTGTGACAGATATTGTCTGGGAAATGGCTAAGTGAAGTACATTGTCAGCCATCTTTTTTGGCTACCACTCATTTATAAGTGATACTCAATTTTACTTATTTTTCGTTATCAAGCCATCTCATATTTGTTTTTTTGCTTTTGATGTCTTGTAAATCATTGATGTCTTCAACACGCGCCATGTTTTCTTGCTCATTCCTTGCTAATTAATTAACCAATGGTTGTGGTTAATGTGATCTATTTAAATCTTGTTTTCAATAGGCACTTCAATTTCATATAGGCTATAGTTTGATCATTACTTAGATCAACTTTGAGTTCTTTTTTTTAATGGATTTCATAGTCATTCAAAACTCTAAATAATTTATGTTTACTTTTTTATTTGCTGTGTCAAAATTGATCTATCAAAATTGATGTTGGGTTGCTCATGCCCTATTTTTCAACTTTAAATATGAAAATGCCACTTCTATGCAATTAAAAAGTTAATGAAATTTCTAAGCTAAGAAGGATAGTTGGCATATGAGCATGTTACTTGGCTAAGATAACGAGCAAAACTAAGTTTTGCCATTAAAATCCTTCAATGAAACTATTATTATATTTTGTCTGCCTTCATGCAAACTTGTATGAATAGGCATAGCTTTTTAGGTAGTGCTGCTGGTTATGTTATTTTATCAAACCATTCTTTTCTTACCACTACGAACCCTCGAGGAATTCCCACAAAATACAAAATGAATAGTTAAACTCTTGCATTTCTCAAATGCCTTGTTGCACATCTTCATCCATTTGAATGGCTAGTGTTATAAGCTTTCTCATATGACTTTTTGTTACCATGTGCTACAAGTTCCGTAAAACTAGACAAGAATACGTGTTCATCAATAAATTTTTTTTCTTTATCATCAAACTTCTTGAGTTGGTGTCATCTCAAAATATGTTTTTTTTTGCAAGGCAGTGAAAAATGATAAGACTCCAATTGCCTCAATTCCTTCCAAGTATACTAGAGGAAACAGATGAAAAAGTAGAAAAATATGTTAAAATAGTCGAGTATTTTGAAATATAATATTAAAAATGTGCTAATTATTAACTTTGATCCTCATCTAAGATGCACCTAGGGCACAGTGCTACTTGCATTTTCATATTTTTTTATATTTTAATAAACCACACACACAACACACCCACACACACACACACACTTATAATAAATTTGATATGACATAGAAAATATATATTTTTAGATGTAAGCATGCATTTGATCTTCAATTAGTTCTAGTAAGAAACACATGCCCTCGACTATGATAGATCTTGTAACATTATTTGATTTTTTTGTTAGTCCTCTAATTATGATCTTTATTATTTATCAAAGAAATAAGATTGATGAGTTGCACTACTCTTTATTGTTTTAATATGTTTTAGGAAGTGTTTGAAAATTATAATTTTTTATTTTATTATTTAGTGTTCATTTAGTTGCATTATAATATTAAAAATAATTCGAATATATAAAATAAATAAAATTTTTGTTGAAAAATATAATTATAAATTAAATTAAGTGATATTTAAAATAGTTATTATGATTATCAGATCTTTGTGGTCTTAACTAGCTAATGCATTGTCAATTTTTTTTTGGGGATTTGTATGCGAATTTAATTTAATTATAATTTTTTTTTGTTTTGTTGAATATTATTATAACTCATAATTCTTTCTAGAAGTTATATTAGTAATCAAATCTTAAATTATTTTTTTATTTGTTTAATTTATGTGATTATTAAATATTATTATTTTTAAATTTATTCTTAGTATTTTTAAATGTGATTAAGTCATTTTAATTTAATTAATCGATGTAAAATAAATCTAAAATAATCAAATAATAAAATTTTTAGTTGTATATCTAATTTGTTTTTTTATTTTGGATTATTATTTGTATTTTAGTATTAATAGTAAATGAGCAAAAATGTGATCAAATCTATAAGATTATGTAATGCTAAGGAGCTATAAATAATATATGCCTAATAATTCATATGTGCAACTTGAAAAAGTTGTAAGTAATTAATATATTTTTAAAGTTTTTATCAATTATTATCTAAATATTTTAGATATTATTTTTAGAATTTTAAACAAAAATTAAAATAATTGTTCTACATTGAATTTTTTATATGCATTTAGGTATGTATAGTCTTGTCAAGTTTTCAATACTAATGCTTTTTTTTTTCTAGGTCAAGATAGATATATATCTATTCTATTACTATTAGATATTAATATTTTTCTATGATTTTTTTGTATATGGAAGAATCCACTATGATGCATATATTTGTGGACATCATGTCAAGCTTATATACAAATAGTTAAAGTACACTTTCTTAGAAAAAATTATACATCTTAAATAAGTAACCTTAATTTTGATAATGTAAATGAATTATTTTAAAATGTATAAAATGTTAGTTTGCAAGATTAATTTTAGATGGCATTATAACTAAAATTGTTAATCTCTATACTAAAAATAATTAATATATATCAATAACATCATATATTATCTTTTTGATTCTATTAGTAGAATTAAAATTAATCTGAGACACATTTCCTAAAATCAAAAGTAATATGATACTGACAACAATTGATGAATCATGTCCTATGATATTGCTTTAAGCCATACGGAGATTTATACAATCTACACATCATACATGCATTCATTAGGAATAGGTAAAACAAGATGGGTGTTGCTTTTATGATATGGTATCTTATTAGATACTCGAGTATTATTAACTATTATTTATTTATTCTTGACTTGATTGTCTGTTTGTCAAATTGAGAATATTGAATTTTAGTTTTTAAATTGTTTCTATCATAGAGTTTGAGTATGTTAGGAAAGTACTCCATGATTTTCTTTCTTATCTATCAGATTGTGTGACTAGATAAGGACACATTCAATTAGATATACTCATATTGTGTTGACTTCATGAGTTGTTGGGTTTCTGTCAACTTCAGTTTGAAAAAACATCTCATCATGTGCACTTTTTTAGCATCAATTAGTTTTTCATATATAGTAGCAAAAGTCTTCGTAAGCCTTACTATGCTCTCTCATAATTTTTATATTGAAAGTAAGTTGGTAAGATATCATATTTCAGATGAATTCAAGTGCTAGTATGAGCTATTCTTCTTCATAGACTCTATCTTCTTCCTCAGAAGGGGGTTGATATAGATTTTTCTAGTATATATAATTTTCCATCTATATTTTCTAGAATCCAAATTTGTTCCATTGATTTTTTTTATTTACACTTTTCCTTCATATACAGTCATTACTGTCTACAAAATATGACTTCTTCCAGACAATTCTTGCAAAACACTGTGTATGAGAATTGAGAACACATCTTTTGACATGTTGATATTATCTGCAAAATTTTACTATTTATTAAATTCATTATTATCATCAATAGTAACTTTGCACACAATGGGGCATCATAATGCACAACATAAACCTCCTATATCAATTATTGAGAATAACTTGATTTCCTATTTGTTAGATTTATGAAAGAGAACAAAAATATATATATTAAATGAAATACGAAATTTACATTGTTCGGCACATTCTTACCTATATTATGGGCACTTCTCTTTTCCTCTCTTATTCACTATGAATTAGGCGATGCAAAAGATGTAAGAATTATATACTTTTGAAATCTGAATGCTTATTATATGTTGATATTTGTTAGAAAAGTAATAAAACAAAAAAAAAAGGAGGTAATGCTCCTTTTTTTTTGAGAAAATACGGCCCCCATTTTGATATTAATATATCGACCATCTCTATGTGTTTTATATTTTGGCATGTGTTTCATAAAAGAAAATTCTTTAATTTCTGTTTCATGATAATTAGATCACAAATCTATTTTACATAATGCTTTATTATAGCCAACTAATCAAACAATTCATTAATTCTTAGAATAAGATATTTGTTTTTGATTATTATTATAAATAAATCATGAATATAGATAATTTGTCAAAAAATATATTTACAAAGATTATTGCCATCAAAATAGTTTCAACTTATTTAATTGTACAAGATATATTTATAATATTGGCTAGTCATTCATTATTTCATTTATATAAAACTCTAACATCTTTCATATGTAACAGAGGATATAAGAATGCATTATATCTTTCATTAATATTATAGATGTTATTATTCAACTAATTAAAAACCTTGATTTTAACAAACTATGGTATTTTTTTAAATAAAAAAATTAAAAAAATTAAAAAAATTAAAAAAAATTAAAAAATTTAAAAAATTTAAAAAATTTAAAAAATTTAAAAAATTTAAAAATTAAAAAATTAAAAAAATTAAAAAAATTAAAAAAATTAAAAAAATTAAAAAATTAAAAAAATTAAAAAAAAAAAAAATTAAAAAATTAAAAAATTAAAAAATTAAAAAATTAAAAAAATTAAAAAAATTAAAAAATTAAAAAATTAAAAAAATTAAAAAAATTAAAAAATTAAAAAAATTAAAAAAAAAAAAATTAAAAAAATTAAAAAAATTAAAAAAATTAAAAAAATTAAAAAAAATTAAAAAAATTAAAAAAATTAAAAAAATTAAAAAAATTAAAAAATTAAAAATTTAAAAAATTAAAAAATTTAAAAAAAATTAAAAAATTAAAAAAATTAAAAATTAAAAAAATTAAATTAAAAATTTAAAAAATTAAAAAAATTTAAAAATTTAAAAAATTTAAAAAATTAAAAAATTTAAAAAATTTAAAAAATTTAAAAAATTTAAAAAATTAAAAAAATTAAAAAAATTAAAAAATTAAAAAAATTTAAAAAAATTTTAAAAAATTAACAAATTAAAAAATTAAAAATAATTAAAAAATTAAAAAATTTAAAAAATTTAAAAAATTTAGAAAATTTAAAAAATTTAGAAAATTAAAAATTAAAAAATTTAAAAAATTTAAAAAATTTAAAAAATTTAAAAATTTAAAAAATAATAAAAAACTAAAAAACAAACAAAAATGAATACAAACACAAAAAAATAAAACAAATAAAAAATAAAAAAAAACAAAAAAAAAACAACTTTTGTATTTTTATTTTGACCACCATTTTCTTCTTAGAATCATATCAAACCCATATAATTCTAGGGCTAATATCAAAAGTTAATTCCTTACTATTTAATAGTAGCATATACTAATTAACTATTTGATATGAGCAAATTGATTCTCTAGATGAAAAAAATAATATAAAAGTCTTCTATTTTTTTTTTGAATCACTCTCATTTCCTTCAAGAGTGCTTTATGTCTTGTGTTTTTACTTTCTCTTTTTTTTTGTGAAATTAGAATATATATAAATTCTCGCATCACAACAATAAAATTGTGGGTGTTTGAGAAGCTATTCTCTTGGGCACACAATTACATTCCTTCACACACTTTGCAAGATATCCTTGGAGTCCAAGGTGCTAAACCTCTTCAATTCTCTAACTTGATCTTCACATATTTCATTATCTTGGATTGTCTCAACCATTATTCTTAATAATTACAAAATTTTATATTTCTCTAGTTCTAAAGCTATATCCATAATTTTCTCATATATTATGCTTATAAATATCAAAACCTAAATGCAATTCTCAGCCATTTTCCAAAACGGTCAATTTTTTTCATTGTATTCATAATTTAGAAAACAAATTTTACTAAGTTCTCAACCTTAGTAGTATATTAAGCAATAATCACACTAGCTTGAGTTAATCTAAAAAAAAAACTCCTCGTCTTATTCTTCATTGGATGCTAGAAATTATTCAAACATTACTATATAGCTTATAAATTATGCAACTATTTTTCTAAGCATCAATTAATTTTTTTTTCCTTAAGATTTAGCACATCCATCATCATAATTTCTTAAATAAATTCTTTAGGTCTTTTGCTATTCAACCATTACTAGGATATGTCTTACTTGATCTCTTACTGATTTTCACAAAATACTCATTAGTTAGTTGCATCGTTTCTTTCATAAATAGGTATTACTCTATTGCTCTCTCTTTCCCCCCCCTCTCCTTTTATATATATTATTCTTCTCTCTATCTCTGTCTCTCTTCGTCTCTCTCTCTCTCTCTCCTCTCTCTATCTCATCTCTAGCTCTATCTCTATCCGTCTCTCGTCTCTCTCCTATCTCTCTCTCTTCTCTCTCCGTCTCTCTCAATCTCTCTCTCTGTCTGTCTGTCTCTATATATATATATATACATATATATATATATATATCTCTCTCTCTATCTATCCCTCTCTCCATCTCTCTCTCTCGCTCTCTATGTCTCTCTCTCTCTATCACTCTCTCCATCTTTCACGCGCTCTCTCCATCTCTTTATCCCTCTCCGTCTTTCTATCCCTCTCCATCTCTCGCTCTCTCTCTCTCTCTCCATCTCTCTCTCTCCCTCCCTCTCTCTTTTCCTCTCTATCTCCCCCCTATCCCTCCCTCTCCCTCTCTCTCTCCCTCCCTCCCTCACTCTCCCTCTCTCCCCCTCCCTCTCTCCCTCTCTCTCTCTCTCCCTCTCTCCCCCTCCCTCCCTCCCTCCCTCCCTCTCTCTCTCTCTCTCTCCCCTCCCCCTCCCCTCTCCCTCTCTCTCTCCCCTCCCCCTCTCCCTCTCTCTCTCCCCTCCCCCTCTCCCCCTCTCTCTCTCTCTCTCTCTCCCCCTCCCCCTCTCCCCCTCTCCTTCTCTCCCCCCTCCCCCTCTACCTCTCTCTCTCTCTCCCCCTCCCCCCCCCTCCCCTCTCCCTCTCTCCCCTCTCTCTCCCCACTCTCTCCCTCTCTCTCTCTACCCCCCCTCTCTGTCCTCTTCCACTCTCTCAACTTTTCCTATGCCAAAATAATGAGACGCCTTCTTTACATAATATTCATTATTATTTTGATCATATTGGGTTTACATTATTTTCTCTTTACTTGACATGTGTGGAAGAGTGCATTCAACTTAAATATGACTATTTTTTATTATTCTGTGCTGGGGTGAAATCATTTCAGATTTCTAATAAATGTTTCACAGTATTTTATGAGAAACAGAACTATATAAATTGAAATCAGATTTCTTAATGCATTATTTAGGAGTAAAATAAAATCAAACATTAAAAAAAATAATAAATGATATATTATTCAATCAAACTAGAATAAATATATCAAATCAACTCAATTTTAATCAAACTAGTTAGATCGAATTAGTTTTAACCTCTCTCTCATTCTCTTTAACATAGAATTTGTCAGATTCCATGGCTGAATATTTGAGATCTCGAAAGAAGTTGATGCTAAGAGACTGTGGAATATGGTGATGATGATGCGCCACTAGGTGAGCTCCATGTCACTGTGCTTGGTGTATTTTTCCAATCATAGATATGATTAATCCAATGTCATTTCTATATTTAGCTTATTTTCCAACTAGGGTCTCTTGTTGTCCAAAAATAATGACAGAGAGTGATCTTTTATTTTTTTTTGTTACATCTAACCACTTATTCACACAATTATATCTACCTTTATGCAATAACTTTCCAAAATGTAACAATAAAAGCAAGGTGTCTATCATCAATTAATTTCATACAAATATATATATATATATATATATATATGTATGTATGTATATTAAATATATGTTGTTATATTTATACATAGTTATGTTTATGTATACTATATTTATAGTTATAGATATAGTAAAATATTTTTATATAAGAAATTCGAATTATATCACACATGCATATTGATGTATAGCTATGTTTAAATATACTTATTGATTTGGGGAACTTAAATGTATAAAGATTTATACATTTATATATAACTATATATAAATGTATTTAATGATATGTATACCAACATATTACTCTATATAAATGTAATTATCTACATCAATACCTATACATAGCCATATGTCTAAATATATATAATTACATGAAAAACTAAATATAACTACATCTACAACATGTATAACTATATGCTTCAGAAACTTAATATCCATTCATATCATTCGGTCTCATTCATATATATGATACTTATATAATTTTTTAGCATTTTTCCATATATTTTAAAACTTAAATTTAATGTGTCAACATTAAATGTATTTTTAATGTATTTTTATATGTTTGTATAAATCATTATGATTTAATATGTTTTAGGGTTTGTATTTTTGTTTCACTAATATCATTTAACTAAAATTGATTTCTAATAAATGTTTATTTGTTAAAATTCTTGTTGTAAATTTCAAAATAAATAATAATATGTTTGTGTAATAAATATTATAAAAAATTTCTAAAATATATATGTGATGTAGTTTCAATTTACAAAGATAAAACTTTAGAAATAAAATTTATTTACAAAATAAAATTTGCACCTCTTAATATTCAATATGTTATATTATTATAAATAAACAATGTTTAAAATGTATCTATTAATTACAAAAAAAACATTGTTATATTCAATTAAATAATTATAATTAAAATAATTAAAAACATTGTTATAAACAATAAATAATTAAAATATTTAAAAACATTGTTTATAAACAATGTTTAAAATAATTAAAATATGTTATATTCAATTAAAAAAAATTTAAAATAATTATTTAAAAAACAAATTCGTATATTTATATGATCATTTATATATTTTGAATAAAAAAAATAATAACTTATAGAAAAATTTACTCATGTATTTATATGGTAATCTATTTTTTTTGAACATAATTAAAGAAATAATTGATTTTTTACAAAACATTAAAGACATGTATTTATATGCACTACATTATAATTGTTTGAATTTTAAAATTTCTAAAAATTTATTAATAACAATAAATAATAGGTAGAAATTTATCATAGACATTAATATTTTAATAACAAAATTATATAGAAAAACAAAAACATTATTATCTATATGACCAATATTTTAATTTTTAACATAATTGTAAAAACAACATAAATTACAAATATGTCATTTTCATTTTATTTATATGAGTATAATGATAGTTATTTAATATAAATATTAAAAAAACAACTATTTGAATAAATAGAAGCTCATATATTTAATTCATAATTTCATTTTACACATTAATATGCTTCACACACACATACACATGCATACACACACACACACACATACGCACACACACAAATTTATTTTAAATATAGAGAATTACAATATTTTCTAAATTGTGTACAATATATAATATATTATTTTAATTAAAATTTCAAAATCATATAATTTTAAATACATTTACATAACACACACACACACACACTATATGTATGTGTGTGTGTGTGTGTATATATATATATATAATAGTTTAATGTGAACATTAAAATACATTACGTAATATAGGCATATCTGTGTGTTTGTGTGGGTGTTCAGTAGTATATGCATGCATACAAGTATATACACACTACTTTGAAAATATAGATACATGTGTGAATATATACAAAAGTACAAAAATGTGTATTGTGATATATAATGTATGGTAATATATATGGATGTATAAATGTGTGTGTGTGTGGGTCTATTGATTTTGTTCTTTCTCTCATCAGATCTCTTTATTGCCAAACGACAAAGGATTTTGAGATTCAGTGGAAGAAATGGGATTTACTTTCACAAAGCTATTCAGCAGGCTGTTTGACAACAAGGAGATTAGGATTTTGATGCTAGCTCTTGATGTTGGCGGGAGGACAACCATTTTGTATAAGTTGAAACTTGGTGAAATTGTCACCACAATTCCTACTATTTTCTTCAATGTAGAGACTATTAAATACAAAAAAAAACAATTTCACTGTGTGGGATGTAGGGGTCAAGACAAGATTTACCATTTTTGGAGGGATTACTTCCAAAATACCCAAGGTCTCATATTTGTGGTGGACATCAATGACAAAGATCAAGTAGTTGAAGCCAGAGATGAGTTGCATAGGATACTAAATGAGGAAAAGCTTCGAGATGTCGTTTTGCTGGTGTTTGCCAATAAGCAAGATCTTCTCAATGCGATGAATGCAGCTGAAATTACTGTCAAGCTAGGACTTCACTCTCTTCTCCAATGCCATTGGCACATTCATAGCACATGTGCTATCTCTGGAGAGGGCCCTCTACGAGGGTCTTGATTGACTTTCTAATACATTGCCAGCAAATCATAAACAATTTAAACAAGATGAGGTAAACTTTGTTGATATATATGGATATGGATCTAATCTTTGCCTATTTTGCTTGAGTTTTTGTTTTGTTATCTCGATGACATCATTTTTTTCTGGGGGGATTCAAAATGTATTTATATTTATATATTGCACGCCTGAAATACAAGACCACATTTACTTTATTCTGATCTGTTATAAGCCGAACTTATTTGTTTTCTATATTGTGTTATTTTTCCATTTGATCTAAAGGTATAAGAACATATAAATATAAATAATTGTATCTTATTATATAATTTACATAACTATATTTAAATATATATACATTTAAATATTCATAACTATATTTAAATATATAATTTACAACTTATATTTAATATACATTTGTATATATTAGTATTCAAAAATGTATTTTACTATATCTATACCTATACATAACTATATGTATAGATATATAAATTATATAAATAAATATAAGTTTAACTATACGTGTAACTATATCTATAACCACATGTAATTATATTTATAATTACATGTATAACAACATACAACATTATGTTTAATTATATGTGTATAACTATATATAAATATTTGTAAAACAAAATAAAACTTTATATAATTAAATATAACTTTATTTTTAACATGCCATGGTCCTTCCAATGCATAATCCCATATTTACTGATTCCAGCTTGATCAAAAGGAGAGCTAGCTTATTTTACCTTTACTATTCCTAAAACATTCTATTTTTGCACACTCTTTCTCGCTAAACATAATTGCTGGACATCTTTTGGATTTTTGTTGAAGCTATATGACAATCAACTTTAATTTGTGTTTGTTCATGCCTATAATAATTGTTTATATATATCTGTGAATATGTTTGAGTGTAATCAATTTTTTGGGTAGAGTTTTAGCCTATTATAAGTATGTAAAACCTATATTCAGTTACGGAAGCAACAGCAGCGGCAGAAGTAGCGGTAGTGATGGTAGCGATGCCTGTGGCAGTGGCAGTAGCAGCAGAACCAATGGCTAGGGGTGTAGCGGAGGCAGCAGTGGCATCAGTGATAGTGGCTGCAGCAGAGACAGCGACTACATCAGCAGCAGCGGTGGGTAGTGGATTGGTAGCGGTGGCATTAGCAGTAGTAGCGGCATCACCGGTAGTCACGGCAGTAGTAGTGGCAACACCGATAGTGGCTACAGCAGCTGCAGTGGCAGTAGAAGCATGTAGCAACGGAAATGGTGACAACACCGGAAGCAATGGCAGCAGCAGTAGCGACAAATTGTGGAAACACGGGCAGCAGTGGTAGCAGCAGCAGCCACAACAGTGGCAGCAGCGGCAGTGACAGTAGTGGCAGCGACAGTAGTGGCAGCGATAACAGCGGCTGCGATAGCAGTAGTAGTAGTGGCAGGGACAGTAATGGCAGCAGCATCAGCAAATCAGTGGCATCAGCGGCAGCGATAGTAGTGGAAGTGATAGCAATGACAACGGTAGCGGCCCGTAGTGGTTAGAAATGTAGTATCAGCGGCCACAAATGCGCGTAATAACGTACATATAATACTACAATATTTTAGGACATATATACTGAGTATATATGTATGCATAATACTGTAGTTTATATCTACATATACTGTAGTAATATATGTACGAGAGAAATACTAGTATATATGTACATATTTACTATAGTAATATATATTTATCAAAACATAGTTTTTTTATTTAATTTGATTTGATTGAATGGTTTAAATTTCTTACAGCAATGGTACGACATTGTTTACCATACGAAGCTTGTATAAGTGAAGGGATTTTTCAAACAGACATGAAGCACTGTGACTTGGACAGTTTTTTTCACAATAGAAAGTTGGTGATCGAAGGAAGTAGAGGGAGAGAAAGCAATGTCAATGCATGAATAGATTATACTTTATGCACAGTCGATAGATATATTGATTAATAAGATTGTAATATAATTTTGTTATTTTTTTTGTTCTAGTTATTTAAAATAATGTATTAGAATAAGTTATTAAATAATTTTTTTGTTTAATTTAAAATTTTCATTTATAGTTTCTATTTTTATAAATTTAATATAAAATATTAACTTATTTAATTAAATTTTAGTTTAAGCTGTATGACAATCATCTTTAATTGTGTTTGTACATGTCTACAATAACTATTTTTTTTATATATCTTTGAATATATTTGTGTCATTGAATTTTTTTGGGTAGCGTTTTAGCCTATTATAGGTATTGTAAAAGCCTATTATCAGCAATAGTAGTAGTGGCAGCAGTGACAGCAGCACTAGTTGATCGCTAGCGGCAGTGGGTGGCGATAGCTGGTGGCAGCAATCAGTAGCAAGCAAGTAGCGACGGCAATGGCATCAATGGGGGCAGAGGCCACTGAGGCATCAGCAACGGGCGTGGTGGTAGGAGGAGGTGGATGCAACAGAAGCTGCGGCTCACCAGAAGCAACGGTAGTAGGGTTGTAGTGGCAGCCGTGGCATGTAGCTGTAGCACTCGACAACAGGGGGCAGGCAGGAGAGTGGCAGCAGCACTACAACAACCAGAAACGATAGCAGCGGCCATAGTGGCGGCCGAAGAAGTAGTGACAATAGAGGGCAACTGGTGGCAACGATGGTAGCAGCAGTGGGCATTGGTAGTGTCAGTAGTGTGCAGTAGCGTCAGTAGGAGCAGTTGGAACAACACCAAATGTGGTATATAAGTACTCATAAAGTCAGTATGTACGTAGATATAATACTGCAGTATTTATGTACGTATACTACTGAGTATATTTGTACGCAGTTTATATGTAGACATAATACTATAATTTTTATGAACATATACTACAGTGAAATATGTACAAGTAAAATGCTAGTATATGTTTACATATATACTACAGAATTATATATTTATCAAAACTTAACTTTTTTTAATTTAATTTGATGGAGTGGTTTAAATTATCTTACAGATATGATACCGCATTGTTCCTAATACAAAGTGTGTATAAGTGATGAGATATTTTAGTAGGGACATTACGGTGCAGTGGACTCGGATAACTTTGTTGCAGTAGAAAAATGGTGATCGAAGGCGTAGAGGGAGAGAAAGAACATCAATGAATGGATATATTATACTTTATGCATTGTCAGTAGATATATTGATGAATAAGATGTAATAAAATTTTGATATTTTTTTATTTCAGTTATGTAAAATATTGAATTAGAAAAAGTTATTAAATTATTTTATTTTTTATTTTTTATAAATTATTTTATAATTTCATTTTTATTCAATTTGATATACCAATTTTAATTATTTAATTAAAAAATTTTAAAATAAATTAAATTCTAAAAATACTTTTGAATTAAAATAGCTAGGGAAAAATTCCTTGTTAAATTAGCAAGGGAAAAATCCATTGCTAATTTAGGATAGAGAATTTTCCTTAGCTAATTTATCTAGGGTCATCTTTAATTTAGGGATGAATTTCTCAGTCGCTAACTTTATTTAGCCAGGGACTATTTCCGTTGCTAAATTTAGCGACCAGTACTTTAGCTTGGGAATCATCCATCGTTATTTTAGTTTAGCAATGGAAATCTCATTTAGCTTGCTAATTTAGTAGTGAATTGGTCTTTTTTTAGCAAGAAATTTTTCTATCGCTTATAAATTTAGCTAGGGACACCTTCCCTCGCTAAACTTTAGCAAGGAGCACTTTAGATAGGGAACCAAACCATTGGTTATCATTCGTTATATCCCATTTGGAGATGGAAAATAGCCAATTAGCTAGGGAATTGTCCCAAGATATATGAGATTTTTCTTTTAGTGCATTAATTTTAATATTCTTCTTGTTCTACTTATTCTTCTTATTCTTCTTATCCATATTATTCTTCTTATTCTTTTATTTTTCTTATTCTCCTTATTGTCCTTATTCTCATTATTCTTTTTATTCTCCTTATTTTCCTTATTCTTCTTATTATTTTTATTCACCTTATTTTCTATATTATTTTTATTCTCTTTATTCTTCTTATTCTTCCTATTATTCTTATTCTTTTTATAATTCTTATTCTTCTTATTTATTCTTATTTTTCTTATTCTTCGTATTCTTATTATTCTTCAATATTATTCTTTATTCTTCATTTCTTCTTATTTTTCTTATCTTCTTATACTTTTTTTTTTCAAACTTATTTTTCTTTTTCATCGTATTCTTCTAATTATACTTTTTTCTTATTCTTCTTAAAATTCTTATTCTTTTTATTTACGTATATTCTTCTTATTCTTCTTATTCTTCTTATTATTTTTGATCTTCTTAATATTATTATTCTTCTTAATCTTATTATCTTATTAATTTTATTATTCTTCTTATTTTTTTTATTCTTCATATTCTTTTATTTTTCTTATTTTCTAATCTTTTATTCTTCTTATTTTTTTATTATTTATTTTTTCTTATTCTTTTTCTTTTTATTCTTCTTATTTTTATTATCCTAACTATTCCTTATTCTCTTATTATCTCATCTTCTTATTCTATTATTCTTCTTATTCTTTTTATTCTTTTTATTCTTCTTATTCTTCTTATTTTTTTTATTCTTCTTATTCTTCTTACTCTTTTTATTCTTCTTATTATTTTTTCTTATTCTTCTTATTATTCTTATTATTCTTATTATTCTTATTCTTCTTATTCTCTTATTTTTCTTATTCTTCTTTTTCATCTTATTCTTCTAATTCTTCTTATTCTTCTTATTTTTATTATTCTTATTATACTTTTTATTCTTCTTATACATCTTATTCTTCTTAAAATTATTAATCTTTTTATTCTTATTATTATTTATATTCTTCTTATTCTACTTATTCTTCTTATTCTTTTTATTCTTTTTATTCTTCTTATTCTTCTTATTCTTCTCATTCTTCTCATTCTTCTCATTATTCTTATTCTTTTTATTCTTCTTATTCTTTTATCTTTTTATTCTTCTTTTTATTCTCATTATTCTTATTTTTCTTATTCTAATTATTCTTCTATATTATTCTTTATTATTCTTTTTCTTCTTATTTTATTTATCTTCTTATACTTTTTTTCATCTTATTCTTCTTTTTCATCTTATTCTTCTAATTATACTTATTCTTCTTATTCTTCTTAAAATTCTTATTCTTTTTATTTTACTTACTCTTCGTAATCTTCTTATTTTTTTTATTTTTATTCTTCTTAATCTTATTATTCTTAATGTATTATTATTCGTTTTATTTTTATTCTTTTTATTCTTCTATTTCTTCTTATTCTTCTAATTATTCTATTCTTCTTAATTTTTTTTTATTATTTTTATTCTTCTTTTTCTTTTTATTCTTTGTATTCTTCTTATTTTTCTTATTATACTTATTCTTCTTATTCTTCTTTTATTCTTTTCATTCTTCTTATTCTTCTTATTCTTCTTATTCTATTTTTTCTTCTTATTCTTCTTATTCTTATTTTTATTCTTCTTATTCTTCTTATTCTATTATTTTTCTTATGCTTATTTTTCATCTTATTATTCTAATTGTTCTTATTCTTATTATACTTTTTATTCTTCTTATACATCTTATTCTTTTTAAAATTCTTAATCTTTTTATTCTTCTTATTCTTCTTATTTTTCTTATTATTTATATTCTTCTTATTTTACTTATTCTTCTTATTTTTTTATTCTTCTTATTCTTCTTATTCTTTTTATTTTTTTATTCTTCTCATTCTTCTCATTCTTTTTATTCTTCTTATTCTTCTCATTCTTTTTATACTTCTTATTCTTCTTATTCTTTTATTCTTTTATTCTTCTTTTTATTCTAATTATTTTATTCTTCTTATTCTTACTATTTTCTTATTCTTCTAATTTTTCCTTTTTTTCTTTTTTTTAATTCTTATTATTCTTCTTATTATTCTTAATTATTCTTATTCTCAGTATTCTCCTTATTCTTCTGATTCTTTTTATCCTTTTTATTCTCCTTATTCTTTTTATTCTTATTCTACTTCATATTCTTTTTATTCATTATATATATATTTTTTCTTTTTAGTCTTATTCATCTAATTCTTCTTATTCTTATAATTTTTATTCTTTTTATTCATCTTATTCTTTTTATTCTTTTTATCCTTTTTATTATTTTTATTCTTCTTATTCTTCTTATTATTCATATTCTTCACATTCTTCTAATTATTATTATTTTTTTATTCTTCATATTCTTCAAATTCTTATTATTCTTATTATTCTTCTAATTCTTTTTTTTTATTTTTCTAATTCTTTTAATTCTTCTTATTCCTATTATATAAACTTTTTATTCTTCTTATTCATCTTATTCTTCTTAAAATTCTTAATCTTTTTTTATTCTTATTCTTCTTATTCGACTTTTTCTTCTTATTCTTCTTTTTTTTTCTTATTCTTCTTATTCTTCTTTGTCTTCTTATTCTTCTTATTCTTCTTATTCTATTTATTCTTCTTATTTTGTTTATTCTTCTCATTCTTTTTATTCTTCTTAATCTTCTTATTCTTTTATTCTTCTTTATATTCTCATTATTCTTATTCTTCTTATTCTTATTATTTTTCTTTTTATTCATTTTCTTGTTATTCTTATTCTTATTATTCTTATTATTCAACTTAATTCATCTTATTCTCCTTATTCTTCTTATTATTCTTATCTTTCTTATTTTTCTTATTCTTCTTATCTTTCTTATTCTTCTTATTCTTATTATTCTCCTTCTTCTTCGTATCCTTCTTATTCTTTTTATTATCTTTATTATTTTTATTATTTTTATTTTTCTTATATTTCTTATTTTTATTATTCTTTTTATTCTTTTAATCTTCTTATTCTTCTTTTTCATCTTATTCTTCTAATTCTTCTTATTCTTTCTATTCTTTATATTATTCTTATTTCTTTATAAAATTCTTATTCTTTTTTTTCTTCTTAATATTTTTATTCATCTTATTTTTTTTTATTTTTCTTATTCTTCTTATTCATCTTATTCATCTTATTCTTTTTATTTTCCTTTTCTCTTTATTGTCTTTATTGTCCTTATTCTTCTTATTATTTTTATTCTCCTTATTCTTTATATTCTTCTTATTATCTTTATTATTTTTTTCGTCTTATTCTTTTTTAAATTTTTATTCTTCTTATTTATTCTTAATTTTTTTATTTTTCTTATTCTTCTTATTCTTATTATTCTTTTATATTATTCTTTATTCTTCTTTTTATTTTTATTCTTCTTATCTTCTTTTATTTTTTTTTCATTTTATTCTTCTTTTTAATATTATTCTTTTAATTATACTTATTCATCTTATTCTTCTTATTCTTCTTAAAATTTTTATTCTTTTTATTTTTATTATTCTTCTTATTTTTTTTATTCTTCATAATCTTTTTAATATTCTTATACATCTTATTCTTCGTATTCTTCTAATTCTTTTATTCTTCTTATTATTTTTTTTCTTATTATAATTATTCATCTTATTCTTCTTATTTTTCTTATTATTCTCATTCTACTTATTCTTTTTTTCTTTTTATTCTTTTTATTCTTCTTATCTTTTTATTCTCTTATTTTTTTTATTCTTCTTTTTCATCTTATTCTTCTAATTCTTCTAATTCTTTGTATTCTTATTATTCTTATTATATATTTTTTCTTCTTATAAATCTTATTCTTCTTAAAATTTTTAATCATTTTATTCATCTTATTGTTTTTATTCTTGTTATTCTACTTATTATTCTTATTCTTTTTATTCTTTTTATTCTTCTTATTCTTCTTATTCTTCTTATTCTTCTCATTCTTTATTCTTCTCACTTTTTTATTCTTCTTATTCTTTTATTATTTTATTCTCTTTATTATTCTCATTATTCTTATTATTCTTATTCTTATTATTCTTCGTATTCTCCTTACTTTTCTTTTTTTTAATTCTTCTTATTCTTATTAAATTTTCTTATTCTCCATATTTTCCTTATTCTTCCTTTTCTCTTTATTCTTCTTATTCTCCCTATTCTTCTTCTCCTTCATATTCTTCTTATTCTTTTATTTTTTTGTTCTTCTTATTCTTTTTATTCTTCTTATTCTTTTTAAAATTCTTATTCTTTTTTTTATTCATATCTTTTTTATTGTTTTAATTTTTATTATTCTTTTATTCTTCATATTCTTCTTTTTATTTTTATTTTTTTTCTTTTTATTTTTTTTCTTTTTATTTTTCTTATTCTTCTTATTCTACTTATTCTTCTAATTTTTCTTATTTGTCTTATTTTTTTTATTCTGCTTTTTCATTTTATTTTTCTAATTCTTCTTTTTCTTCTTATTCTTAATATATATACTTTTTATTTTTCTTATTCATTTTATTCTTCTTAAAATTCTTAATCTTTTCATTCTTTTAATTCTTCTTATTCTTCTTATTCTTCTTATTCTTATTATTCTTCTTATTCTTTTTAGTTTTCTTATTCTTTTATTATTTTTATTCTTCTTATTCTTGTTAATCTTCATATTCTTCTTATTTTATTTATTCTTCTTATGTTTTATTCTTCTCATTCTTTTTATTTTATTATTCTTCTCATTTTTTTATTCTTCTTATTCTTTTATTCTTTTTTTTCTCATTATTCTTATTTTTCTTATACTTCTTATTCTTCTTATTTTTCTTTTTAATTTTTTTCTTCTTTTTCTTTTTTTTCTTTTTTTTCTTCTTTTTATTCTTTTTCTTCGTTTTCTTCTTTTTCTTCTCTTTCTTCGTTTTCTTCTTATTAATCTTAATTCGTCTTATTCTCCTTATTTACCTTATTTTCCTTATTCTTCTTATTCTTCTTATCATTCTTATTATTCTTTTTCTCCTTATTCTTCTTATTCTATTTCTTCTTCTTATTCTTCTTATTCTTATTATAATTCTTATTCTTCTTATTTTTCTTATTATTTATTATTTTCTTATTTTTTTAATCTTCTTATTCTTCTTTTTCGTCTTATTCTTCTAATTCTTCTTTTTCTTCTTATTCTTTTTATTCTTTTTTAAAATTCTTATTCTTTTTATTCTTCTTATTTTTTTTATTTTTTTATTCTTCTTATTCTTCTTATTCTTTTTAATCTTCTTATTCTTCTTATTCTTTTTAATCTTCTTATTCATTTTATTCTTCTTATTCTTCTCATTCTTATTATTCTTCTTATTCTTTTATTTTTCTTATTTTTTTTATTCTTCTTATTCCTCTTATTCTCTATATTGATCTTATTCTTTTTATCCTTCTTATTTTTCTTATTTTTTTTCAACTAATTTTTCTTATTCTTTTTATTTTTCTTATTCTTCTTATTCTTATTATTCTACTTATTCTTCTTGTTCCTCTTATTCTTCTTGTTCTTCTTATTCTTCTTATTATTCTTATTATTTTTTTTCTTATTCTACTTATTATTCTTATTCTTCTTATTCATCTTATTCTTTTTATTCTTCTCATTCTTCTTATTCATCATTTTTTTTATTCTTATTTTTCTTATTCTTGTTATTCTTTTTTTTTTTAAATATTTGTTTTTTTTAATATTACCCTCTCTTTTGGAGGATGAATTCCTTTTGTTACAAACTATAACCTTACTACCCTTTACTCTTCTACAGCTGAATGACCCTATCACTACTATCAAAGCAATATAATTATGCAGATAATATAATCTTGCCAATTAAGGCATTAGTCTTTTTTAAGCAATTTTAATTATTCATTGTTATCTTTTACACCTCTAGCATGTGTGCTCTTTTATTCCCTTCCTCAAGTTTGCTTCTAGGTAAATCTTTTTGTGTTATATAAAGACCAGATCCTATCCAGATGTGCTACCATAAATCTCCAT
Organism: Sapria himalayana; assembly: GCA_029783825.1. Lineage (NCBI taxonomy): Eukaryota > Viridiplantae > Streptophyta > Magnoliopsida > Malpighiales > Rafflesiaceae > Sapria > Sapria himalayana. The sequence continues at coordinate 199,037 of JAREIK010005702.1, read as the reverse complement.
CAGCTTTATCTTCACTTGCGTTCTCCACTGCCTCGACAGAGGTTGATTTACTTTTTCTCTCATCTTCAACCAAGATATTTCTTCATTTATATCCACCCTTTTTCCGTGGGAGCTTAGTATCTCCCACTGCTATCTTCGCTGCAACTAGCCTTTCTTATGCTTTTCCCATTGCCTCAAACTTGCATACAGAGAACATAGCAATTATACCCATGCACAGCCACTTCCTACTTACATATTTCATTTTACAGCCCTTTGCTCAAACCTACATACTGAGAACAGAGCAATTCCACTCATGCACAGCCACTTCCTACTTACATAACCCATCATATAGCCCCCCGCCCTCATACACCTTCATCTAACTACAAGGGTCACAAGACTAATTATGACTCATTTCCTGCCTTCTTTGTTTTCTTGTAAGTATTTTCCCTTCCTTTTTCTTACCACCTTTCTGTGGTGGTATTTGGCTATTTCTAACTGTTTTGAAACTGCATTAAATCCAGCTTCTTCTATTGTTCTATCACCTACACAACAACAAACAATCAATGCAACAAACACACACAAAACACCGATCTCTCAACCCATATCTCCTACTGCCCCATGACACATTTGATTTTTTTTAGTTCTGCGTTGTACTTGCTACACCTGAATTTTTACTATTATTATGCCTTCATTTGAATGTTGGTCTCCTCTTTGAGGCTTGCCCTGCCTCCTGCTATCCGCCAGTGAAGCTGCAAGTTGTTGTCCCTGCCACTCATTTGAAGAAGATTTTATGCGATCGAGTTCCCTGCTTCATCTGGTTATTCCATCCCATTTCAGCATGTATCTTTGTACTATGTCTCTGCAATACTAACATGACCAACACATAACCAAATATAAATTAGATTAAATTTAACCTGCCTTAACTTATTTAGCCTGATATTGTTTCAACACCTTCATCTAGGAGCATGTATCTAACTGATTGGATTGTGTGAAATTATGTCATCTTACTACATATGAGAATTAGAAAACCCTTGTAGCTAGATTTTTACTTGCCATTCTTTTATACCTGACCTTTCTTTATTCTAATAAGTAGGAAAGCCATACTGTCTAATTTTATAATACCTTTATAACTTTCTAAAATATTATTATTCATAAAAATTTGCTTGCCTTTTTTTATCCCTTCTCTAGCTAATTTGTCTGCCAACTCATTCACTTTTCTATATATATGTACTATATCTCCTTTTGAGATCTCATTAAATTGGCTATGCCTTCTAGGTCCTCCTAATCTCTCCACCTCTTTACTTTTTGATTTAGAAGATCTACTACTATTTTTGAATACTTGAATAACAATATTTTCAAAACTACTTTCTTCGCATAGCTTAGTCATTGTCTAAGGCCAGAATCTCTACATGTATTGCAGAGCTTGCTTTATTATTAATGTAAATGCTAATAACAGCTTTTCCTCTGCATCTCTTATCGCCCCTCCTCCTACTAATCCCATAGCCCTATTAAAGCTTCCATCTGTATATAATAACAATTTTCCTTCTAGTGGTTTTTCCAGTTAATTTTAATTATTCTATCTGACTTAACCTTCATAGTTGTTAGTCCCCATTTATACGACATATCACTTTCTAATTTATGTTGTTTTATCTTTATAGGGTTAGCCTCTAAGATCCTTCACGTTTCTCTCAATATCTTTCAAGATATTTATCCCACTCTTTTTTATTCCCTCTTACCTGTTTTGATTCATAGCCTTCCAAATACACCAGATAACTATATGCAATAGAGGTGTCACCCGGGCCGAGTTGGCTCAGCCCAACATGAGGCACGACATGATTCGCTAGTGCATGGGCCGACCTGGCACGAAAATTTTAATGTCCGGGGTCGTGCCATGCCCAACCATGGCACGATCATGCCATGTCGTGCCGATGCCAACTGGGCCTCGTGTCGTGCCTGGCCCGGCACGGTACCGTGCCGAAACCATTTTTTTTTTTAAAATTAGGGTTATGGGGGCACCGAAACCCTATTTTTTTTTAAATTAGGGTTTCTGGCTTTCCAAAATCCTAATTTTTTTTATATAGGGCAGATCGTGCTGTGGGCCGTTGATGGGCTGAACTCCACAAAACCATGTCAGGCCAGGTACAGCACTATACAGTAACCGTGCCATGCCTAACCCGACACGAAAATATGGTTGGGCCTGAAAAAAATAGGCCGGGCCAGCCTGACACGTCCTATTTGACACCTCTAATATGCGAGATATTATTTTTTAACCATCTTTGTATGTTATTTTTTGGTACTATCCTATTCCATTTATAGATTCTATCTTTACGTTTTATATTATCATTTTTCATTTACATAAAGTTTTCAATCGAGTCTCATACTTCCTTAGCTATGTTTCCTTGAGATAGAAAATGATCCAAGGTTTCTTTATTTTTTCGACAACACTCACATATTGAGGCACGTCTAATGTCCTTAGCCTGAATGTTTGTCTGTTGGCAGAGAGCCCTCCACATAAATATACACAATTTATGTGGGTTATTATTCTGCCATATCCATCTAAATAACTCCTACACTTTTTTATTCTGTCTAACTTCTTTCTTAGCTGATTTCAAAGTAAAATTTCCTTTTGCATTTAAGGTCCATCTCTAGCCATATATGGGTAGTTTAGCATGTTTTTCCACCACTTCTTTTTGCTTGAGCATTTGTATCCATACATTTGACTTCCTACTCTTTTTTCTTTCTCTGTTCGTATCATTATTTATACAGTATTTGGCCCACATGAACTCCACCCATAAACTCTCACTATCTTTAAGCCTCCACTATTTCTTACATACCCATGCTCTTGACATTTCTTGTAGACTTCCAATGCCTAGTCGTGCCTCCTCCTTTGGTAGGCACACATCCTCTCATTTCTTCAGTGTAGTTTGTTCTTCCCCTCTTTCTTTCCCCATAAAAAATTTGCTAATTCTCCTTCTAGTTTTTTGAATATTTTCTTAGATGATTGAATCATCATAAGGTTGTGAATTAGGGTGCTTTGTAAAACATGTGTTATTAATGTGGCTCTCCCACTTATGTTTAACATTTCTACCTTCCAACCTGTTATTTTCTTTCTTATTTTGTCTAGCAGAAAATCTAGATATTTGATTTTTAAATACCCTCATATATTGGGTAGCCCAAGTAAATCATCTCCACTTTTCTGTGTGTAAATCTTGTGATATTTCTAATTCTTTGATTAAGATTTCTTGGGGCATTAGCCGTAGTTGTGAATAGTCTTTTTTATTGTATTGAAAATTTGCTCGGTTTCTTCCTCTACTATTAGAAAAAGATCTCTCATGTTCTTGAGTGATTTAGTGTTAGCATTCGTGAACATTATTAGATTATCAGCATATCCCAAACATGCCACTAAGGGTGTTAGCCTAGGTTTTTTGAATTGTAATATTCTTCCTCTCATTCTCTCCTTGATATTAACTAATACCAATTCTAAATAAATATTGAAAAAAAAAATGATGAGAGAGGGTCTTCCTGTCTTAAGCCTCTCACTGGTTTAAACTCTTCCCCCATCTCTCCATTTATGGATATTTTAACCCAGACATTCGTAATGCACCTGAAGATGAGATCTATCCAGGATTCTAAGAATCCCATCTTTCTCATTGTGAAACACAGTACATCCCAATTTACTCTATCAAATGCCTTAGATAGGTCCAATTTAAATATCACATTATACCCTCTAGATTTTAGTCGTGGGTCATTTATCAATTCTTTGGCTAGAATAATATTTTCCATAATTAATCTATCTTTCATAAAGCCTATTTGCACTTTTGAGATAATCTTAGGTAGTATCGATGCCAACCTATTTTGCAAGATTTTTGTCATAATTATATAGATTGAGTTGCATAGACTAATCGGTCTATAGTCCTCAACATTCTAAGGGTTCTCCATTTTTGGTATGAGGATTATGTGTGAATAAACCCATGACTTACCTAACTCTACCCCACAGAATATCCATTTGATGACTTTCGTGAGATCCTTCTTTATCAAATCCCAACTTTACTAATAAAAAAAAATATTCCACCAGTCTGGATCTGCAGCAATGTTTCTGTTCAAGCTAATTATGCCTTGCTTTATCTCTTCCTCCTCTGGGAAAAGCATGAGCTTTCTATTATCCTCTTTTCTGATCTTCCTTTCTATATTACTTATCAGTCTATTTCCATTGAGAGATCCTTCCTTACCCAGTTGTCTTTAAAATATTCTTCAAAATACTTTTTTAAATCTTTGTTAGTTACTAGGCATTCATTTTCCTCATTTCTGACCCCTTTAATTCATTGTTTTAGATGTTTTATTTTTCCCATTGTTTGACAAAATTTAGTGTTTTATCTCACTCTTTTAACCACTTTATTCTGACTTACTGCTTCCAGTATACTTCTTCCATGTGAAGTTTTAGTCTGAGCTCTGCATGTGCAATATATTGTGCACACCTTCTCTCCTCTCCTCCCTTTTCCTCGTAATTCATTTCTAAATTTTCTAGTTTGATTTCTACTTCCTTTGTATTTTTATTAATATTCTGAATCCTCTATTTATTCCATTTACTCAGCCTAAGTTTAAGCTTTCTCAGCTTTTGATTAAACACCTGAATAGGATTTCATGTAGTTTCTTGTTCCCATTCTGCTTTAACTATATTATCAAAGTCCTCATGCAGACTTCACATATTTTGGAAGTTGAATCTTTTTTTATGGCATTTGAATTTTCTATTGTGATGAGTAAGGGACTATGTCAGAGTAGGTTCTATTAAGATGTTTAATGCCTACGGCTCCATACTTTTCTACCCATTTAATATTATGTAAGAACCTATCCAGTCTTGACCATATAGTCAATTTCTTCCTTCTATTAGTACAATTGTATTTCAAGCCTAAAAATTTACTTTTTTTAAATTTGTTTTAGTTATTGTCTCGTTAAATTGTTTAAGAGCCTTTCTATTAGGAGCCTTTCCTTCCTTCTTTTCCTTCCTATTTCTGATTACGTTGATATCTCCTCCAATGGTCCATGGCTTCTTTCTCCACTCATGTTCCTCCATGTCTTCTTTCTCCTCTCTAGTTCCTCTGTGTCTTTCCAAAGAGACTTCCTCTCTTCTCTTAAGTTTTTTTCATATACTATCGAGATGATTTTTTCGTTCATTTTTCTGAGACATATATCTATTAATTGTTCTGTATCATTTAAAATAATAATATCAAGCTTTTCTTTCCACAACAACTATATTTTTCGATTGTAATTTAAAAAACATTTATCAAAACTAATAATAGCTTTGTATTTCACTAACTGCTCTTTTTCAACTAATGGTTCGGTTAGCATTTTTAGTGATATTTTAAATGTATGTTTTAGCTTTCTTAATCTTCTTAAGGTGAGTGTATTGGCTACACCTCTCACATTCCAATATAGATATCTAAACATTGGTGGATGTCCTTGCTCTTGCTCTTGTAGTGCACTTAGAATCTTATTTCTTGCCTAAATATTTTTTTATGTTTCTTGATTTTTTATTTGTGTTCGGACCCTCTATCTTTCCTATACCCCATTCTTCATTATAAATTTTATTTAATTTAATGGCCATAACTTTTTTTTCTTGTATTGCCCATTCCCTACTTTCCAAACCTTCTCTATTATTTTCTATGTTTATATCATCATTTGTTTGATTTTCTAGTTGCTGTTCTTCTTCCTCCTCACTCATGACTAGTGGACAACTTCTAGTCTTTTCCTTTATTAATTCATCTACCCACTGCCCTTTGTACAATGCCCTTTGTCCACTGCCCATTTTTTCCCTCCTTCCCTAGTCTTCTGCCTCACCTCCCTAGCTTCCTACTTACCCTTCCTAGTTCTTTTTAGCATTTCCTTTAATTTCGGCATCATCTGTCTTCTTTGACCTCCTCTAGCGCATCCACTTCCTCCCTTTGATCTAATCCCAACATTATTATTCCCCAATTACTCTCTCCATTCTTCTCCTATCCTCTCCCCTCTTTTCCTTTGTTTTTCCTAGGTTTCTGCCCGACATTTTTCTCCTCTTCTTCCAGCATCTGTCCCCCTACTGCCCTCACCTTGCTTGCTCCTATTTCCTTTCATTCGCTCTCTACCTTCTGCCCATCAATCCCACCTTCTTCTTCCACTACCAGGAATTGTAAAGCTTTATCCTATATACTATTCTTTAACCCTTTCTCCTTTATAACTTTTTTATAAACTACTATTTTTTTACCTCTATTTTCTGGCCTATTCTCCCTTGCTAATTTCTAATCCTCTCCACTTTGTTTTGCTATACAAGCTTTTGCCCCATGCCCGAGTTTTTTTACAAGAATGACAATATTGAGGCAAAGTAAGAAGAATAAGAAGAATTAGTAGAATAAGAAAAATAAGATGACTAAGAAGAATAATAAGAATTATGAGAATTAGAAGAATAAGAAGAATAAAAAGAATAATAAGAATAAGATGAATAAAAAGAATAAAAAGAAAAATAATAATAAGAATAGAAAGAATAAGAATAATATGAAGAATAAAAAGAATAAGGTGAATAAGAAGAATACGAAAAATAAGAAAAAAATTAACAATAGGAAGAATAAGAAGAAAAAAAAGAATAAGAAGAATAAAATGAATAAGAAGAATAAAAAGAATAAGAAGAATAAGAAAAATATTAAGAATAAGAAGATTCCGAATAATAAGATGAATAAGTGGAATAATAAGAATAAAAAGAATAAGAAGAAAAAAAGAATGAGAAGGATAAAAAGAATAAGAAGAATAAAAATAATAAGAAAAGAAAGAAGAATAAGAAAAATAAGAAGAGTAAGAATAATAAAAAGAGTAAGAAAAATAAGAAGAATAATAAGAATAAGAAGAATAAGAAAAAAAGAAAAAAAAAAGAATAAGAAGAATAAGAAGAATAAGCAAAATAAGAAGAATAAGAAAAATAAGAAACATAAGAAGAATAAGAATAATAAAAAGAAATATGTAAAGATAAAAGAATAAGAAGAATAAGTAGAATATAAAAATAAAAAAAAAGAAGAAAAAAAAGAAAAAAAAGAATCAGAAAAATAACTAGAATAACAAGAAAATGATGAATAATAAGAATAAATAGAATAAGAATAATAAGAATAAATAGAATAAGAATAAAAAGAATAATAAGAATAATAAGAATAATAAGAAGTATAAGAAGAATAAGAAGATTAATAAGAATAAAAAGAATAATAAGAATAATAAGAAGTATAAGAAAAATAAGAAGATTAATAAGAAAAAAAAGAATAAGAAGAATAATAAGAATAATAAGAAGTATAAGAAGAATAAGAAGATTAATAAGAATAAAAAGAATAAAAAAAAAGAAGAATAATAAGAAGAATAATAAGAAGAATAAGAAGAAGAATAATACGAATAATAAGAATAATAAAAATAATAAGAATAATAAGAATAAGAAATATACAAAGAATAACAACTATATTAAGAAAACAAAGAATTAGAAGAATAAGAAAAATAAGAAGAAAAAGAAGTTATTAAAAATAAGTATCATAAGAAGAATAAAAACTATAATAAGAAAGAAAAGAAAATGAAGAATAAGAAGAATAAGAATAAAAATAAGAATAAGAAGAAAAAGAAGAATAATAAGAATAAAAAGAATAAGAAAAATAAGAAGAATAGGACGAATACGATGAATAAAAAGAATAAGAAGAAAAAGAAGAATTAGAAAAAAAAATAAGAATAAGGAAATAAGAAGAATAAAATAAATAAATAGAATTATATGAATAAGAAGAATAAAAAGAATAAGAAGAATCAGAATAATAAGTAGAATAAGAACAATAAGAAGAATAATAAGAATAATAATAATAAAAAGAATAAGAAGAATAAGAATAATAAAAAAATAAAAAAAATAAAAAGAATAAAAAAATAAGAATAATAAGAAGGATACAAAGAATAAAATGAATAAAATAAAAAAGAAAATAAGAAGAATAGAATAAGAAGACTAAGAAGAATAAGAAAAATAAAAAAAATAAGATGACTAAGAAGAAAAAGAAGAATAAGAAGAATTATAAGAATAAACAAAATAAAAAGAATACAATGATTAAATAGAATAAGAAGAATAAAAAGAATAATACAAATAGAAAGAATAAGATAAATACGAAGAATAAAAAGAATAATTAGCATAATTAGATAAAAAGAATAAATTGAATAAAAAAGAATAAGAAGAATAATAGGAATAAAAAAAGAATAAGAAGAATATGAAAAATCAAAAGAAAAAGAAAAATAAGAAAAATAAGAAGAATATTAAAAAGAAGAAGAATAAAATGAATAAGAAGAATAAGAATAATAAAAAGAATAAGAAGAATAACAATAATAAGAAAAATAAAAGAATAAGAAGAAAAAAAGAATAAGAAGAAAAAAAGAATAAGAAGAAAAAAAGAATAAGAAGAAAAAAAGAATAAGAAGAATAAGAAGTTTACAAAGAATAATAAGAATAAAAAGAATCAGAAGAATAAGTAGAATAAGAATAATGAAAAAAATAAGAAGTATAATAAGAATAATAAAAATAAGAAGAATAAAAAAATTAAGTGAATAAAAAAATAAGAATATTAAAAGAATAAAAAGAAGAAAAAGCATTATATGAATAAGATTAATTAGAAAATTAAGAAGAATGAGAAATATAAAAGATTAATAATAATAAGAACAATAAGAAAAATAAATTGACTTATAAAAATTATAAGAATAAGAATAAAACAATGAAAAAAAGATTAAAAAGAATAAAAAGTATAATAATAATAATAATAGAAAGAATAAGATGAGTATAAAGAATAAAAAGAAAATAATAATAATAAGAATAATATGGAAAATAAGAATACTAAGAATAAAAAGAATAAGAATAGTTTAAAGAATAAAAAGAATATGAAGAATAAGAAGAATAACAATAATAAGAAAAATAAGAAAAATAAGAAAAATAAAAAAATACGAAGTATAAGAAGAATTAGACGAATAATAATAATAAAAAGAATTAGAAGAATATAACAAATAAGAATATTATGAAGAATAAGAAAGATAAGAAGAATAAAAAAAATAAGAAAAATAAGAAAAATTAGAAAAATAAGAAAAATAAGAAAAATAAGAACAATATGAACAATAAAAAGAATACGAAAAATGATAAAAATAAGAAGAATGAGAAGAATTAAAAGAATGAGAAGAATAATAAGAATAATAAGAATAATAAGAATAATAAAAATCATAAGAATAAGAAGAAAAAGAAGAATAAGAAAAATAATAAGAATAAACAGAATAAAAAGAAAAAGAAGAATATGAATACTACGAAGAATAATAAAAATAAATAAAATAAAGAAAATGATAAGAATAATAAGAATAAGTAGAATAAGAAGAATACGTAGAATAAGAAGAATAACAAGAATAATAGAATATGACAATTAAGAAGGATAAGAAGAATAAGAAGTATAAGAAAAACAAGAAGAATGATAAGAAAGAAAAGAATAAGAAGAATAACAAAAATATGAAAAATAAGAAGTATAAAAATAATTAGAAGAATAAAAATAATAAAAAGAATTAGATGAATAAGACAAATAAAAATATTAAGAAGAATAAGAAAAATAAGATGAATAAAAAGGATAAATAGAATAAGAAGAATGAAAAGATAATGAAGAATGAGAAGAATCACAAGAATAAGTCGAATAAGAACAATAAGAATAAAAAGAAGAAGATGAAGAAGAATAATAATAATAAAAATAAAATAAAAACAATAAAAAGAATAAAATATAAGAATAATAAGTAGAATAAAAATAATAATTTGAATAAAATAAATAAGAAAAATAAGAAGACTAAGAAGAATATGATGACTAAGAAGAATAAGAAGAATTATAAGTAAGAAGAATGAGAATAATAAGAAGAATACAATGATTAAATAGAACAAGAAGATTAAAAAGAATGATAAGAATAATACAAATATAAAGAATAAGATAAAAAAGAAGAATAAAAAAAAGAATTTGTATAATTAGAATAGAAGAATAGAAGAATAAGAAGAATAAGAAAAATAAAAAGGATATTAAAAATAAAAATAATAATATGAATAAGAAGAATAAGAAGAATAAAAACAATAAGAAGAATAAGAAAAAAAAGAATAAAAAGAAGAATAATAAGAATAAGAAGTATAAGAAGAATAAGATTAATTAGTAGAATAAAACAAGAATAAAAATTTTGAATAATAAGATTAATTAGTAGAATAAAAAGAATAAGAAGAATAAGAAGAATAAGAAGAATAAGAAGAATAAGAAGAATAAGAAGAATATGAAGAATAAGAAGTATAAGAAGAATAATAAGAAAAAGAAGAATTAGAAGAATAAAAAGAATAAGATGAATAAGAAGAATTACTAAAAATAAAAGAATAAGAAGATTAAATTATAAAAAGAACAAAAAAATCGGAAGAAATCTAATAATTACAAGAAAAGACAAATAAGAAAAATAAGAAGAAATAAAATAATAAGAAGAATAGAAGATTAAGAAAAATAATAAGAAATGAAAAATTAGAAAAATAAGTATAATGGGAACAAAAAAAATTATAAGAAAAAGAAGAATAATAATAAGTAGAAGAATGATATTAATAAGAATAATAAGAATATGAAGAATAATTAGAATAAGAAGAATAAGAACAATAAGAATAATAAAAAGATTTTATATAAATAAAAAGAATTAGAAGAATTAGAAGAATAAGAAGAATAAGAAGAATAAGAAGAAAAAGAAGAATAAGAAGAATAAATAGATAATGGAGAATATTAAGAATAAGTGAAATAAGAAGAATAAAAAGTATAATACGAATAAAATAAAATGAAGAAAAAGAAGAATAAGAATAGTAAGAAGAATAAGAAGAATAATAAGAATAAGAAAATAAGAAGAATAATAAGAATAAGAAGAATAAGAAGAAAGAGAAGAATATAAAGAATAAAATGAATAAGAAGAATAAAAAGAAAAAAATGAATAAGAAGAATTATAAGAATAAAAGAATAAAATGATTAAGAAGAATAAGAATAAAAATAAGAATAAGAAGAATAAAAAGAATAAAATGATTAAGAAGAATAAGAATAAAAATAAGAATAAGAAGAATAAAAATAATAAAATGATTAAGAAGAATAAGAATAAAAATAAGAATAAGAAGAATAAAAAGAATAAAAAGAATCAGAAGAATAAGTAGAATTAGAATAATGAGAAGAATAAAAAGTATAATAAGAAAAATAAGAATAAGAAAAAAATAATAAGTGAATAAAAAAAATAAGAATATTAAAAGAATAAAAAGAAGAAAAAGCATTATATGAATATGATAAATTATAAAAATAAGAAGAATGAGTAATATAAAAGATTAATATTAATAATAAAAATAAGATAAATAAATTGACTAATAAAAATTATAAGAATAAGAAGAATAAGAATAAAACAATGAATAAGATGATTAAAAAGAATAAAAAGAAAAATAAAAATAATAAGAATAATAATAATAATATGAAAAATAAGAATACAAAGAATAAAAAGAATAAAAAGAATTTAAAGAATAAAAAGAATAAGAAGAATACGAAGAATAAGAAGAATAAAAGAATAATAATAATAAGAAATAAAAGAAAAATAAAAAAATAAGAAGTATAAGAAGAATTAGATGAATAAGAATAATAAAAAGAACTAGAAGAATATAAAAAATAAGAATATTAAGAAGAAATAGAAAAATAAGAAAAATAAGAAAAATAAGAAAAATAAGAAAAATAAGAACAATAAAAAGAATACGAAAAATGATAAAAATAAGAATAATGAGAAGAATGAGAAGAATGAGTTGAATGATAAGAATGATAAGAATAAGACGAATGAGAAAAATGAGAAGAATTAAAAGAATGAGAAGAATAAGAAGAATAAGAAGAATAAGAAAAATGATAAGAATAAGAAGAAAAAGATAAATCAAAAAAATAAGAAGAATAAAAAGAATAAAAAGAAAAATTAGAATAAGAATGTTAGGAAGAATAATAAAAATAAATAAAATAAGAAAATTGATAAAAATAAGAAGAATAAGTAGAATAAGAAGAATAACAAGAATAATAGAATATGAAGATAAAGAAGAATAAGAAGAATAAGAAGTATAAGAAGAATAAGAATAATAAAAAGTATAAGAAGAATAAGAAGAATGATAAGAATGAAAAGAATAAGAATAATAACAAAAATAAGAATTATAAAAATAATTAGAAGAATAAGAATAATAAAAAGAATTAGATGAATAAGACAAATAAAAATATTAAGAAGAATAAGAAAAATATGAATAATTAGAAGAATAAATAATAAGATGAATAAAAAGAATAAATAGAATAAGAAGAATGAAATGATTATGAAGAATGAGAAGAATATGTAGAATGAGAAGAATTAGAAGAATGAGAAAATGAGAGGATTTAGAATAATAAGAAAAATAAGAAGAATAAGAAGAAAAAAATAATAATAAGAATAAGAAGAATAAGAAGAATAAGAAGAATCAAAAGAATAACTAGAATATAAAGAATAATAAAAATAAAATGTATAAGGAGAATTAGAAGAATACGAAGAATTAGAAGAATTAGAATAATTAGAAGAATAAGACAAATAAGAAGATTAAGAAAAATAAGAAGAATAAGAAAAAAAAGAAGAATAAGAAGAATAAGAATAATAAGAAGAAAAAGAAGAAGAATAATAAGAATAAGAAGAATAATAAGAATAAGAAAAATAAGAATAATAAGAAGAATATGAAGAATAAGAAGAATAAGTAGAATATGATGAATAATAAACATTAGAAGAATAAGAATGATAAAAAGAATATTATGAATTTAAAGAAAAAGAAGAATAAGAAGAGTAATTTGAATAGAAATAATATGAAGAATAATAATAAAAAGGAGAATAAGAAGAATAAGAATAATTAGAATAATAAGAAGATTTCAAAAATAAGAAGAATAAGAATAATAAGAAAGATTATAATAATAAGAATAATAAGAAGAGTACTAATAATAAGAAGACTAAAAAGAATAAAAAGAAAAAGAATACGAAGAATAATAATACTAGGAAGAATAATAATAATAAAAATTTATAAGAAAAATAAAAGATAAGAATAATAAATAATAAAATTAAAAAAATAAGAAGAATAAAAAGAAAATGAAGAATAGAAGACTATATAAGAAGAATAAGAAAAATAAATATAACAAAAAGAAAACGAATAAAAATTAGAATAAGTAAAAATTAGAAGAATAAGTAAAATAAGAAGAATAATAATACTAATACGAATAACATAATTAGAAGAATGAGAAGAATAAAAAGAATAAGAAGAATAAAAAGAATTAGAATCATAAAAAGAATAAGAAGAATGATAAGAATGAAAAGAATAAGAAGAATAACAATAGTAAAAAAAAGAAAAATAAGAAGTATAAAAAGAATTAGAAGAATAAGAAAAATAAAAAGAATTTGAAGAATAATACAAATAAGAATATTAAGAAGAATAAGAAAAATAATATTATTAAGTAGTTTAAAAAGAATAAGAAGAATGAGAAGAATGAGAATAATTAGTAGAATGAGAAGTATATGAAGAATGAGAATAATGAGAAGAATGAGATGAATTACAAGAATAAAAAAACAAGAAGAATAATAAGAATAAAAAAATGATAAGAATAAGAAGAAAAATATGAATAAAAATAATAAAAAGAATAACTTGAATCAGAAGAATAACAAAAATAAAAAGTATAATAAGAATTAAAAGAATATCAATAATAATAATAATTAGAATAATTAGAAGAATAAGACAAATAAGAAGTTAAAAGGAATAAGAAAAATAAGAAGAATAAAAAAAATAAGAAGAATAATAAGAATAAGAAGAATGAGAAGAACAAGATGATTATGATGAATGAGATGAATGAGATGAATGATAAAAGTAAGAAGAATGAAAAGAATAAGAAGAATAAAAAGAATAAAAAGAATAAAAAGAATAAGATAAAGAAAACAAATAATATGAAGAATAATAAGAATAATAAAAAGAATAAGAAGAATAAGAAGAATGATAAGAATAAAAAGAATAACAATAATAAGAAAAATAAAAAAATAAGAATTATAATAAGAATTAGAAGAATAAAAAAAATAAAATGAATTTGAAGAATAATACAAATAAGAATATCAATAAGAATAAGAAAAATAAGATTAATAAGAAGAATAAAAAGAATAAGAAGTATGAGAAGAATAAGGAGAATGAGGAGAATGAGTAGAATGAGTAGAATGTGAAGAATGAGAAGAATAAGAAGAATGAGATAAATAAAAAAAATAAGAAGATTAAGAAGAATAAGAAGAAAAAAAATGATAAGAATGAGAAGAATAAAAAGAATAAAAAGAATAAAAAGAATAAAAAGAATAAAAAGAATAAGAAGAATAAAAATAATTACTAGAATAAGAAGAATAACAAAAAAAAGTATAAGAAGATTTAGAAGAATAAGAATAATAAGAAGAATTAGATTAATTAGAAGAATTAGAAGAATAAGTGATAAACAAGATAAAGAAGAATAATAAAAATAAAAATAAGAAGAATAAATAAAAGAAAAATATTAAGAAGAATAAAAAGAATAAGAATAATGAGAAGAATGAGAAGAATGATAAGATTGAGAGAAAGAGAAGAATGAGAAAGGTAAGAAGAATGAAAAGAATAAGAAGATTAAAAAGAATAAGAAGAATAAAAAGAATAAGATAAAGAATAATAAGAATAAGAAGAATAATAAGTAGAATAAAAAGAATAAATATAATAAGAAGAATAAAAAATTAGGAAGACTAAAAAGAAAAACAAGAATAATAAAAAGAATAAGAAGAATAAGATGAATAAACAGAAGAAAAAGTAAGAAGAATAAGAACAATAAAAAGAATAAGAATAAAAAGAAGGATAAGAAAAATAAGAAGAATATGAAAAATAATAAGAAAAAAAAAGAAAAAAAGAATAAGAAGTATTAGAAGAATAATAAGACAAATAAGAATAAGAAGAATAAAAATAATAAAAAGATAATAAGAATAAGAAGAAAAAAAGAATAAGAAGAATAAGAAGAATAAGAAGAATAATGAGAATGAGAAGAATAAGAAGTATATGAATAATAAGAAGAATATGAAGAATATGAAGAATAAGATGAATAAAAATAATATGAATATTAAAAAGAATAAAAAGAATAACAAGAAGAAGAAGAAGAAGAAGAAGAAAAAGAAAAATAAGAAGAATAACAAGAAGAAGAAGAAGAATAACAAGAAGAAGAATAAGAAGAAGTAAAAGAATAAGAAGAAAAATAAGAATAAAAAGTATAAGAAGTATAATAAGAATAAGATGAATAGGAATACTATGAAGAATATGAAGAATAAGTAGAATAAGAAGAATAATATGTATTAGAATAATAAAAGAATAAGAATAAAAAGAAGAATAAGAAGAATAAAAAGAATAAAAAGAATAAGTAGAATAAGAAGAATAAGAAGACTAAGAAGAATTAAAAGAATAATTAGAATAAGAATTACAAGAGGAATCAGAAGAATAAGAAGAATAAGTAAAAAATGAAAAATAAGTAGAATAAGTATAATAAGAAGAATAAATAGAATAAGAAGAATAAGAATAAAAGGAAGAATAAGAAGAATAATAAAAATATTAAGAATATGAAA
The DNA here is from genome assembly GCA_029783825.1 of Sapria himalayana. Classification (NCBI taxonomy): domain Eukaryota; kingdom Viridiplantae; phylum Streptophyta; class Magnoliopsida; order Malpighiales; family Rafflesiaceae; genus Sapria; species Sapria himalayana. Next base: position 183,377 of record JAREIK010005702.1, on the reverse strand, counting down.
ATAATAAGAATAAGAAGAATAATAAGAATAAGAAGAATAAAATAAATGAAGAATAATACAAATTAAAAGACTAAAAATATAAGAAGAATAAGAAGAATAACAAAAATAAAAAGAATAAGAATAAAAGAATAAGAAGAATAAGAAAAATAATAAAAATAAGAAGAATAATAAATATAATAAGAATAAGAAGAATAAGAAGACTAAGAAAAAAAAATAAATAGAATAATAAGTATAAGAAATATAAGTATAATAAAAAAATTATGTATAATAAGAAGAATACGAATAATAGGAAGAATAAGATGTATAAGAAGAATAAGAAGAATAATAAGAATTTGATGTTAAGTTAAAAGCTAAATTTGATGTTAAGTTAAAGTTAAGAAGAATAATAACAAGGAAAGTTAAAGCTAAATCGATGGATTCTAAAGCAACTCCAGCAAAAGTGCATCGATTGCTAAGTTTCTCTAGGATAGATGCCTATCAATTTCAATTTATATTTTTACTTGTTGTTAAGGGGCAAGGTTGTAAGAGGGGAATGGGTAGATTTAGTTTGTAAAAATGGTATTCTTCCGCCAAAAGAGAGGGTTAATAATTAATAAACTCCTTTTAAAAAAAATAATAATAATAAGAATTTGAAGAATAAGAAGAATAATAAAAATAAAAAAAATAAGAAAAATAAGAAAAATTGGAAAAATAAAAAGTATATGAAGAAAAATAAAAAATACGAAGAATAAGTTGAATAGGAATAATATGAAGAATAAAAAGAATAAAAACAATAAGAATAAAATTAGAATTTTAAGAATTAGAAGAATTAGAAGAAAAAGAATAAAAAAAAGAATAAGAAGAATAAGAAGAATAAGAAGAATAAGAAGAATAAGAAGAATAAGAAGAATAAGAAGAATAAGAAGAAATAAAATAATAATAAGAATAAGAAGAATAAGAAAAATAAGAATACTAAGAAGAATAATTAGAATAAGAAGAATAAAAAGAATATGAAGTAAATAGAGAATAAAAAGAATAAGTAGAATAAGAATAATAAGAAGATTTCGATTAATACGAAAAATAAGAATAATAGAATAAATAAGTAGTATAAAAAGTAAAAGTTGAATAAAAAAAATTATTAGAATCAAAAAATGAATTAGAAGAATAAGAAGATAAAGAAGAATAAAAAAATATAAAGAATAAGAAGATTAAGAAGAATAAGAAGGATAAGAAGAATAAGTAAAAAAATAGAATAAAAAGAATAATAAAAATAAGTAGAATTAGAAGAATAAGAATAATTGAAATAATAAAAGGAATAATAATAATAAGTAGAATAAGATAAAGATGAATAACAAGAATAAGAATAAAAAGAATAATAAAAAGAATAATAATAAGAAAAAGAATCAAAATTAGTAGAATAAGTAGAATAAGAAGAATAACAAAAATTAAAAGAATAAGAAGAATAAAATGAAAAAGAAGTATAAAAAAATGGTATAAAAAAATAAAAAGAATAAGATGAATAAAACAAATAATACGAATAAGAACTACAAGAAGAAAAGAAGAATATAAAAAATAAGATTAAAAAAAACAATAAAAATAATAAGAAGAATATGAAGACAAAGAAGAATAAGAAAAAAAAATAATAAGAATATTAAGGAGAATAAAAAAAAATAACAAGAATAACAAGAATAATATGAATAATAAGAATAAGAAGAATATGAATAATAAGTTGAATAAGAATAATAAGAAGAATAATAAAATAAGAAGAATAAGATGAATAAGAAGAAAGAAGAATAAGATGAAGAAGAAGAATAAGAATAATAAGAAGAATAAAAATAATAAAAAGAATAATACGAATAAGATGAATATGAATTATATGAAGAATATAAAGAATAAGAATAATAAGTAGAAACTAAACTTTCTGGAGAAAGAATCTACAAATTTTGGGGAAGAAGAAGCCATTTTTAATCGCATCTTGAAGGGAATGGATTTCTTAGATAAAATGAAATCATTTTCCTCTTTTATTAAAAAATCCCTACTTCCTATTTCATCTTCTTCGGAAAAGCACGCTAAAAACATCGAGGAACTCTCGATACACTTCTTTTCTAAAGACATTTGGAATCTCATTGAGACTCCTAAACACACTTTGGTAGGGAAGTTCTTCCACGGTTGTCCATGCATTGATGATATACGTGCATTTTTTGACTCTCTGAAGCTCAAGGCACTGATCAAAATTTGAGTTATTGATACAAAATACATATTGTTGCAACTCCACACAGATGAGGACTTCCATCATCTATGGTTGAAGGGTGTCTGGTATATCATGGGTTATCCCATGAGAACATTTAAATGGACCCCCCAATTTTAACACAAGGGAGGAGTTGACATTGTCCTCAATTTGGTATCTATTCCTTATGTTACCTATTTATTTTTTTGATAAATTTGCTCTCTACCACATCGCAAGCATTTTGGGAACTTTTCTTCTACTCGACGGAGCCATAGCTACACTCTCCAAACCGAGTGTGGTGAGGGTCTGTATAGAAACAGAACTACAGGGGCTACCACATGATCGCATATGGATAGGCAACATGGAAGAAAAATGCTTATCGCAATAGGTTATCACAAAAAACCTTCTCTCCTATTGTTCATTTTGCATGAAAATGGGACATAACATGCATAATTGTATAATGCATAAAATGGAAGAGGAAGAATTACAAAGAATGGAAGAGATAAAAATGGAGGTTGGAAGGGGCAAAGAAATAGTTAAATATCAAAAAAACTTTCCAATCCTTCAAACTGTAATACAGAATAGTGAGATAGGGGACAAGATAACTATAAATGATAAACCCAGTAATGAAGAGGAAGTCAAGGCAGCAGAAATTTTAGAGGTAAAAAAAGGAGAGAAATGATGAGGAAAATAGAAGAGCTCTCTAAAAAACAAAAACAAAAAATAAAAACAAGGAGGAAATATTCAAAATATGGGCAGTAGCTATAAAGGACTTCACGGTAGAGGAAATGGAGGTAAGAAGTTCTATAACCCTCAAGAGAAATGAGAAAGAATTAGGATAGAAAAAGATGTCCTTTAACAATAATATGAATATAGATAAATATAAACAAGGGATGGGAAATAGAGATTGGGCAATTGAGGAAATAAAGATTATGGCAATATAATTAGGAAGGGAATGGAAAGAAGAGAGAGAAAAAGGAGGAAACTCAAGCTCTCTAAAAAAATCAAGAAACATAAAAAAATACTTAAACAGAACATATGATTCTAAAAGCACAACTAGAGCGCAAGCAAAATTCATGAGCAATGTATAAGTTCATAATCTGGAATATAAGGGGAGTTGCAAATCTCCCCTCAAGAAATAGATTAAAAAAATGATATATGTGTATAACACTTCACTAATAATATTAATGGAACCAATGGTGGATTAAAATCAATTAGAAACATTTAAAAAGACTCTAGGATTTGAACATGCATTTGCCAATAATGACTGAAAGATATGGGTAATGAGAAGGAACAATTTAAATATTTACATAGTTAAAGAAATACAACAACTAATAAACCACAGTATAAGTCAAGATGTAAAGGAAATAATTACAGTAGTATATGCTAATAATAAGATGAAAGAAAGAATATAATTATGGGAAAAAATGGAGAATATAACAAGTAAAGATGTCCCTTGGATAATAGGAGGAGACTTTAATATTGTAAGATTTTCCAAAGAAAAGAAAAAATGTAGAGCTCCTAACCCGAGGGCTACTTCTCACTTCAATGAAATCAAAAATAAACAAACTTGATGGAGGCTAATTTTTTAGGCTCTCAATTCACATGGTGTAATAACCGGTACAAAAAGGGCATTATATGTGCAATATTAGATAGAGCCCTTTATAATTTCAAATGGTTAGAGAGATTTGGTTCGACAGAGGTGAAACACCTAAACAAAATCTACTCAGATCACTTCCCACTTCTAATTACGATAAAAAACATAACACAAACAAATAGAGCCTTCAAATTCTAGAACACATGGTGTTTACACCATGGTTTCTTGGCCTTAGTAAGTAAATCATGGAACAATAAAACTACAAGAAATCCTATCCAATGCTTAAACTCAAAGATTAAAAGAAATAGGATCAAAAATAAGAGGCCATAATGTAATGATAAAATTAGATTTATTAAAAGCTTCACCATGAGAAAAATAGGTTTCTCAGAAACCTGGATTGATCTAATATACAGATGCATCTCGAACACATGGGTGAGAATTTTCATAAATGGAGCATTAGGAGGAAAAATTATGCAAGTTAGAGGGCTATGGTAAGGAGACCCACAATCTCCTTTGCTATTCAACATTTATAAAGAACTCCTGATTGTGAAACTTAATGATAAGATGAAAAAAGGAAAGATAGATATGTTCAGGCAACCTAAAAACATGCCCATGGTAAGCTGCTTAGCATATTTAGATAATATAATGATCTTCAAAAATGTAGATGGTAGATCACTACATAATCTGATGGAGTTATTAAGATGTATGGAAGAAGAAATAGGCCAAAAACTAAATAAAAGAAAATATCAATATATGGTGGCTTAAAAAGCCCCTTCCACACTAATTCAGAAATTTAAAAACATTATAGATTTCTCCCACAAAAATAAGAGAAATAATTTATTTGGGCTGCCCAGACTATGAAGGTAGACTAAAGATAGAATACTTGTACTTTTTAATAGTGAAATTAAAAAGGAAAATATCAGGATGGAAGGAGGAAACCTTAAACATGGGAGGGAGAATCACATTAATTGCCCATGTGCTGAAAAGTTCTTTAATGCATAATATAATGATAATTCAACCCCCAATTTATTAAGAATATAGAAAAAAAGTTTGCTAACTTTTTAGTGGCTAAAAAAGAGGGTAAATATAAAATGCACTAGAAGAAATGGAATGATTTATGCTTTCCTGTACAAAAGGATGGATTGGATTTACTAAGATTAGCGAGCTAGCTAAGGTATGGGTTAGCAAATGGTGGTGGAGGCTCAAAGAAAATGTTAGCTTATGAGCTAAATTTATGAGAGCTAAATACTGCATAAATAATAATCCTAGTACAAAAAATAACAGAAGGAGGAAATCACAGATTCATGCACAAATTCTCAAACAAAGAGATTTAGTGGAAAAATACTCTAAACTTACTAGGCACGGTTAGAAATGGATATTAAATCAGGATGGAGAATTCTCGCTCAAATCAGTGAAAAATATAATAAGAAAAAAGAAAGAAGAACAAAGATTATTCAATTGGGGCTGGAATAAAGATAACCCTCAAAAAATTAAAATATTTATGTGGAAAGTGCTTTCAAATATTCTATCTATAGCTACTAATGTAAAGAAAAAGGGTATACATATGGCCTCTAGGTGTGAATGCTGTTTAAGTGTGACTGAAACCCTAGACCATATCCTATCATTAGGTAGGGTTGCAGCTGAAATATGGAAAAGACTAGAATTAGAAATGCACTTTAAAACATAAACATCTCTCGCTAAATATGAGGTTTCAAAAATGGAGCAAATCCCATACTTCTAGTAGTTTTCAGAAATGTATTAAAAATAATATCCCTCTAATAGCTATATGGTGTATCTGGAATGCTAGAAATAAAAGTAGATTCGAAGGAAAGAGCATGTCAAATGAATATATCTGGAGGGACATAAAAGAAGAAACCACAAAAATATCAGAAGGATATCCCTTAAAAATACAAAGAATAGATTTAGTAAAAGATACCTTGAATTTTTTGGAATTTAAAAGTGAGTCAGCTAAAAAAGTTTAAGTCAATAAGTATAAAATGGGAAAAAACCTACGAAAGATAGGTTTTTTCTGAATAAAGATGGCAGCTTTGATAGAGATAACAGAGCAGCATGAGGTGGTGGTGTTATTAGAAATTATGCATGAAAGCTAATTTTAGCTTTCACGAGGAATTATCAAGCATCATCAGCATTGCAAACAGAAATTTTAGCAGTACGAGATGGAGTGAGATTTTGCAAAAAATGAGAAAATAACCACCTAGACATCCAAATAGACTCAGACATAGTGGTATACTTAGTTAATAAAAAAATAGTAAAATGGAAATACGAGGAAGAAATAAAATTATATTACAAGTAATAAATACATTAGATTTTACTATAAAACACATATTCAGAGAGGCAAATTCACTAGTAGATAATCTGGCTAAAGAAGGAAGAACAATAAGACATACAAAATATAAGAAAGGAAATCTTCCGGTTAAATACATAGGTATTGCAAAAATGGACAATAAGGAGTTTCCTTACATCAGAAAAGTAAAATTATAGCAGCAAAAAAATATCGAAACCAAACAGTAAGAAAATGCTAAAAACATAGTCTACCATAGTTTGTTTGGTTTTCTAAGGTATTCCTGCAGGTACAAGCCCATTTAAACAGTAGCTCACAAGCTGTAGCCATGGAGTGGAGCATATTTTTGGAGAAACAAATGCAATAACGGAGGGTTAAAATGTTTAATTAATTTACTTTGTTACATTTTGAGCTGTGTGTATAATTGAAAGGGCAGAAAAGGTAATGTAAATTCAAAAGTCACCCTGGTCATGAGGGGTGTCCATAAAGATAATGTCCAAGCCTTGGCATTATGTGGTATGCTTGTGTGGTTTGTTGGCTGTTTTGTAGGTTAGAGGAGAAGAGGATCCAGCAGTCCATGGAGAGGGGAATGCAGCAAACTCGAGGTAGAATCATGTGTTCTATGTTTTAAGTGTTTGTGTGTATGTATTATGTTTGTGGTTATGAGGTCTATAAGGGGATTTAAAGGGTATGGGGTTATAGTAGAATAGGCCTAGAAGAGGTATTGCTTTATTCTTTTGCAGGGATTGTCAGAAGAGGAAGAGCAAGTAGGATGTTGTATAGAAGCATAGGGAGGTGCTGTCAACCATAGACAGTGGGCTTCTATAGGACTAATGTTTCTGTGACATAAAGAGAAGACTGTGCATTTGTCAACACAGTCAGTTGTCTCTGCCAAATAGTCAAAATCTTAGCTGTTAGGGCTGAATCAACCAAGCATATCTCGACTGCATGCAAAAAATGAGACTGGTTTAATGTTTATTAAGTTTTGAGTACAATGAATGTTAAAAGTATGCAAGGATAGAGCCTATAACTTAGAAGGTTTTTAGACATCGAAACCTAGCAGCTTAGGTGTTTGAAAGGAGTCAGTAAGTTTAGGCAGGGGTATAAAAAGGCATGATTCCAAGTGGCTAGGCAGGAGTAAGGGGATAGAGATGCATAATAGGAGGCATGCGGAGGGATTAAGAAGTATTGGACAAACAGAAGGTCAAACATCAAAAGGAGAACACAAAACATAGGAAAACACGTGGCCCCACATAAGGAAGAATGTTTATATGTTATGTTAATTATCTATAGTAATTTTTAAGAAAAGGTTGTAAGAGGGTAAAAGGTAGTATAAAGTTTGTAAACAATGGGATTCCCCCGCCGAAAGAGAGGGCTAATATAATAATAAAACAAAATCTTAAAAAGAGAGGAATAAGACGAATAAGAAGTATAAGAAAAATAAAAGAATAAGAAGAAAAAGAATAAAAAGAAAAAGAATAAAAAGAAAAAGAATAAAAAGAAAAAGAATAAAAATAAGAAGTATAAGAAAAATAAAAGAATAAGAAGAAAAAAATAAAAAGAAGAAGAATAAAAATAAAGAGTATAAGGAGAATAAAAATAATAAGAAGAATAAAAATAATAAGAAGAATAAGTAGAATAAGAAGAATAAGTAGAATAAGAAGAATTAGAAGAATAAGATGAATTAGAAGAATAAGTAGAATAAGAAGAATTAGAAGAATAAGTAGAATTAGAAAAAAAAGTCGAATAAGAAGAATAAGAAAAATAAGAAGAATAAGAAGAATAATAAGAATAAGAAGAATGAGAAGAAAATGAAGAATAAGAAGAATATAAGAATAAGAAGAATGAGAAGAAAATGAAGAATAAGAAGAATAAGAAGAACAAGAAAAAAAAAGATGAAGAATAATAAGAATTAAAAGAATAAGAAGAATAAGAATGATAAGAAGAAGAAGAAGAAGAATATGGAGAATTAGAAGAATAAAAAAAATAAGAAGAATAACAAGAATAAGAACAATAAAAAAAATGAGAAGAATAAGAAGAATAAGAAAAAAAAAGAAGAATAAGAAGAATAAGAAGAATAAGAAGAATAAGAAGAATAAGAAGAATAAGAAGAATAAGAAGAATAAGAAGAATAAGAAGAATAAGAAGAATAAGAAGAATAAGAAGACTAAGAAAAATAAGAAGAATAAATAAATTTTAAAAAATAAGTAGAATAAGTAAAATAAGAAGAATAATTAGAATAAGAAAAATTAGAATAATAGGAAGAATAAGAAGAATAAGAAGAATTAGAAGAATAAGATGAATAAGAAGAATAAGAAGAATAAGAAGAATAAATAGAATAAGAAGATTAAGAAGAATAAGAAGAATAAAAATAAAAAGAAGGATAAGAAAAATAATAAGAATAAAAAAAATAAGAAGAACTAGAAGAATAAGAAGATAAAAAAGAATAAAAGAATAAAATCTGAATTATATGAAGAAAAAGAAGAAGAATAAGAATAAGTCGAATAAGAATAATATGAAAAATAAGAAGAATAAAAAGAATAAGAAGGATAAGAATAAAAGGGAGAATAAGAAGAATAAAAAGAGTTAGAAGAATTAAAAGAATAGAAGAATAAGAAGATTATAAAGAATAAGAAGAATAAGATGAATTAGAAGAATATGAAAGAATAAGAAGAATAAGAAGAATAAGAGGAATAATAAGAACATGAAGAATAAGAAGAATAAGAAGAATAAAAATACTAAGAAGAATAAGAATAATAATAAGTAGAAGAATAATAATAATAATAAGAATAAGAAGAATAAGAAGAATTAAAGGAATTAGAAGAATCAGAAGAATAAGAAGAATAAGAAGAATAAGAAGAATAAGAAGATTAAGAAGAATAAGAAGAATTAGAAGAATAAGAAGACTAAGAAAAATAAGAAGAATAAATAGATTTAAAAAAATAAGTAGAATAAGTAAAATAAGAAGAATAATTAGAATAAGAAAAATAAGAATAATTGGAAGAATAAGAAGAATAAGAAGAATTAGAAGAATAAGATGAATAAGAAGAATAAGAAGAATAAGAAGAATACATAGAATAAGAAAATTAAGAAGAATAAGAAGAATAAGAATAAAAAGAAGGATAAGAAAAATAATAAGAATAAAAAAAATAAGAACTAGAAGAATAAGAAGATAAAGAAGAATAAAAAGAATAAAATCTGAATTATATGAAGAAAAAGAAGAAGAATAAGAATAAGTCGAATAAGAATAATATGAAGAATAAGAAGAATAAAAAGAATAAGAAGGATAAGAATAAAAAGGAGAATAAGAAGAATAAAAAGAGTTAGAAGAATTAAAAGAATAGAAGAATAAGAAGATTATAAAGAATAAGAAGAATAAGATGAATTAGAAAATATGAAAGAATAAGAAGAATAAGAGGAATAATAAGAACACGAAGAATAAGAAGAATAAGAATACTAAGAAGAATAAGAATAATAATAAGTAGAATAATAATAATAATAATAATAATAATAATAATAAGAATAAGAAGAATTAGAGGAATTAGAAGAATCAGAAGAATAAGAAGAATAAGAAGAATAAGAAGAATAAGAAGAATAAGAAGAATTAGAAGAATAAGAAGACTAAGAAAAATAAGAAGAATAAATAGATTTAAAAAAATAAGTAGAATAAGTAAAATAAGAAGAATAATTAGAATAAGAAAAATAAGAATAATTGGAAGAATAAGAAGAATAAGAAGAATTAGAAGAATAAGATGAATAAGAAGAATAAGAAGAATAAGAAGAATACATAGAATAAGAAGATTAAGAAGAATAAGAAGAATAAGAATAAAAAGAAGGATAAGAAAAATAATAAGAATAAAAAAAATAAGAAGAACTAGAATAATAAGAAGATAAAGAAGAATAAAAAGAATAAAATCTGAATTATATGAAGAAAAAGAAGAATAATAAGAATAAGTCGAATAAGAATAATATGAAGAATAAAAAGAATAAGAAGGATAAGAATAAAAAGGAGAATAAGAAGAATAAAAAGAGTTAGAAGAATTAAAAGAATAGAAGAATAAGAAGATTATAAAGAATAAGAAGAATAAGATGAATTAGAAGAATATGAAAGAATAAGAAGAATAAGAGGAATAATAAGAACACGAAGAATAAGAAGAATAAGAATACTAAGAAGAATAAGAATAATAATAAGTAGAAGAAGAATAATAATAATAAGAATAAGAAGAATAAGAGGAATTAGAAGAATCAGAAGAATAAGAAGAATAAGAAGAATAAGAAGAATAAGAAGAATTAGAAGAATAAGAAGACTAAGAAAAATAAGAAGAATAAATAGATTTAAAAAAATAAGTAGAATAAGTAAAATAAGAAGAATAATTAGAATAAGAAAAATAAGAATAATTGGAAGAATAAGAAGAATAAGAAGAATTAGAAGAATAAGATGAATAAGAAGAATAAGAAGAATACATAGAATAAGAAGATTAAGAAGAATAAGAAGAATAAGAATAAAAAGAAGGATAAGAAAAATAATAAGAATAAAAAAAATAAGAAGAACTAGAAGAATAAGAAGATAAAGAAGAATAAAAAGAATAAAATCTGAATTATATGAAGAAAAAGAAGAATAATAAGAATAAGTCGAATAAGAATAATATGAAGAATAAGAAGAATAAAAAGAATAAGAAGGATAAGAATAAAAAGAAGAATAAGAAGAATAAAAAGAGTTAGAAGAATTAAAAGAATAGAAGAATAAGAAGATTATAAAGAATAAGAAGAATAAGATGAATTAGAAGAATATGAAAGAATAATAAGAATATGAAGAATAAGAGGAATAATAAGAACACGAAGAATAAGAAAAATAAGAATACTAAGAAGAATAAGAATAATAATAAGTAGAAGAAGAAGAATAATAATAAGAATAAGAAGAATTAGAGGAATTAGAAGAATCAAAAGAATAAGAAGAATAAGAAGAATAAGAAGAATTAGAAGAATCAGAAGAATAAGAAGAATAAGAAGGATAAGAAGAAAAAGAAGAATAAGAAAAATAAGAAGTATAATAAGAATAATAAAAATAAGAAGAATAAGAATATTTAGAAGAATAAGAATAATAAAAAGAAGAATAACAATAATAACAAGAATAGAACAAATAAGAAGAATAACAAGCATAAAAATAATTAGAAGAATAATAAGAATAAGAAACATATGAAGAATAAGAAGAATAAAAATATAAAGAAGAACAGAAGAATAATAAGAATTAGAAGAATAAGATCAATAAGAAGAAGAAGAATAATAATAATACTAAGAAGAATAAAGAGAATAAGAATAATAAAAAGAATATAAAGAACAAGTAGAATAAAGAGAATAAGCAGAATAAGAAGAATAAGAATAATAGGAAGAATAAGTATAATAAGAACAATAATAAGAATAATAAGAATAAGAAGAAAAAAAAGAATAAGAAGCTTAAGATGAATTAGAAGATTAAAGAAAGAATAAGAAAGAATAAGAAGAATAACTAGAATAAGAAAAATAAGAAGAATAAGAAGAAGAATAATAAGAATAAGAAGGAAAAAAAGATTAACAATGCTAAGAAGAATAAGAAGAATAAGAAAAAGAGGAAAAAAAAAAGAAGAATAAGAAGAATAAGTATAATAACAAGAATACAAAATTTAAAAGGAATAACAAAAAGAAAAAAAAGAATAAGAAGAATAAAAAAAAGAAGATTATTAATAATAAGAATAATAAGAATAATAAGAATAATAAGAATAATAAGAATAATAAGAATAATCTGAATAATATGAATAAGAAGAATACGAATAATAAGAAATAATATGAGGAATAAGAAGAATAAGAATAAGAAGAAGAAGAATAAGAATAATAAGAATAAGAATAATAAGAATAAGAATAATAAGAATAATAAGTAGGATAAAAAGAATAAGTTAAGAAGAATAAGAAGAATAATAAGAAAAAGAAGAATAAGAAGAAAAGTTGAAAAAGAATAATAATAAAAAATGAAGAATAAGACAAATAATAAGAATAAGAAGAATATGAAGAATTAATCGAAATAGAAGAATAAAAAGAATTAAAAGAATAACAAGATAAAGAAGAATAATGAAGAGGAAAGAAGAACACAACTCTTAGTTCTATAAAGACAAAGTTGTAATTCTAGACAGATAAATTTCCATTGTTGAGTGTTTGAAGCTTGATTTGAATAAAAAATGTAGAATATGTTTTTTTTTTTAAATCATTTGCTTATAATCTCAAAGATCCTACAGCCTTATGTGTGGAAAATGCTTGTAAGTCGGGTGCACCCCTGGTTATCTTTTCGAAAGAGTCATTCAGGAAGCTTGAAGAACCAATCATGCTCATGCTAATTCGGATGTTTTTGCATGGCAGGTTGGCTTTCAAAAATATTCAAGCTTTTGTAGCCTTGCTAAAGCTTTGGGCAGTGTTGAATCTTGCTTTATTCCACACAAAACACATGCTATTACTATTTAAGGAGATAGAGGATTACTATAGAATATGTCTTAAGAGGTAGTGGCTTGTTGTAAGCCTTCCAATGGTTTCAAGTGGTCGACAAAGTTTAACCTATCAAAGGAGGCTCCTCAAGCCCTAGTATGGTTCTTCTTACCAAGACTACCTTTCCATCTATTTAACAAGCACTCTCTCTTCCTCATCACTCACTGTTTGGGTACTCCTTGGGTGATTGATGTAAAATGGCCTGTATGTCCAGGCCGAGTGTGGCAAGGGTGTGTGTGGAGGTTAATTTGCTTGTTTCTTTACCATAGAGAGTGTGAGTAGGAACATATACTAAAAAAGGGTTTTGCAGCCCTTAATTGATGAGAATGCCCTTAGCTAATGCTCTAAATGTTATAAAATGGTTCATGGGATAGAGGAATGTATTGTAGGGAGAGAGTTTAATAGGGAAGAGAGAAAGGGTAGAGTTAGAGAGTGGGTCAAAAAAAAGTTATGGGAGAGGAAAGGCTAGTATGTGAAAATGGGAGAGAAATTGAGATAAATAGGTAAAAGGAAAGGGAAGAAGAGAAGGTGGTAGAAGAAGGGAATGGGCTAGAATAGGGATATATAGCTACAGTAAATAAGAAAGTAAAGATGAGGGAGAGGAGCTTGGCATGATTAAGAAAAAAAGGAAGTAGAACTAGAACATAAAAAAAGGGCATAATCTGTAAGTGAGCATGTGGTAGGAATGGAAATAGTATGGCTAGGAATGGTGGTGGCACAGGAGATAGATATAGTGGGAGAGTATGGAGCAGATAGGGAGGAGGGGGGTTTAACTATTGAGTGGGGGGGAGGTGGGTTCAGGAAAAGCTAAGTTTAGATAGAGGGCAGGAGAAGTTAAGAGAAGAGTGGGAGGAAATATATAAAAAACAAGGAGGAAAAGAGAGGGGGATGGGAAGGAGAAGAGAGAGGGATCTAGAGAGAGAGATATAAGAGTATATTGTCAGAAGATGACCTCCTAATGGAGGAGGAGTGGGACTCCAAAATTTAGCCAACATTAATAAAAAAAAGGAAAGAATTAATGAAGCACCCAAGTATGATCATAACAGAACACAAGATGTTGCTGGATTGTATAAGAATATGTTGGCCATAGGAGAACTAGAGAACAAGGAAAAAGCAATGGAAGCCATCAGGATTATGGGTTTGGGTATTATAAAGTTACAGTAGAATTTGGCTAGAAAAGCTGATTATTCTCAGCTAAGTTCAAGTAAATTAACAAGAAACATGAATAAATATCTAAACAAAAAATATGAGACAAAGTGTACCACTAAAGCACAAGCTAGCTACTTAAAAAATGAATAATAGTTTGTTCTAGAACATAAGGAGTAGTGAACACTCCATCGATAAATAGGGTTAAAAACTTATTAAATTGCATAGGATTAAAATTATTATCTTAGCTGAACCGATGGTAAACAACAGTCAACTAGATAATTATAGAAGTAAGTTAGTCATGGACAACAACTATGCTAATTATAATGGGAAGCTATGGATTATGTGGAATAATGCCATATATATAGATATAGTTAAAGACACTAGTCAAATGGTTAGTTTTAAAATAGGAAAACACTCAAATTCAACATTTTTGATGGTATATGCAAGTAATGCCAAGGAAACAAGAAGATTACTACGACAGAAAATGCAAGAGATAGCAAAGAACAACTCTCCTTGGATCATCGGATGAGACTTTAACCTGATAATGCATCCTCATGAGAAGAAAAGAGGTGGGCACTTGGATCAGGCAGCAATAGCCCAATTCAATGAGGCTTTAGATAATGCAAACCTAAATGAGGCAGAGTTCCTGGGATCAAGTTACACGTGATGTAACAATTGGAGGAAAAGAGGAGCAATCTGGTCCAGATTAGACCGAGTGCTATATAACTCTAAATGGATTGATAAGTTCGGAAGTATAAAGGTAAAGCATTTAAATAGAACTTGCTTAGATCATAGCTCACTCTTAATTTCTTGGTAGAATAGTGAAAGAAAGTAGAACATATTTAAGTTTCAAAATGCACGGGGACTGCAAAAAGACTTCGACAAGGTAGTCAAAGATACATGGGAAAAACCAATTCTTGGAAACCTTATGCAGATTTTAGTAACTAAACTACATAGTTTAAGATATGCTCTTAGGGCTTGGAATAAATATACTTTCAAAAATAACAATAAGAAAATTCAGGAAGTTGAGAATAGGTTCACAAAGTTAGAAATCACCTATGAGGAAGTGCGAGATGAGTGCTCAAGGGTAGATGTAAGCAAAGCAAAAGCAGAACTAAGACTCATGATACATATGAAATAAGTCATTTGGAAGCAAAGAACAAAAATTAAATGGTTAAAAGATAAGGATAAGAATACAAAGTTTTTTAATGTCATGGCAAAAATTAGAATGCAAAAACAAAAAATAAAAGGGTTGATAACCATGAATGGGCAATAGGTAGAAAAGGAAGAGGATATAATAGGAGAGGTAGAAGGATTCTTTTAAAATCATCTGTGTGGAAGAATACCTCAAAAGGAAAACTTCCTTATGCAAGTTATAGAAAAAAAAGTCACGAAGGAGAATAATAAATTACTGGAAGAGTTTCCATCAGAGGAGGAAGTTAAAGATACTATCTTTAATTCTAAGAAAGAAAGTGTAGTAGAACCAGATGATTGGAAAAATGGCTTCTTCCAATGCAATTGGAATATTATAAAAAAGGATATAGTGGCAGCCATTACATGGATTTTCGTGGGAGTTGATATAACTAAGAGATGGGCCTGATCTGAAAAAAATGAGAATCTTCAGAAATGTGAGGATTATAGGCCAATTAGCTTATGTAACACAATATACAAGATATTAACTAAATTACTTCAGGATAGGCTTAACAGGATCTTACGATATATCATATCAGCTGAGCAAGTAGATTTCATCAGATATAGATTAATAATGGAAAATATCAACTTAGCAGTAGAAATGATGAGAGAAATAGGAGCAAAAACAAGAGGACGCAATGTAATATTTAAACTAGATTTGTCTAAAGCCTTTGATAGAGTAGAATGATATACCCTATGTTACTTACCGAGGAAATGAGATTCTCTGAATTTTGGTTAGATCTAATATATAGATGTGTCTCTAGTGCATGGATTAAGATCCTGATAAATGGCCAGGTAGGTGGGGAATTCAAACCGATTAGAGGATTAAGGCAAGGAGATCCTCTCTCACCTTCACTCTTAACATATACCTGGACTTGTTAATAGTAAATTTGAAACTAAAAATGAGCAAAGGTAAGATCTTAGCTTATAAGTAGTCGAGAAACACCCCTAATGTGTGCTGTCTAGCATACATAGATGATGTGATGTTATTTTTGAATGCTAGCAGGATAACCTTGGAAAATATGATGAGGTTATTATGGGTAATGGAATAGGAAATGGGACAAACATTGAATAAGAACAAATGCCAATTTATCATAGCAAGGAAAGCTTCGGTAAAGTTAGCCCAAAAAGTAAAGAGGATGACAGGTTTTTTCACAAAAGATAGGAGCGATAATGTACTTGGAATGTCAGATTTTCGAAGGTAGATTGAAAGAAGAATACTTATTCTTTCTAGTAAAAAGTTGAGGAAGAAAATTTCGGGATGGAAGGAGAGCCTACTAAGCATGGCAGGTAGAGTTACTTTAATCTCGCGTGTGCTGCAAAGCTCAATAACATATACTCTAATGGCAATTCAGCCACCAAAAAAATGATAAATAAACTAGAAAATGAGATGTCTAATTTTTTATAGGGCAAGAGGGAAGGGAATCCAAAGTTACATTGGAAAAAATGGAAAGATCTATGCTTCCCAAAAGAAGAGGCTAGTTTAGGTTTCATTAGCCTAAATGATATAGCAAAAGCATGAGCTTGTTAAAATTAGTCGAATCTGAAGGATAATACTAGTCTATGGGCTGAATATACAAGAGCCAGAAACACGTTAGAAGTAAAATTCATTTAGGAAATCTACTAAGGCGTCTAGAGGCTCGAAGCTAATGCGGAAACAACAAAACATAGTGGAAAAACATTCAATTTTGGCTAAAAGTGGGTGGAAATAGACCTTGAACATGCAAGTAAAATTCTACCTAAAAAGTGCAAAAAGGCTAGTAAGGAAAAAAAAGGTAGTCACTATATCTTCAAATGGGCATGGGAGAAAGATATCTTACAAAAGATAAACATCTTCATGTGGAAAGTTCTCTCAAATGTCATTCCACTATATGAGAATATTCATAGGAGAGGTATACATCTAGCATCTAGATGTGAATGTTGCTTGAAAGATATAGAAAGCATAGATCATTTGTTCTTTACAGAAAAGATAGCCTTAGAAGTATTGAACAAACTTGAAATAGGCGTGGAAATGGAAAATAAAGAGCTACCCCTTAAGGCCAATATAGAATATTGGAGGCATGAGCATTCAAAGGACAAGATGGTAAAATGGATTAAAAATAATATGCCTCACATAGCAGTCTGGTGCATATGGAAAGCTAAAAATAAAAATAGATTTAAAAATTCTTCGATGAATGCCAAGAGCATATTAGAAGAACTAAAAAGAGAAAGCTCTTCCAATTAAGATTGCAATCCAATTAAAGTTAGCAATAAGGACACATAGATAGAGATCAAAAAGGCATGGAGACTAGAAACCATTAGGAAAAATTCTTCAAACATTAAAACTTTCAGTTAGAACAAACCATCAAAAGGTGCATTAGCTTTATATATGGAAGGGAGTTTTAAAAAGGACATGGGGACACAGGGGGAGGAGGGACTTAGCCACTTCACCTTTGCATGCGGAAATTATGGTCTTGCAGAAAGGGCTGGAAATATGCAATAAAAATAGACTTCAAAACGTACATGCACAAGTCGACTCACATTTACTAGTGGATTTAGCCACCAATAAAAATAGAAGTGTGGAGGTTCAAAGAAGAAATACAGAGTAATATGCATGAACTTATAGAATTTAATGACAAAGTGATGCACATATATAGAGAAGCAAATACACTGGTAGACAGGTTAATAGAAGAGGGTAGGAAAAAATATTTTCAAAAATTTAGTGGAGAAAACATTCCAGATAAATTTAAAGGTATAATTAAACTAGATAGAATAAGTTTTCCTTATTTTAGAGTCACCAAGCATGAAGAGATTTAAGCAGGAATAGTCGAGGTTTTTAGCGGGCTTAAGCTAGAAGCTCATTAGTCACCCTGGTCCTGAGGGAGGCTTGTAGGCCTTCCTAAAAAAATATTAATTATTAGGAGAAGGACATAAAGATTAAAATAAATAAAGATTAAAAGATAGGTAAGTATTAAAAGCTTAAACAAGGGGCAAATTTTTTCCTTCCTATTATATTTGTCTCTATTGTTTGCTTTGTTTTCTTGGTGGTTTTTCTGAGGACGGGAGAGAAAGATGCACTGCTCTTGCTGCTAACTCCTTGAAAGGTGGAAGAAGCAATAAAGACAAAATTTAGATGCAGATTCAAGAGGCAATTAATAGCAGGAGGGAAGGAGGCAGAAATAGGATTCAGCCTGCTATGTTGCAGGGTGCGTGGGTTTGTTGCAAAAACGAGGGGGGTAGAAGGTTTAAAGCAGATAACACCGCAGCAATAGAATTGGCTGTTTGGATTATTTCTCTAGACTGTATTAATGCTTTCTATTTTCTTGTAAGGTGCAGGTGTAAATGGAGAATGGTGCTATAGTTTTATGGTAGCATGCAGGTTGAAAAGGAGGAATCAGAAGTAGGGCTTTCAATAGCATGAATGATACAAGACAGCCAGGCAAAATCTAGGACGAGCTAAATAGATAGCAATGGAAGTTGAAGTGCAGTTGCTATGCTGCTGACTTGCACTAATGTTTGTGTTATGCTCAGGGTTTACAGGCAGAAGCTAGAAGGGAGAATAAAGATAGTAGTATGGAAAAGGAAAGCATGAGTCATCCTGCTGTTTCTGTCATGCTGTGATGCTGTTAATTGATTTGCTACTGCTTTGGTATTGATAGGAGTGGTTACCTCAGAAAAATGTTTTTTGATTTAAGGACAACCAACTTCAATCAGAAAAGCAAAAAGAGGAGGGTAGGGGGTCGAGAGCAGATATGCATGCAGCAGTAGATTTATTCTGCCTGTACTACGATTTCTGTTTGCTACTATTTAATGGTGTTGACAGGGGTGGTCAACCTGCTATTTCACAAGATGCTGTGCTTGCTTGTTTGTTTTCTTGGATATGCAGGAGACAAATAAGAGGCAGAAGGTAATATAGGTAAGATGTAGAAAGTAGAGAAGCTAAAGGCAAATCAAGGAGGATAAGTTTGTTGTTGTTCGATAGTATATAAAGCTAGAGCAGAAACAATATAAGGCAGAGTACAGGTAGGAACAAGTAGGAAACCAAAAGTCAAAACATGGAAAAGAAAAAACATAGTCTAGTCGTTTCCACTTTGCTACTGTTTGAAAGAAATACTAATGTTTATTGCTTCGCTGCTGCTTTAAGATTTTAAAGAAACAGACTTAAGCTGGTAGTCATGCTGCAAATGGCTAAGCCTTAGATGATTTGTAATTTACTTTTAACTTTGTGATCTAGAGGGCGTAAAAGAGTAAAGAGTAGTATTTTAGTTTGCATTAAAGGTATTGCTCTGCCAAAAGAGAGGGCTATAATAATAAAAAAATATTAAAAAAAAAGAATAAGAAGAATAATATGAAAAAAGAAAAATAAGAAGAATAAGAATAAAAGGAAAAATAAGAAGAATACGAAGAATAAGAAGAAAAAGAAAAATAAAAAGAATACGAAGAATAAATAAAAAGAAGAATAAGAAGAATAAGAATTAAGAAGAATTACAAAAAATAAGAAGAATAAGAAGAATAAGTATGAAGTTCATGTAAAGTAGTAATAGTAGAGTAATTTAAGATCAAAGATTAAAAAGCATGGAGGGAGGCAGCCAAGCAAGGAACTCTTACAGCTCAAGATATGGAAGGATTCAGAAATTACTAGAAATAGTCTGAAGATCAACAACATCTCAATGATACAACCAAGAAGTCTACTGCTGAATTTTCTGGTTTTTCTGGTTGAAATATCCAGAAATTGATGGTAAATGGGTTTTCATCTTATAAGGATATGATGCTCTTGATTTTATGCAGGCTGGAATTTTGTAGGTTAAGCAGAAATCAATAGTTAAGAGCTGCTGATTAGCAAGCACATCTGGCAGAATATATATAGAGGAGTCCAAAAAAAGCAAAGCAGAATTTAAAAGATGCATTACTGATATTCAAGGCGGGATACACTAAAGAAGCGGTAGAATTTTAGCATCTCTCAAAAATCAATATTACAAGAAGAATTCCAGCATGAAGTAGATTTCCAACTAAATTTAAAAGAGCAGAATTTCAACATGAAGAATCAAAGGTCTTATATTACAAGACATTGAAGAGACATGGACTCTTGAAAAAGACTGCATTAATCATGAGAAAAACTAACTTCTCAAAGCATAAAGGAAGAACTCAAGAGTCTCAAAAGCATTTCTCTATAAATTTATACACTTAGATTGATGTAAATGTTAAAGATTTTCTTAAATATTGGGTGTAATAGGGCTAAGGGTAGATGTTAGTTTGTAAAAATGGTATTCTTCTGCCAAAAGAGAGGGCTATAATCAATAAATAACACTTTATAAAAAAAAAGAAGAATAAGAAGAATAATAATGAATTATAAAAATAAGAAAAATAAGAATTGTAAGAAAAATAAGAAGAAAAATAAGAAGCATAATAAAAAAACTAAGTAGATTAAAAAGAATAAGAAGTTAAGAAGAAAAAGAAAAATAAGAAGAATCAAAAGAAAAAGAAGACTATGAAGAATAAAAAAAATAAGAAAAAAAAAATAAGAAGACTAAGAGAAATAATAAGAATAAGAAGAATAAAAAAATACGAAGAATAAGAAATAATAAGAGGAATAAGAAGAATAAGAAAAATAAGAAGAATTAAATGAATAAGAATAATAAGGGTAATAAGAACAATAAGAAGAATAATAAGAATAAAAAGAATAATAAGAATAAGAAGAATAATAAGTATAAGAAGAATAATTTGAATAAGAAATAGAAGAAGAAGAATAATAATAAGATTAATAAAAAAAGAAGAATAATAAGAATAAAAAGAATAATGAATAAGAAGAATAAGAAAAAAAATAAGAATAAGAAGAAAAAGAAAAATAAGAAAATAAGTAGAATAAAAAGAATAAGAAGAATAAAAAGAAGAAGAAGAAAAATAAGAATAACAAGAAATAGAAGAAAAAAAAAGAATTAAATGAATAAGAAGAATAATAAGAATAATAAGAATAAGAAAAATAATAAGAATTAAAAGAATAAAAAAAATAATAAGATTAAAAAGAATCAGAAGAATTAGAAGATAAAAAAGAATAAGAAGAATAAGAAGAATAAGAAGAATAATAAGAATATGAAAAATAAGAAGAATTAAAAGAATAAAAAAAATAAGAAGAATAATAACAATAAGATGAATAAGAATAAAAATAATAAGAAGAACATGAAGAATAAGAAGAATAAGAAAATACGAAGAATAAGAAAAATAAGAAGAAAAAAAAGAAAAAAAAGAATAAGAAGAATAACTAGAATTAAAAGAATAAGAAGAATTAAATGAATAGGAATAATAAGAAGAATAAAAAGAATAATAAGATTAAGAAGAATAATAAGAATAAGAAGAATAAAAAGAATAAGAAAAATAAGAAGAATAAAAAGAATAAGAAGAATAAGAAGAATAAAAAGAATAAGAAGAATAAGAAGAATAAGAAGAATAAGAAGAATAAGAAGAAAAGAAGAATAAAAGAATATAAATAATAAGAAGAATAAGAAGAATAAGTAGAATAAGTAGAAAAAGTAGAATAAGAAGAAGAATAAAAAAAGAAGAATAAGAGGAATAAGAAGAAAAAGAAGAAAATAGAAAGGAAAGAAAAATAAGAAGAAGAAGAATAAGATGAATAAGAAGAATAAAAATAAACAGAAGAATTAGAATAAATAAAAGAATAATATGAATAACACAAATAAGAAGAATAAGAAGATTTAAAAGAATAAGAAGAGCAATTTTTTTTTTGAAAAATGCCCTAAAATTTCTAGCTAGTGAAAGTAATATTGTTAGTGAGAGAAAGTCTATTTTTGTGCGATTTTAAGCTAGTTTCAAGCTCAAGATGGGGCAGAATGATGTATTGTCCAAGAAGAAGTCATTTGCAATAATTCTTAAAGAACTCGCACATATATCTCCCATTTTCGGAAGAAAGAATGAACTTCCGGCAAATTTTTTACCATGGCAGAACTTTAGAGAATGGAAGAGCCATTCAAGCTCACTCTAGTTTGTAAGTTCTTTCATGGCAGGCCATAAATTGACGACATTATAGGGTTTCTCAAATCACTAAATCTTAACGGAATCATCAAGATAAGACACTATGACTCTAAACATGTCTTCCTTTAATTCACGGTGGAAGAAGATTATCATAGAATGTGGCTGCACAATCAATAGTTCATCACTTGATACCCCATGCATTTACTTAAGTCGATGAAACAATTCATTCCTATGGAAGAAGCCCCGATCGTTCTGGTATGGCATTTTCTGCCCAACCTCCCTTGCCATTTTTTAATAAAATATCACTCTACTCCATTGCTATGTGCGTCGGTAAGCCTATGTTCATGGATGAGGCTACTGCCTCAATGACATGACCCTACAGAGCAAGGATTTGCATAGAGACAAATCTTGAGGCATGACTTCCATAGAAGATTTGGATTGGCAGTGATGAGGGGGCCAGCTTTTGACAACATATTGTTCCTGAGCAAGCTCCAAGCTACTGTAAGAAATGCAGGAGGCTCGGGCATGAAATGGAGAAATGCAGGTTGGGCAGAGATAGTTTGCGAAAAGAGAAGGGGAAGGGCAGTGGAATGGGTAAGGAAGGGTAGCTCTTTGGAGAGTTGTCAGAGGATTGTAAACATGGGAAGCAAGGGAAAGAAATGAGCAGAAAGGGAAAATGAAATGGTGGGGGGGGGGGGGCTCCTACCACAAGGGTGATTTCTGAATGAAGGGACTCCTTCAGGAGGATAGAACACTTGTAAAGGTGAGAAGATGAGAAGAGAAAAAATGGGAAAGGGTGAAGAAGAGAACCCAGGAGAAGAGGGAGGGTAAGAGGGGGAGAATGGGACTAGGATAGGTGGGAGGGTAGAGGTTAGGCTAGTTGATTCGGAGGGAAGGAACGATAAGGCAAAAAGAGGCAGACTCGGAGAAGTGTAGCCTCAAACACTATAGTAAGGAGGAGGGGGGTTAGGAAAAGTAGGCCAAGGACTCCAATGAAGGGTAGTGAAGAAGATTGTAGCTGGATAGAGGAGGATGTATTGGATTTTTCAGAAATAGAACATGATGCTGAGAGCTGTAATGATTTTTCTCAAAATAAAATTAAGGACAGCATGGGCATGAGCATGCTGATGATGATGTATGATTGGCTATAAGAAGATGGGACTCATACACAAGGAAGGAATCATTGGAAGAAGTAAAGATTATGTCACTACTACTGGGAAGAAGCTTCAAAAAGGCTAACAAGGTCCAAGTAAGTGGAGCTAGCTCCGCAAAGCCACCAAGATATATGAAAAAAATATTTAAATATGAAATATGATTCTAAATGCACAACCAGAGCACAAGCGAGATCGACAAATAATGAATAGTTTCATTTACTTGAACATATGAGGAGAGGCATATAAGCCCTCTTTAAATAGAATTAAAAAATTAATTAAAATTCATAAAGCTAAAATAGTCATTATATTGGAGCCAATGGTGAATAATAATAATTTAGAAAACTATAAAAAATTAATGGGTTTCGAGAGGCAATCTTAATGGTATTATGTGGGATGGAGGACTAGAAATTGTAGAATTAATAATTACAGAATAGCTCATACACTTTAAAGTATGGAATACAGAGACCTTCTTTACTACTATGTATGCAAAAACATGAAAGAAGGGAGAAAGATATTATGGCAAGAGATGGAGGAGATAGCTCAGACAGATCTTTCATGGATCATTAGAGAAGATTTCAATGTTATTAGATACCCGAGGAAGAAGCTAGGAAGAAGACAGCCAGCTACAAAGGCAATGGTGCATTTTAATGAGGCTATTGCCAACACGAACCATATGAAAGTAGATTTTCTGAGCTCAAAATACACATGGTGTAATAACTAGAAGAAGAGGGGAGCGATTTGGGCTAGACTCGATAAAGTATTCTATAATGCTAAATGGATGGCTGTACATGGAGCCATGACTTTGAGAAACCTAAACAGAGCATGCTCAGACCACAGCTCAATGCTTCTATCCTTCCGAAAAAGCCCGAGGACAACAAAAAAGTTTAATTTCCAAAACATGTGGAGTCTGCATTCTAACTTTGAGAGGATTGTAGAGGCATCATGGTCAGAAACTGTAACAGGAAATCCCTTCCAATTTTTAGCTAAAAAGCTGAGTAGACTAAGAATTAGGCTGGGCAAATAGAACAGAGTGACTTTTGGGAATATTAACAAGAATATCATCCATGCAGAGGAAGAGGAAGCGAGTAGGGAGATATAGTATGAAATAGATCAAAAGGAGGAGAATAGACATGAGCTTAGTAGAGTGGAAGTAGAACTAAGGCTCAAATTACACATGGAAGATGCCTTTTGGAAACAAAGATCGAAGATTAAGTGGCTTAAAGAAGAAGATAATAATAGGTTTTTTCACGCTATGGCCAAAATTAAAACTCAGAAAAATTCATTGCAGGCATTATAAATTCAGAAGGGCACTGGATAATGAAAGAGGAAGAAATTATACAACATCTAGAGAAATATTTTAAGAATCATCTAGGTAGGGAAGGGTATTAGAGTGGTCACTCGCTATTGCAAGCAATGAAATGTCAGATTTCACTAGAAGAGAATGCAAGATTAGTTGAATTCTTAGAAGAGTAAGAAGTTAGGAAAGCAGTCTTCAGTATGAATAAAGATAGTGCAACAGACCTAGATGGATGGAATAATGCTTTTTTTCAATATTGTTGGAACATCATTAAGAAGGATCTACATTTAGCAATCTCATGGATTTTCGCAGGTGCAGAAATTACGAAATCATGGGCTTGCTCTTTTATTGTTCTAATACTAAAGACGAAGAATCCATAGAGATGCAAGAATTTTAGGCCTATTAGTTTGTGCAATGCAATTTATAAGATATTAGCCAAACTTTTGCAAAATAGGCTAAGTAACATATTCCATAATATTATCTCTCGTGAGCAATCGGGTTTTGTTAAAAATAGAATAATGTTGGAAAATATAGGATTAGCCTCGGGAATGATGAGAGATATCAGAGTTAAAACTAGAGGGCATAATGTAGCACTTAAACTGGACCTCTCCAAAGCGTTCAATAGGGCGGAATGGTCTATACTATGTTATGATGTTATGCCATGAGAAAGATGGGCTTCTCAGAATTCTGGATTGATGTAATGTTTAAATGTAATTCAAGCGTGTGGGTAAGAATCATAATTAATGGACATAAAGGAGAGGAGTTTAAGCCAGAAAGAGGATTAAGGCAAGGTGATCCACTATCGTCTTATCTTTTCAATATCTATTTGGAATACTCCTTTTAAATCTCAAAATGAAAATGCAAGAAGGTAGAATCCTAACATTTAGGTAGCCAAGAGAGACTCCGTTAGTGAGTTGTCTAGTTTATGCTGATGATGTAATTATCTTTAAAAATTCTAGCACTAAGTCACTTACTAATTTAATGAAGTTAATGCATCTACTAAAGGAGGAGATGGAGCAAATCATGAATAAAAAGAAATGTCAAATTATAATGTGAGCAAAAATGCCGGATAAGGTGATTCAAAAAGTTAAAGAGATCACAGGCTTCAACCAAAAGAAGGGTGCTTTGATGTATCTGTGCTACCCGATACATGAAGGAAGGTTAAAAAAAGAATATTTAAGCTTTCTATTAGAAAAAAATGAAAGGCAAGATTGCAGGATGGAAGGAGAAAATGTTAAGCCTAGGAGGAAGAGCAACTCTAATCTCCCATGTATTACAGTGCTCATTGACACACATCCTATTAGGCATTCAGCCCCCAAAAAGAGTATTAAAAAGCTTGGAAAAAGAAATGGCCAATTTTTTATGGGGCAAGAGGAAAGGGAAGGCTAAATTACACTGGCAGAAATAGGATTCCATATGCCACCCAAAAGAGGAGGCGGGTCTGGGATTCACTAGCCTTGAGGTGACTTCCAATGCATGGGCCTGTAAAGGTTGGTAGAGACTGAAAGAAAATGAAATCTTTTGGGCAAAATACAGTTGGGGGAAGGAGGATAACAAGAATATGAGGAAAGCTTCAAAAGCATGGAAGATGATATTAAAAAAATATTTGTCGAATCCCATTCCAAATTGAATAGAAGCGATTGGAAGTGGACTCTAAATCCGCAAGGAATCTTCACCTTGAAATCTGCATAAGTTCAGATCAGAAATAAAAGGAAGAGGCCACCGATCTTTAAATGCCTCTGGGAGAGTGATGCACCACAAAAAATGAAAATTTTTCAGTGGAGAACTCTTTTAGAAACTACCCCAGTGGATAAGAATTTACAAAGGAAATGTATTAAAATAGTTTTCAGATGTGAATGCTGCTTCTCAGAAGTAGAAAGCACGGAACACTTATTCTCTACAAGTAAAATAATAAAGAATGTTTGGAGCCAGATTGACATTTCCCCCTCATATCAGGGAGAGAAGCTTAAAGATAGAGTAATGAGTTGGGGTAGTGATAAACCCAGGAATAAAGTATAGTCCTAGCTTAGGAGAAACATTTCACTGATAGTGATTTAGTGTATATGGAAGGCTAGAAAAAAGAACAAACTTGAAAATCTTGGGATGAACTCCGATGATATCTTGAAGGATATCAAAAGGGATATCTCTAGCATTTCATAAGCCAATCCTATTAAAATGAGAAATAATAAGGCAGCTATTGAGTTGACAAGCCTTTGGGGCTTGTCACACAATAAAGAAAGGGGGTTGAGGGCAAATAGTATCAAATGGGAGAAACCACCAATAAGTAAAATGGCCCGCAGTACAGATGATAGTTTCAATAAAGACATGAGGGTAGTAAGGGGACGAGGGGTGATAAGAGACTCACAGGGAAAGATCATTAAAGCATTTACAATGAATTTAAATGGTAGCTCAGCACTATACTCAAAAATCCAGGCTCTCCTTAGAGAACTTCAGTTCTATAGAGGGCTCAACCTTAAAGAGTTTCATATCTAGGTGGACTCAAGGCTACTAGTTGAACTTTCTAATAGAGATCTAGAATTGTGGCAACATGAAAAGGATATAGAGTACATAAAAAAATATATGGAAGAATGGAAAGCGACCATTATGCATACATACATAGAGGCGAATGCTCTAGCAGATAAGCTGGCTAAAGAGGGTGAGCTTAGAGGAGAGAAAGTCTTTGATATAGATGATTTTCTAGAAAGATTGAAAGACCTTGCAAGGCTTGATGAACAAGAATTCTCTAATGTCAGGCATTGTAAGGATTAGGAGGGTTCAATGGTTGTTAAAAGGGGGTAGGATTGGGGTCTTGGGTCTAAAGTGTTAAAGTGTAAAAAGTACCTTTCTACTAGACTACAATCTATAATTTCCGAGGCTTGATCTCTGTGTGTGCTTGCCATGAGTATGTTTGTTTTGTAGAATCGGGGATTTGGGTAGTGGAATTGGAGGTTCGAAGCTGTCTTATGAAGAAAAAAAGCTGCTTATTCTTGCAGTCTTTTGTGTTTTCTTTTTAAAATATAGACAAATGCATTTGGGCTGGGTTGGCTTTTTGTAGGTGCAAGTTTCACCAGTAGACTAGACTGAAACAGAGAGGCGGGAAAGTGTAGTTGAAAGTTTAATGGGGAAAAATGCTGCTCATTTTTCTACAGTCTTTGTGCTTGTAAATGCGTTAGGTTGGCTTGGTTTTCTTGCATGTTCTATTGAAGGGTAAGGGGGGAGAGGTTTGTTTGTGTCGTGTGATTATAAACAGGGATGAGTCTGTCTAGTAAAAGTGCTAACAAGTAAGGGATATGTGAGGGAGTGTCAGTATGTGTTTGTAGTTTTGTCTGAATCAATCTATGTGGGATGAGTGTTATGTTCAAGCAGGAGCAAGAACATGGGGCAAGATAGAGCATGAGCTAAGAAGAGGCTGAGTTGGTTAGCCTCGGGTGGGTGTCAGTTTGTGTCTATTTTGGGTGAGTCTACATGTTGGAGATAGTTTTGTGTGCTTGTTTTATTTTAATGCAAGAGGCAAAGGATTGAGGAGCTTAGACATAAAGAAGAGGCTACAGATTAGAGGACATCCAGGAGCTAAAGGTAAGGATTGAAACTATGAGGATCATACATGGGGCAAAGCAGCACTCTAGACAAAGGAAGGGTAATAGCCAGATATATTCTAACAAGCAGTAGGATGTAGGGGCTGGTTAACAAACATCAACTCACAAAGGCTGCTAAGAAAGGGAGAACCATAAGCCAGAAAGAGCCAAGCCCCAAAGATAGGCTGAACACAAAGGGGGAGGAGATCTAAAATCTGCAAGGTCCTAATGAGCAACAAGGACAAATACATGGCTAGGTATTAGATCATCTAAATGAGCTGATTTTATTTAAGTAGCAAGGATATCTAGAAGTCATGGAAGATGCTTCTTGGAAACATGTAAGGATTTAAATAAGCATAGATAGAATATTGTATTTAACATGTAAAAGATGTGTGATGTTACTTTTGTTTTAGGCTAAAGCATAGATAGGGTGAAAGAGGGTAAAGGGTAGCTCTAGCTTGTAATCAAAAGTATTCCTCCTCCATAAGAGAGGGTGACAATAATAAAACAATCATTTCGAAAAAAAAGAATAAGAAGAATAAGTAAAATGAGAAGAATAAGAAGAAAAAGAAGAAAAAGAAGAATGACATAAATAATAAGAATAACAAAAATAACAAGAATACGAAGAATAAGATAAATAAGAAAAATAAGAAAAATAATAAGAATAAGAAAAATAAGAAGTATAAGAAGAATAAGTAGAATCATAAGAATAAGAAGAATAATAAGAAAAATAAGAAGAATAAAAATAATAAGAAGAATAAGTTGAATAATACGAATATATAAAATAAGAAGAATAAAAAAAATAACAAGAATAAGAAGAATAAGAAAAATTATAAGCATAAGAAGAATAAGTAGAATAAGAAGAATAAGCAGAATAAGTAGAATAAGAAGAATAAGAAGAATAAGAAAAATTAAAAGTATAAAGAAGAATAAGAAGAATAAGAAGAATAAGAAGAAGAAGAATAATAATAATAATAATAATAATAATAATAATTAAAACAAGAATAAGATGAATAAGAAGAATAAGAAAATAAAAAAAAGAAGAATAAGAAGAATAAAAATAAGAAAAATAACAAGAATAAGACAAATAAAAAGAATAATAAGAATAAAAAGAAACAAGAATAAGACAAATAAGAAGAATAAGAAATACAAGAAGAATATGAAGAATAAGAAGAATAACAAGAATAAGTTGATTAGGGAGAATATAAAGAATATGAAGAATAAGAAGAATAAAAAAAAATAAGAAAAAAAAAATAAGAAGAAAATAAAGGATAGGAAGAATAAGAAAAATAAGAAGAAAAAGAAGAATAAGAAGAATAAGAAGAAAAAGAAAAAAAAGAATTGGAATAATAAAAATAATAATAAAAATAATAAGAAAAATAAAAATAATAAGAAGAATGGGTAGAATAAGAAGAATAATACAAATAAGAAGAATAAGAAGAATAAGAAGAATAAGAAAAATAAGAAGAATAAGAATAATAAGATTAATAATACAAAAAAGAAGAATAAGAAGAATAAGAAAAATAAGAAGAATTAGAAGAATTAGAAGAATTAGAATAATTAGAAGAATAAGAAGAAAAATTTTAAAGAGTAGGTAGATCATTGTAGAAGAAAGGTGACACTTTAAGAACATACAAATCATTACAAGATTGTAGAAAAGTTCACTATATCACATCACTCTACTATAGAGCTGTGATAGGATAATTTATTTTATTTTGTATTGGGAAGGTGTGTTTGTTTATTTTTTGCAGCTCAAATACTGAAGGAAACAAGAGGAAAATAAGTATAGAGGATTAGAAAAACAAGATAGCAACAAAATAGCTAGAAATTATTAAAGAGAGAGTATCTCAACTCAACCAAATAAAGCTAAAGTATTACTTAAAGCTTTATGGAGCATGGAAAAACAAGAGTAAAAGCAAGAAGAAAAGATAAGAAGAAATGTTAAGGTCCTACAAAAAGAAAGCTTACATTAAAAACCAAATAAAGTATAATCAAGTAGGAAAAATGAAATAGAAACCATAAATACTCAACAGGACAAACCTAAGACAGAATAATAATCTTCTGACTCGGTATACAGTATGTCAAAAATCTTTATCAAAGCCCATGGAAAAGCATAATTAGTTTTAATGTATAGGTTCTTTTAAATTTTCTTGTAATCACTTGCTTAGAATTTACATAAAGGTCTGTTATCCTTTTGGGATATAAGAATAGAGATTGTAAAAAAGGTTTTCCTCAACCAAAATAGAGGGCTCTATTAATAATAAACAACCATCATGGGGGTGAACAATAAGAAGAATAAGAAAAATAAAAATAATTAGAAGAAGAATAATAATAATAATAATAAGAAAAATAAAAAAAAATAATAAAAATAAGAAAAATAATAAGAATAAGATGAACAAGAAAAATAAAAAAAATAAGAATAATAAGAAGAATAAATAGAATACGAAGAATAACAAGAATAACAAGAATAAGTCGAGTGGGAAGAATACAAGAATATAAAGATCTTTATATTTTTGTATAATTATTATTATTTTTATTCTTCTTATTATTCCTATTCTACTTATTCTTCTTATTCTTATTCTTATTCTTATTCAAATACTTATTATTCTTATTATTAGTCTTATTCTTGTTATTTTTCTTATTCTTCCTATTCTTTTTATTCTTCTTATTTTTTTATTATTTTTATTCTTCATATTCTTCCTATTCAACTTATTCTTCTTATTCTTCTTTGTCTTTTTATTTTTCTTATTATTTTTATTATTACTATTCTTCTTATTCTTCTTATTCTTCTTTGTCATCCTATTCTTCAATTTTTTTAATCTTATTATTAAACTTATTCTTCTTTTTCTTCTTTTTCTTCCTATTCTTCTTTTTCTTCTTATACTTCATATTCTTCTTATTCTTCTTATTCTTCTTATTCTTCTTATTCTTCTTATTCTTTTTATTCTTTTTATTCTTTTTATTCTTTTTATTTTTCTTATTTTATTATTCTTCTTATTCTTTTAGTTTTCTTATTCTTCTTAATCTTTTAATTATTCTTATTATTTTTATTATTATTATACTTTTTATTTTTTTTATTCTTTCTATTCTTTTTATTCTTCTAATTCTTCCTATTTTACTTATTCTACTTATTATTCTTAAGATTCGTATTCTTCTTATTCTTCTAATTCTTCTTATTCTTTGTTTTCTTCTTATTCTTTGTATTCTTCTTATTCTTATTATTCTTATTATTCTTATTATTCTTCTTATTCTTTTTATTCTTCTTTTTCTTTAATTTTTTCTTATTCTTCTTATTCTTCTTATTCTTTTAATTTTTCTTATTCTTCTTATTTTTATTATTATTCTTATATTTTTTATTCTCCTTATTATCCATATTCTTATTATTCTTATTATTATTATAAATTTTTTTTCTTTTTCACCTTTTTCATCTAATTCCTCTTATTCTTGTTATTCTTGTTTTTCTTCATATTCTTCTTATTTTTTTTATTCTTCTTATTCTTCTTATTTTTATTAATCTTCTTATTCCTCCTATTCCTCTTATTCTTATTATTCCTCTTATTTCTTTTATTCTTCTTATTCCTCTTTTTTTTATTCCTCTTATTCTTCTCATTCCTCTTATTCTTCTAATTCTTCTTATTCTTCTTATACTTATTATTCTTCTTATTCTTATTATTCTTCTTTTTTCTACTTATTCCTCTTATTCTAATTATTCCTCTTATTCCTCTTATTCCTTTTATTCTTATTATTCATCTTATTCTTCTTATTTGTCTTATTCATCTTATTCCTCTTATTTTTATTATTCATCTTATTCTTCTAATTCTTCTTATTCTCCTTATTCTTCTTATTCTTCTTATTCTTGATATTCTTCTTATTCTTCTTTTTTTTGGAAATTTTCTTTTATTATTATTACCCTCTCTTTTGCGGAGGAATACTATTGATACAATCTAAGAACTTCACTTAACCCTTTTTCAACCTTCTGTTCACTAGAAATAAAAATAAAATAATAACTAATAATATTTGTCTTAGACTTTTATCTATTCATAGTCCTATTCTATTTCTTTAAATTTCCCTAAGCATATTTGTTCTGATTAGCTATTCCTCGCAGGGTTCCCTTCTGCTTGTTTTCCCTTTAGGGGAAAATCTGCCAATTTTCTATCTTTTAGAGGCTGACTTTGTGCTCCTTGACTACCTACTTTGCTCAGCAGGAGCCTATAGATCCTCAAGGTAACATTAACAGTGATAGCATTCTGCCTCTTGCTTTGTCCTCTTGCGGTAAACATTTGCTCCTTTTTGTTTCTAACACTTTCTGCCACTAGTGTATACCTACTTCCTATGTTTTGTTCATATCCTTACAATAAAAGAGCCAAGATAAAATATAACAAATTAATATATGATATTCTGTAGGAAATCAACTAATTTTCCCTTCGTCTCTGCCTCTTTTCTGACGTGCAGCCCACTCCCATTTGTTTTCAGGTTATGCACTTTCCACCTTACTTTTTTCTATTCGGCAGGCTTTGACTACCTTCCTGCTTATCCTACCTGCAAACCTAAACAATATATGTCCAACTAGGACTATACCATTCACCCATTTTTTCTTGTTTCCCTTTACCCTTACATAACTATAGAAAGACACTATAATACAAAACAAAACAACTTGACTCAAAGCATCTTCCTCCCCATTTTCAAGCATGCAGCTCCCTCTTCCTTAGATTTCTGATTTTGATAGATCATCCCACATGACCAGGATGCTATGTACATGCAAACTTAAGAGGGCCAACACAGAACCACAAACAAAACAGTCCGAATACCCTACTGACAACAGAAACAAAAAGCAGGAAGTTCCAATGCAGCAACAATAAATATTTTTCTACTTTCCTTTCTTTTATTTTTTGACTAACATCTCACAGGTCTAGGATGCTATCTACTTGCATATGCACCCATTGGAAACTTAAAAATGTTTCAAAAACAACATAACTTACTTGTCACAATATCCACATCTCACTTTTCCTTATACTCCCTGTAAAAACCAGAGATAGCATTCAGATTACCATGACTTATACAATAAAACCTTTCACCTTTTTTTCATCTCTAGGGACCAGGATGCTATGTAGGTTTATTTCATTTTTTCTGCCTAGTTTTAATTCCATCACACCCCTTACCCTTATCTGTTCTCACGTACAGACATCCCATTCTGTCTAGATATATTAAGCCTTTAAACCAGTTAGCAATCTTTTTCGAATTTGACTCTCTATTCCCTATCCTATGTTTCTCTTTTGCTAATTTGTCTGCCACTATATTAGCTTCCCTATATATAGGCTCTATGCTACCCATTAATTTTCTTATCAGCTTTCTTAAAATTATAACTTCATCCTCGTATTATTACATATCTAATTTGCTAGTGGCTAATCTCACCAATAAGGTAGAACTTGTATCTTAATTTTTTTAAACTTAGCATTTCTACAAATTCGAAGCCCTTTTTTTCATGCCAATATTTCTGCATGTAATGCTGATTCACCTTTTTCTTTATCGTACAAGCTTTAATAATTTTGCCCACTTCCTCTCTCAACACTTCCTACCTCCTGCAATGCCCATCTCCCTATTGAAGCCACAATCTGTATTAAGCATTATAGTACCAATAGATAGTTTTTTCCATACTACAATTTTGTTATTTTGTGCTGGGACCTTCCTTGTCTTTATATCCTATGTCTTTTCCATTTCAAAATATGTTTCCCATTTTCTAACTTTTACTGGATAAACATTCGATAATATTTTACATTCTTTCTTGATTTTTGCCAAGATATCTTTAGTCCTCATTGGAACTACCTACTCATATTTCTTACTTTCCATATATTCCAAATTGCTATGTGCGGCATATTCTTCCTAAACCACTTTTGTACATTGTTTATTTTACTTTCTCTACGCCATTTCACTAGTTTTTTGCTCAACTTGAGTTCTTTATTTTTTATATTAGCATGTTTTTTCCAAGTTTTCCAGATATCTGTTGCTATTTTCTCCATGGATAGCAAGTGATCTATATTTTCTACCATAGATCCACATCATTCGCATTTTGAGGCTAGCGATATTCCTTTTCTCTGTATTCTCTCATCAACTGGCACTGCTTTATTTAGTATTTTCCACATGAATGTTTTAATTTTTTGTGCAATGTCGCCCTCCCATACCCATTTATATATTGTTTGTCCTTGTCGTTTATTTCTAATTATATCTTTTACACTTTTAATCATGAAAACCCCTTGGGAATTTAATGTTCATTTCAAACCACTCTTGTTTAGCTTCAAATGTTTCTATCCTATAATTTTCTATTTAAATATTTGTTTCCATGTATTGGATGCTTTTTTTAAGTTTTTATAATTATTATTTTCTAGCCCATATTTACCTTTCATAAATTCTGCCTATATACTCTTGTTTTCTTTGAATCTCCATCAATTCTTACATGCCCAAGCATCGGACATGTCATTTAAACTGGTGAGACCTAAGCCTGTCTCCTCCTTCAAATAACATATGTCCTCCCATTTTTTCTAGTAAAGCTTCGGGTTTCCTTTTTGCCTTCCCCATATGAAGTTTGATATATCTTTCTCTAATTTTTTAATAATTGTCTTCGGTGGTATGCTCACCATCAGAGTATGTACTAGCGAGCTTTGAAGGACATGGACTATCATTGTTAATCTTCCTGTCATATTCAACAACTCCTCTTTCCATCCCACTATCTTTCCTTTTATTTTTCCAACCATAAAATCAAAATATTCTTCCTTTATCCTACCTTCAAATCATGGGCTTTCCAAATAAGTTAAAGCACCTGTCTTTTGTGTGAAACCTCTAATTCATTTGATTTCTTGAGCTAATTTTATAGGTGCCCTTGCTTTTATTAGAAACTGACATTTTGCTTTATTCAGTACTTGCCATGTTTCTTCTTCCTAGTGTTTGGAATAATTCCATCATATTTTTTAAACATCTTTTATTTGTATTTGTAAAAATAATAACATCATCCACATATGCTAAGCACCCCACCAATAGTGTGTTGCTCAGTTATTTGTATGTTAAATTTTTCCCCGTATCCATCCGCTTTTTTACATTTATAATTAATAATTCCAAGTATATGTTGAACAATAAGGGCGAGATATGATCTCCTTGACTTAAGGCCCTTTTTGGTTTAAATTCTTTCTCTACATGTCCATTTATTAAAATTTTTACCTATGCACTTGATATACATCTATATATCAGATCAATCCAGAATTCTGAAAAACCTATTTTCCTCATTACATAGCATAGAATTCTTCATTCTACTTTATCAAAAGCTTTGGAGAGATCTACCTTTATCACCAAATTATGACCTCTCACTTTAGCTCCTATATCTCTCATGTTTGCTCTGGTGGGATAATGTTAGGTAGGACTTCACATAATCTCTCTTGTAGTAGTTTTACCAGGATCTTATATATTGAGTTACATACATTATTGGGTCTAAAGTCCTCACATTTTTGAGGATTATCCTTTTTCGGCATCAGCACAATTAGAGAGTGTCCCATCTTTAGGAATTTCTACACATGTGAAATCCACAATATTGCTATGACCAGTCCCTTTTTTATGATATTCCAACAGCTTTTAAAAAAGTCATTATTCCATCCATCTGGACCCGCCATACTATCTTTATCCATTTTAAATATAGCTTCCTTAATCTCTTCCTCATCCAGGTCCCTGCCCAGCATTTTATTATCCTTTTCTGAGACTCTACTTTTGATTGCCTGAATTTGCGAGTCTCCCCCTACTACTATTGTACCACATAAATAACTAATGAAAAATTCTTCAAAGCTAGTCTTGATTTTTTCCTCCATGGTAACCCATTCCCCTTTCTCATTCTTTACACCTTTTATGATCTGCTTTTGATTTTTGACTTTAGCCATAGCATGAAAGAACTTAGTATTTTTATCCCCTTCTTTTAGCCTTTTAACTTTTCCCCTTTGTTTCCAAAAGACTTCTTCCATTTGCAGTCTAAGTCTTAATTCTGCTTCAGCTTGGCTTAATTCCTTCCTATTCTTCTCATTTCCATTATTTTCAAATTCTATCTCCCATTTCTCTATATTTTTCTTCACCTCATGAATCTTTTCACTTATATCTCAAAAAACATACATATTCCAATTTACTAAGCTTAGCCTTAGCCTGCTCATTTTTTGCAGACATTATCTATATCAGATTACCTGAGACAGGTAGCGACCATGAATCCAAATTTCCTTGAGAAAATCTCCATGTAAACTCCACATGTTTTTGAAAAGTGAAGTGCCCCCTACTCCTAATACTTTTATGAATAGTCAAGTGCAGAGGGTTATGATCTGAACAACTTTAGTTCAGATGCTTAACCTCTATTTCTTCAAACTTGACTATCCATTTTGTGATATACAAGAACCTATCAAGCCTTGTCCATATTATATCTCTCTTTCTCTAATTATTACAGCAGGTAAACTTCGAACCTAGGAAGTTTGCTTCGGTTAGTCTCGCTTCAACAATAACCTCATTAAAATTCTCTAGAGCCTCTGCATCTGGGGGTCTTCCTCCTTTCTTTTCACTATAGTTTCTAATGACATTAAAATCCCTTCCAATGAGCCATGCTCTTTCCATTTTCACTATATCCTTCATTTCCTGCCATAACAATTTCCTATCTATTTTAGAATTATTAGCATAAACTACCGAGATAATAGCCTATGGTGAGCTGCTCATTTAGAAATTTACTATTTGCTCCAAATACTTTGTAACATTAATCATGACATTTTATCCCACATTAACTATATCTTATTATTGATACTTGCATGAACTTGCTCCATACCCAGCAAGTTTTTATATTTATCCAGTTTACTTCTATCAGCTAATGGTTCAGCAATTGCTAGTATGTATTTTTATTAATTTTTTAGTTCTATTTAATGACGGGGCATTAGCTATCCCCATTATATTCCAAAATAGATAACTACTCATTATTATTATCTTTTGTTTGGGATCTAGGGATGCATTTTGAGTCATATTTCTTGTTTATATGTTTTTTCCTATTTCTAGTCGATCTAATGGAGCTATATTGCTCTACCTTTCCTGAAGACAATTGTCTGCTTAGGTACAGTCCCATTATCTTTATATCTTCCATAGCCTTCTCCATTGTGTAAGATTTCTCTTGTATTTCTCCCATCTTTAAGTCATCTTGCGACTTATATGGGGTGTATGTAACTAATTCCTTATCATTTAGCTCAAATGGACAACTCTTCGTGTCTGATTTATAATAATCTAATAGGTCATCCTCTGAGCAATCATATTCTTCAATTAGGTGCATCATTTTTCTTTTATTTATTTTTCTATTTTTAATTACCATCTGCCAACCCTCCCCTCTACTGCTTCACTACTATGCTGAATGGGCAATTACTGCCATTTCCCATCATCTATTAATTCTTGTCCAGCTATTGTATTTTTAAGATTGTCTTTTTATGTTTGCTGTTGTTTATTCAAAACAAGAACTGCTTCATTTACATTTAAATACAATCCTTCCTCCCCTTCTGAAGCATCCTTTTCATTATCCTCTTCCTTATTTTGAAGCACCCTAACCCATTTTTTATCATGTTTGGCCTTATCCTCTTCCTTATTTTGAGGCCTCCTAACACATTTTTTATCATGTTTGGCCTTAACCTTTCCTCTGTGATTTTCATTCAATCCCAACAACAATTTAACACTTCATACCCCATTTTATTACAATTGTTACAATAATTAGGTATGTCTTCTAGTGTGATATATTGCCAAAAGCCATCTCTCTCATTTTTACCTATCCACCATCTACTTGGTATAGGATTCTACAAGTTTATCTCCACATAGATTCTAGGCACACTCAATCTAATCATGTAGGCCATGGCTTCATCCATTAACATAGGGGTACCCAGAGATTTAGCCAAGGAGAAGAGAGCACATTTGTTAAAAAACTATAATGGGAGATTTTGAAAAGAAATCCAAACCGGTGCTATGGCCAATTCCACCAATGGAGAGAAATTTGTAGTCAATTTAAAGACCCACATAGGATACCCAGAGATATTCCATAGCTTGTGAAGCAATAGCCTGTGGAAGTCCTCTTCCACCGAGAGTTTTACGAGGAGATGTTTTGAATCATAATATGCCATTTTGACCATCTCTTTTAGTTTGAGCCATGCAAAAAACTCATGAATATCTTTATTTTATGGATTTCCATGAGAGAACTTGCCTATCAACATGTATTTATAAGGTTCAACCATTTTTGCGATGTCGAGTTCCGAGAAGAAAATTGTCGGTTCATTATTTTTAAGCCATTTATCACATCCAATGGTGTGAGCTCCTTAACAACATTCGCAAATGTCTTCGTATTTCCCAAAAGATATTTTATATACATCTTAGTTTAAAATATAGCATTCATAGCACAATGATGGAGATTTTATCTCTCTAAAATAGGTTTCTCACTCTAGAAATTGAGAGGCTTTGTATTCTTATAATTCATATTATCATTCCTTTTCTTCTAATTATTCTTATACATTTTATTCTTCTTATTCTTTTTAATCTTCTTATACTTGTTATTTGTCTAATTTTTCTTATTCTTCTTATTATTTGTATTCTTCTTATTCTTCTTATTCTTCTTATTCTTCCTATTCAACTTATTCATCTTATACTTATTATTATTCTTATTATTCTTTAACTTCTTTTTGTTAATATTTTTCTTATTCTTTTTATAATTATTATTCTTCTTATTCTTCTTATTCTTTTTATTCCTTTTATTCTTTTTATTCTACTTATTCTTTTTATTCTTCATATTCTTTTTATTTTTCTTACTCTTCTTATTATTCTTATTATTCTTATTCTTCCTATTCTACTAATTTTACTTTTTCTTTATATACTTCTAAACTTTTTATTCTTCTTATTCTTTGTATTCTTCTTATTCTTTTTATTCTTATTCTTTTTTATTCTTATTATTCTTATTATTCTTGTTATACTTCTTATTTTTCTTATTTTTTTTATTGTTATTAGTCTTCTTATCCTTCTTAGTCTTCTTATTCTTCTTAGTCTTTTTATTTTTTGTATGCTTCTTATTCTTCTTATTCTTCGTATTCTCTTTATTTTTTCTTATACTTTTTATTCTTCTTATTCTTCATATTCTTCATATTCTTTTTATTCTTTTATTTTTCATATCTACATATTTTTCTTATTCTTATTAATTTTCTTTTTATTCTTTTTCATCCTATTCTTTTTATTCTTCTTATTCTGCTTAGTCATCTTATTCTTATTATTCTTTTTAGTTATCTTATTCTTTTTATTTTTATTATTCTTAGCATTAATCTTATTCTTATTATTATATTTATTTTTCATATTCTTCTTATTCTTCATATTTTTGTTATTTTTCTTATTTTTCTTACTCTTATTATTCGTATTATGCTTCTTATTATTCTTATTATTCTTATTCTTCTAATTCATATTAATCTTCTTATTCTACTTATTTTCTTATTATTCTCATTATTCTTATTCTTCTTATTCTTATTATTCTTCTTATTATTTGTATTGTTCTTATTATTATTATTATTATTCTTATTCTTATTCTTTGTATTCTTCTTATTATTTTTATTCTTCTTATTTTTCTTATTCTATCTTTTATTCTTATTCTTCTTATTCTTCTTATTCTTCTTATTCTTCTTATTCTTCTTATTCTTCTTATTCTACTTATTCTTCTTATCTTATTATTTTTAGTACTCTTCATATTCTTATTTTTCTTATTCTTTTTATTCTTCTTATTCATATTAATCTTCCTAATCTACTTATTGTAATTATTCTTCTTATTCTTCTTATTTTTCTTATTCTTCATAATTTTTCTTATTTTTTTTATTCTTTGTATTCTTTGTATTCTTCATATTTTATTTTTTTTTATTTTTTTTAACTTTTTTTATTTTTTTTATTTTTTTTATTTTTTTTATTTTTTTTTATTCTTCTTATTCTTATTATTCTTATTATTCTTATTATTCTTCTTATTATTCTTAATCTTCTTATTCTTTTTATTCTTTTTATTCTTAATATTCTTCTTATTCTTCTAATTCTTTTTTTGTATTTATTCTTATTATTTTTATTATTTTTATTATTCTACTTATTCTCCATATTCTTGTCGTTCTTCTTATTTTTTGTATTCTTCTTATTTTTATTATTCTTCATATTTTTGTTATTCTTATTATTCTTTTAATTTTCTTTTTATTTTGTATCTCCTTATTCTTTTTATTTTACATCGTATTCTTATTCTTCTTATTCTTCTTTTTAATCTTATGATTCTTTTTCTTTTTATTATTCTTTTATTCTTATTATTAATCATCTTCGTATTAATTTTATTCTTCTTATTCTTCTTATTCTTCTTTTACTTCTTATTATTCATATTATTCTTATTATTCTTATTCTTCTTTTACTTCTTTTTCTTCTTTTTCTTTTATTCTTCCGATTCTTATTCTTCTTATTATGTTGCTTATTCTTCTCATTCTTCTTTTTCTTTTTGTTCATCTTATTATTCTTATTCTACTTATTTTTATTTTTTTATTCTTATTCGCCATATTCTTTTTATTTTTTTTATTCTTTTTATTATTGTTATTATTTTTATTCTTTTTATTCTTTTTTATTCTTTTTATTATTGTTATTCTTTTTATTCTTGTTATTCTTTTTATTCTTTTTATTTTTTTTTATTCTTATTATTCTTTTTATTTTGTTTATTCTTCTTATTCTCCTTATTCCCTTTATTCATCTTATTATTCATATTATTCATATTTTTCTTTTTATTATTTTTATTCTTCTTATTCTTCTTATTCGTATTATTTTTATTATTCTTCTTATTAATCTTTTTATTATTATTATTATTTTCTTCTTATTTTAATTATTCTTCTTATTCTTTTTATTCTTTTTTTTCTTCTTATTCTTCGTATTCTTCTTTTTTTTCTCATTCTTTTTTTTCTTCTTATTTTTCTTTTTCTTCCTATTATTCTTATTCTTCGTATTCTTCTTTTTTTTCTCATTCTTCTTTTTCTTCTTATTTTTTTTTCTTCCTATTATTCCAATTCTTCATATTCTCCGTATTCATCATATTATTATTATTATTATTATTCATATTCTTCTTATTTTTCTTAGTCGTTTTATTATTTTTATTCTTCTTATCTATCATATTTTTCTTATTCTTCTTATTTATTTTATTCTTCTTATTTTATTATTTTCTAATACGTTTTATTATTCTTTTTTTTTCTTCTTATTTTTATTATTTTTGTTATTCTTATTTTTTTTAGAAAAAGTTGTTTATTAATTTTAACCCTCTCATTTTGCCGAGGAATACTATTAATACAAACTAACATCTACCCTTTTCTCCCTTACACTCTTTCCTAGACTCTAATAAAGACTACTCAATTTTAAAAAAATCTATAAAAACTTTTTCTTAAGTTTTTCAATTTAAATTCTAAAAGAAAAACTCTGTGAAGCCTTATGTTTCCTTTTAGCTTCCTCACTTCACTTCAAATAAATCTGGATGTCACCTTATCCCTTTGTTATGCTTTCAACTTGCCCATCAATTTAAACAAAGTCTTTCCCCTCTTGTTGTTCTCTGCAGCTTAACTGAATAACCGCCCTTTTGCTGCCTAGCTGCTTGAGAAGCCTTCCTTTTCCCAGGTTCTTTCCTGCCTTATGTTTGCTGCAAAACAGCCAGACACATCATACATGTATAACAACCCTTATCCCCCCACTATCCCTTTACCATTTCCAGCATAGTTAATAACAATGAAATTTAAGCCTCCTTGCTAGGTCTCAGCTGCTCTGACTGCTCCCCATTATTCCTCCAACCTCCTGGACTGTCCACCATTCTACCTTTTTCGGGAGCTTCCATGCACTTGCTGTAAATATACAACAGCAACAGGACCATGCTTCCTGCTATCTTGACCCACCATTTACCCACCGACCGAATGCCTGACCATAGCCCCTAACAAGTGACCTTCTAATCCTACAAATTTACATACCAGCC
This sequence comes from Sapria himalayana, assembly GCA_029783825.1. Lineage (NCBI taxonomy): Eukaryota > Viridiplantae > Streptophyta > Magnoliopsida > Malpighiales > Rafflesiaceae > Sapria > Sapria himalayana. Next base: position 141,398 of record JAREIK010005702.1, on the reverse strand, counting down.
ATAACACAGACCCTTCAATATAACACATTCAGACACATACCACGTAACACATTTTGGCACACAATTAACACAGACACTTCAATGTAACACATTCAGACACACCAGACTTTATAGACTACTTTCACATTAACAAACTCTTGCAGAACCATGCAGTCTTCTACACTTTCTGTTGCTTTACTCTCTCTGCTAATTCCCTGCATGAGTCAAACAAACCAAGCCCATTTCTTCTTACCCCTGCCCATGTCATGAAATGCCCCCTGCACACACCAAACAACCCAAAAATAACCTACCTACCCTATTCCCTAACCCCCATGCTCACAATAAAGAAAATAAGAATAAAACTAAAGCATAATATAATCTTCCACCATCATGCTTCCATCTTCCTCCCCGATCTTTAAGCTCAAACACCCCCAAAGTAGAAACCATATCCTGCCCAATGCTCACTGCAAAGAAAGATTTCCTACATACAACTACATGCCATATCGATGACAAAACCAAATCCTACTTGAAAATAGCTTCCTAAGCATTCCCAACCCTTTTGACCCTTAAATAAGGAAAAGCAAGCCTATCCAGTCTGGCTAATCATTTTAGTTTTTCTGGTATAGTCTCCTCAGCATACTCATTTTCTCCTTTAAGTAAACCTATTCTAGATAACTTATCTGCCGGAGCATTTGCTTTCCTATATATGTTCATTATCGATGCATTCAATCCTTCCAAGAGATTTATAATTATCCCAATCTTCTCTTCATATCTCCAAAAAATTATTTTATTATTTACCATATCCACCAGTAACGTGGAGTCTACTTGAATTTGTAAGTTCTTTATTCCCAGCTCTTTACAAACGTGTAGTCCTCTATTTAGTGCACAAATTCTTGAATAAAGAGTCGAGGAGGCTTTAGAGGCAAGAGTAAAAGCTTTAATGATAATCCATTGAGAATTCCTTATTACTCCTCCTCCCCCTGCTACCCCTATTAAAACTGCTATCCGTATTAAGAGAAAGCTTACCTTCAGTCGGCTTGTTCCATCTTATGCTTCTTACCCTATTTATTTTAATCTTATTAGTGGCTAGCTTCCATGTGTTCTTCACTAATCTATCTACCACTATGTCTTCAACCCTAATAGGCATTGTGCATGATATATTACTAATTCTATTTCTGATCTCTTTTAAAATTCTAGCTACATCCATCCTTATTCCCTTAAATCTACTCTTATTTTTAGCTTTCCATAGATGCCAAATAACTACACGTGGAAGATTTTAAATAGCCCATTTCCTAATTGGGCTTTACGAAGATTCCCTTTCCTACTTATTAATCATATCTACTAACCCAACCTCTTTGCCACTGATTTGGTTATATTCATCCAATTCCTTCCTAGACTTCTACTATAATTCTTTCTTTTGAGAATAGATGAACTATTAATTCTATTGCCTCAAAGCAGCATTCACATCTTGATACCATCTTATTTGAACATTGGTATCAACTGATATAGCATTAGAAATTACTTTCCATGCAAGCAAGTTCATTTTCCGAGGGATATCTACCTTCCAAGCCCATTTAAAAAGTGATAGTACAAGTTTTTTATTTATTATTAATTCTTTTACCGATTTTAATATGAATGTTTCTTAAGGGTTTAAGTGTCCATTTCCAGCCACTTTTTTCAATGTCGAATGTGCTTCAACTATCTTTTTTTATTTTTCTAGCATTTTCCAATTATTTGAGACCTTCTTCAAATTCTCATCCTTATCTCATCTGTATTTAGCTCTCATATATTTGGCCCATAGACTATCATTTTTTTAATCTCCACCATCCATTACAATCCCATGCAGTGGCCATATCCTATAAACTAATTATTCCTAATCCTACTTCTTCTTTTGGGTGGCAAATATCTTTCCAGTTCTTCCAATGAAGCTTTGGTCTTCCGGCTTTTTTACCCCATAAAAAATTTGCCATTTCCATTTCTAGTTTCTTAATAAAACTTTTAGGAGGGTGTATAATTGACAAGATATGGACCAGCATGCTTTGAAGTACATGAGAAATTAAAGTGATCCTACCACCAAATCTCAATAATTATTATTTCCAGCCTGCTATTTTCTTTCTCATTTTATCTTGCAAAAAAATTAAGTGTTGTTCTCTAAGTTTACACTCATATATAGGACAACCAAGATACAATAAAGCACCTTTGTTTTGTGTGAAACCTATGATCTTTTTAATCTTACTAGCCACTTTCTCTGAAGATTTTGTAGCTAGCATACATTGACACTTCTTTTTATTCACTTTTTGCACCATTTCTATTTCTAATGTTTGCAAGAGCTCCATTAGATTCATTAATGATTTGTTACTCGCATTCGTGAAAATTATCATATCATCAGTATAGGCTAAATAGCTTATTCTTGGAGCTATTTTTAGGTTGCCTGAAAGGAACTATTTTTCCTTCAGACATTCTCTTGTTTAAGCTAATAATTAGTAATTCTAAGTATATATCAAATAATAAAGGAGACAATAGGTCACTTTGTCTTAACCCTCTTTTTGGCCTAAACTCCTCCCCTTTCTTGCCGTTTACAATAACTTTCACCCATACACTAGAAACACATCTATATATTAAATCAATACATAATTCTGAGAAACCAAATTTCCTAATGGCAAAATAGAGTATATCCCATTCCACCCTATCGAACACTTTGGATAAGTCCAGCTTCACTACTAGGTTATTTCCTCTAGTTTTAATTACTATTTCTTTCATCATTTCTGATGTTAATCTTATATTTTCAATCATTAACCTACTTTGTAGGATTTTTGTTCCTCTAATATTATATCTGACAAAAGATGACTTAATCTACTTTGTAGGATTTTTGCCAGTATCTTAGAGACTGCATTACACAAACTGATTGGTCTAAAATCCTCATATTTTTGTGATGTTTCTTTTTTTGGAATTAACACAATAAATAAATTCGCCCATGCCTTAGAAATATTCTCTCCTACAAAAATACATGAAAATGCAACCACAAGATCATTTTTAACAACATTCCAGTATATCTGGAAAAAATAATTATTCTAGCCATCTGACCCTGCTGCACTATCATTATCCAGGTTGAAAATAATGTTCTCACCTCTTCTTCTTTTGGGATCATCTCTATCTTTTGGTTTTGTTCATTTGTGATAATTTCTTTAATTTCTTTCATTAGAGAATCCCCTTCATGTCGAACTTGTCCACATAAATAATTTTTAAAGAATACATCAAAGGTTCCTATTTCCTTATCATCTTTCATCCAAGCACCCTCACCGTTCTTTATGCATTTAATGTTATTTCTTTGTGCTTTAATTTTACTCATATTATGAAAAAATTTTGTATTTTTTTCGCAATCTTTGAGCCATTTAATTTTAGCATGCTGCTTCCAATAGATTTCTTCCATGCACAATCTGAGCCTCAATTGTCCCTTAGCCTTACTTAGTTTATGTCTAATCTCTTAGTTCTGGGTGCTGTCATATTCTAATTACAGCTTCTCCACCTCTTCCTCCGCCTGCTTAATCATTTGGTTTAAACTCTCAAAAACCTCTCAATTCCATTTTTCCAACCATCTTTTTAGTATGTATAGCTTCAATGTTAGAACCTGCATAGGTTTACCTAGTGCTCGCTCTATCCATGACTCTCTCACCACCTTATTGAACTCTAAATACTATACCCACATATTCTGAAATTTAAAACTCCCTACTAATCATTTATTTTTTCGAATCAATATGAGCAATGGACTATGGTCTGAATAGGTTCTGTTTAAGTGCCTTAGTCATGTAATTCCTTGAGAGGATACCCACTTAGCATTACACATGACCATATCCAACCTTTCCCAAATTACTCCTATTTTCCACCAATTATTGCACCAAGTGTAGCTCGGGCCTATAAAGTCCACTTCCATTAAGTTAGTTATGGCGATTATGTCATTAAATTGTGACATAGCCACTGTATCTGGAGTTTTTCCACCTCTCTTTTGATGTGCACTTCTTATCATATTAAAATCTTTTTTTATAAGCCATGGAGTGACTTTTATTGCTATTTCCTTCATTATTTCCATAAATCTCTCCTATCTTTAATAGCATTTTTAGCATACACTATTGAAATTATTTCTTCGGGATTTTTATTTATTTTAATGTGAACTACCTGCTCCATATCTTTTGAAATTACAATGTCCAGATTATTATGCCACATAATCCAGAGTTTACAATTTAAGTTTGCATACGCATTATTAAATCCTAATATTTTACTATACTTGACTAATTGATCCTTTTGTATTATAGGTTTTGCAAGAACAACAAGGGAAATTTTATGTGTTTTTATTAATTGTTTCAACCTATTTATCAAGGGGTTATTAGCCACCCCTTTTATATTCCAATAGAGGCAACAATCCATTAAATCTTGATTTTGCTTGAGCTCTTGTTGTGCATTTAGACTCGTAAGTCTTATTTAAATAATTTTCCTATTCCTTGAAGGCTTAGGTGTGTTAGGAGAGATTTGCATTATCTCCTTATATTTTTAATTGATGTATGAGGTGCATAGCCATTTTTTAATGGCTTCCATAGCTTGATCCATGGTAAGCTTCTCACAATCTTCTTCATAGATTTCTATGTCATCCTTAAACTTTTCTAAATTCCCCTCTTCATTTACTTCCCCCATACCTATAGTAGGACAGCTAAAAATATCTGATTCTTCTTCTGGAAAATCCAGAAGGTCCTCCTCAATCGAGCTATAGTTCTTCTCTTTCTCTCTTAAGACCCTCCTAGTTTTAAACCTCTTACCCCTCTTCTTTTTTTCCCTTCACCACCTCCCAATCATCCTTCTCTCCACCCTCTTCTGATTCCTCTACCCTTGCCACTGCTTCTATTCTCCTAATGCTGCCTACATTTTCCTCTGTTTGAGTCCCCACCTCTTCCCATCCCTCTACCCTCATCCCATCCCTCACCTCTTCATTCCTACCCTCCCTTTCCTTTCCTAATTCTGTCACTAATGGGTCTCCCCCATCTTGACTGTGTTTCAGGGCCCTTTCTTCCCTTCTAATCCATTCCTTCCTTCTTCTACCCCCTTGCCCCTTCTCTCTGCCCTTCTCCTCTAACCCCAACATGCATTACCTCAGGTCATGCCCTAATCTTTTGCAGCATTGGCAGTAAGATGGCAGGTTCTCCGATAGGATAGGTTGCCAGAACCCATCACTCTTCTCTCCCTCTCCACAACCTATCCAAATCTTAGTAGGCAGCTGTGTAAGTAAGTTACATTCTACACATACCCAAACGTTATTCGGCTTGGTCATGGAGAATGTCGCCTCATCTTGTAGCATTGGGTTACCCATGCATGAAGAGATAGCATACATGGAGTGAATATTATAGAGAAATAGAGGGAGGTTCGGGAATGAGAACCATACCGGGGCTAGAGGTGCCTCCTAATGTGGGCTAAAGTATTTCATCCACTTTAGAATGTGCATCGGATATCCATTGATGTGCCATAGCCTCATTAGCCATAATCAGTGAAAATCATCCTCCATATAGCACTATAGGAAAAGATGTTTAGCGTCGTAGTCGGGGAATTTCACCATTCCCTTGAGCTTCAGCGAAGTGATCAATGACTGTATATCGTTCGCGCAAGGTCTACCATGGAAAAACTTTTCTATTAACTTGAGCTTGAAGGGCTCTATAAGTCTCTACAACTCTTCTGAAGAGGAGTATCGTGGGACTCCCGTCCTTATTTTCAAACAATAAAGTAGAAGGTACGGATTCATTAAAAATTGAAGAAAAGGATTTCTAATTTAATAAAAAGTCTATTTGCTCAATTTTTGAGCTTGATAGCAGCTTGAATTGAGCAGAAATGGTGATTTCTCTCACTAGAAATTGGGGTTTTCTCTCTCTATAAAGTTGAGAGCATCTTTTTTGAAGAATTCTTTTAGTATTCTTCTTATTCTTCATATTCTTCATATTCTTCATATTCTTATTATCCTTCTTATTCTTCTTATTCTTCTTGTTCTTCTTGTTCTTCTTGTTATTCTTATTTTCCTATTCTTTTTTTATTATTCTTTTTATTCTTTTTATTATTGCTATTTTTCTTATTCTTCTTAGTCAATTTATTCTTTTTATTCTTCATAAATATATATATTTTTTTTATTATTCTTATTCTACTTATTTTTTATTCTTTTTATACTTCTTATTATTTTTATTCTTTTTCTTCTTCTTATTCTACTTATTCTTCTTATTCAACTTATTCTTCTAATTATTTTTATTCCTCTTATTCTTCTTATTCTTTTTATTCTTTTCATTTTTAGCATTCTTCTTATTCTTCTTATACTTTTATTTATTCATATTCTTCTTATTCTTCATATTCTTCTTAATTTAATAATTCTTGTTATAGTTTTTTTTCTACATTTTTTCTTATTCTTCTTATTCTTTTTATTCTTCTTTTTTTTTCTTTTTCTTCTTATTCTTCTCATTCTTCTTACCCTTACTATTCTTCTTATTCTTCTAATTCAACTTATTATTCATATTATTTTTATTCTAATTATTCTTCTTATTCTTCTAATTCAACTTATTATTCATATTATTTTTATTCTAATTATTCTTCTTATTCTTCTTATTCTGCTTATTCTTCTTATTCTTCTTAATCTTCTAATTTTTTTAATTATTCTAATTATTCTTATTCTTTTTATTCTTCTCATTCTTCTTAATATTCTTATTCTTCATATTCTTATTATTCTACATATACTTATTATTCATCTTATTCTTTTTAATCTTCTTATTCTTCTTTTTCTTTTTATTCTTCTAATTATTCTTATTCTTCATATTCTTCTTATTCTTCTTATTTTTCTTATTCTTCATATTCTTCATATTCTTTTTATTCTTCTTATCCTTCTTATTTTTCTTAATCTTATTATTCTTCTTATTTTTGTTATTCTTCCTAATCTTCTTAATCTTAATATTCTTTTTTTTTATTTTTCTTATTTTTTTATTCTTCTTATTCTATTTATTCTATTTATTTTTCTAATTTTATTTATTCTTCTTATTATTCATATTTTTCTTATACTTCTTATTCTTCTTAATCTTTTCTTCTTCTAATTCTTCTTATTGTTGTTATTTTTCATATTCTTTTTCTTCTCCTAATTCTTCTTATTGTTATTATTCTTTTTATTCTTTATATACTTCTTATTCTTCTTATTCTTATTATTCTTTTTTTCTTCTCTTTTTTATAATTTTTTTTATTCTAATTATTCTTCTATTTATTCATATTCTTTTTATTCTTCTTATTTTTTTAATTCTTGTTATTGTTTTTATTCTCCTTTTATTTTTATTTTTCATATTCTTCTTATTCTTCTCATACTTCAATTTTTTCATATTCTTCTTATTCTTCTTATTCTTCTTATTTTTATAATTCTCGTTATTGTTTTTTTCTACATTTTTTCTTATGCTTCTTATTCTTTTTATTCTTTTTTTATTCTTTTTTTTTCTTATTCTTCTCATTCTTTCTACCCTTATTATTCTTCATATTCTTATTATTCTTCTAATTCTTCTAATTCTGCGTATTCTTCGTATTATTTTTATTCTAATTATTCTTATTATTTTTTTTATTCTACTAATTCTTCTTATTTTTCTAATTTTTTTAATTATTCAAATTATTTCTATTCTCTTTATTCTTCTAATTCTTCTTATTCTTCATATTCTTATTATTCTACATATACTTATTATTCTTCTTAATCTTCTTTTTCTTCTTTTTCTTTTTATTATTCAAATTCTTCTTATTCTTCTTATTTTTCTTATTCTTCTTAGTCTTCTTATTCTTTTATTCTTCTTATTCTTCTTATTCTTATTCTTATTCTTCTTATTCTTATTATTCTTATTATTCTTCTTAATTTTATTATTCTTCCTAATCTTCTTTTTCTTATTATTCTTTTTATTATTCATATTATTCTTATTTTTTTATTCTTTTTATTCTATTTATTCTTTTTATTTTTATAATTTAATTTATTCTTCTTATTATTCATATTCTTCTTATACTTCTTATTCTTTTTAATAGTTTTCTTCTTCTAATTCTTCTTATTGTTGTTATTCTTATTATTCTTTTTCTTCTCTTAATTCTTCTTAATTTTGTTATTCTTCTTATACTTCTTATTCTTCTTATTCTTCTTATTCTTCTTATTCTTCTTATTCTTTTTATTCTTCTTATTCTTTTTATTCTTTTTATTCTTCTCATTTTTATTATTCTTCTTATTCTACTTATTCGTCTATTTATTCTTATTCTTTTTTATTCTTATTACTCTTCTTATTCTTCTTATTTTTCTTATTTTTTTTCTTCTTATTCTTCCCATTATTCATACCCTTATTATTCTTCTAATTCATCTTATTCTACTTATTTTTCATATTTTTAATATTTTTCTTATTCTAATTATTTTTTTATTCTTCTTATTCTTCTTAATCTTCTTATTTTTCTAATTATTCTATTTCTTCCTATTCTTCTTATTCTTTGCATTCTTCTCATTCTTTTCATTCTTCATAAACTTCTTATTCTTCTTATTCTTCTTATTCTTCTCATTTTTATCATTCTTCATATTCTTCTTATAATTCTATTTATTCATATTTTTCTTTTTTTTTGAAGAGATTAGTTTTATTATAAACACCCTCTCTTTTGGCGGAGGATACCATTGATTACACACTAATACTATTCTTTACCCCCTTACACCCAGTTTCAAAATAAAATTCAAAAAACAAAAACAAAATACATCATAGCACACCACAACATCATAGCACATTTTTAGCTTTCTAAACCAAACTTCTGCCTTTCCTTGTTTGATATTTATAAATTATTAAATTTTTAGACACCCTCTTCCGTGCCCTTTATCAACTGGGCCTAGACGAGTACAACCTTGTTATTCCTTTAGATCTCAAATATGCAAAGACTGGATTTCCTATCCTTTAACATCTTGCCTAGCTTTAGATCCTCCATTCTCCCATGCTCTACTTCGCCAGCTACTGCTTCCAAGATCACTTACCTAGACCTATAGTACAGATTCTCATGACCAAAACCTGCCCCACCCACACACTGTCCCATTACCCATATAATACACCTAAATAACATTCCCAATCCCCTGCCCCACCCATATTTCCTACTCCCCGACACACTATGCCCCTTGCTCCTACTCATGTTGGCCTCTACAACCTCTTCTTCTTGTCCACTCAACTCAAGCTTTAACAACCTGCATAAACATTATACACAACAATCTAGCAATTTGACTGACACTCCCTACCAGACAGCCTCCCCAAATAGCCATAAGTTCTACCCTGCAAAAACTAACCCATAATTAAAAGACACAGACAATTCCATGCCAATAACACTCCACTTCTCTAAGCTGCTGCCCTCTAACTCTTCTGCTCCCTGCTATGTTCTGATTCTATACTCCCATGTTCTGGGTTATACTTTATCTGCTTACCTCCTGCATACACGTTAGCCAATAAAGTACAACAAGACTACTTTAACTTACCATTTTCCTTTTTCATTTCTTTCCCTTGCAAAAAGAAAAGGAAACCTATAACAGAGTCAAGACAAGAAAAAGCTGGAACTAATCTTCCCCCTATGCCCTTGTCTCCATTATCTTTTTGTTCCTCTAAGTTATTCCTGCATTTTCAGACTTGAAACACAAGATATTCATACCATTTACAGTGTCCTTTTCAGAATTATTTTTTATATAAATAACATCCTGAGAATTTAATATCTTATTCTTATATTTTCTCTCCCCTTTTATCCCTTACATAGGAAATTTCTTTGCATATCTAGTATGGAAAATCTTTTATGTTTTTATGGCAATGACTCACTATCAAAATTTTGGACTTCTACAATTAATCCTAGCCTTGATAAACCATCTGCAAGTGCATTTGACTCCCTGTAAGTATGTTGTATAGTGACCTTCAAGTCCTTCATGTGATGTATGATTTCTTCAACCTCTTCCTCATATTTCCACATTGCTAGTCTGTTGGCATCTAAGCTAACTAATAGTGTAGAATCTACTTAAATATGCACTTCTTTATATTTTAATTCTATGCAGATTTGAAGCCCCTTTTGTAGAGCACAGATTTCTGCCTGAAAGGCTGAGGACACCTTCGTGTTGAAGAAAAATGCTTTTAATATTCACCCTTGTGAGTCTCGTATTGTTCCTCCTCCTGCTGCTCCCATTTCCCTATTGAAACTTCTATTCGTGTTGAGTACTATTTTCCCTTTTGGCAACTTGTTCTAGCAAAAACTCTTTATCCCCTGTCATTTTTCTTTCTTTAAAGAAACTCCTCATATCCTTCTAGCTTATTTTTCCATTTTTATATTTGCTACTCTAATTGGTTTTATCTCCAATATACTTGCAATTTCTTTCTTTATATCTTTTATTATCTCGTGCGAATTCATACCTATTCCTTCGAATCTGCTTTTATTCCTTGCCTTCCATATGCACCATATAATTATATGTGGGAGAATTTGGATGAGCCATTTATACACCTTGTTTCTCGGATTTACCATACTCCATCTCTCTAATCTGCCCTTTAAACCTAATACTCTTGAGCACCCCATAATCGAGATTTCCAGCTCCTTCCATATCTCCAATGCTATTCTCCCTTTCAAAAATAGATGCGATGCAAATTCTATTGCCTCAAAGCAACACTCACATCTTGAGGCCATCCTTATCCCCTTTCGTTGTACATTTCCATCCACCGGAATGGACTTCGACATCACCTTCCACATAAGCAAACCCATTTTTTGCGGAATTTCCTTTTTCCATACCAATCTAAAGATTGGTTGATGTGCTTTCTTTTGCCTTACCAGCACTTTTGCTAATTTTAAAGTAAAGGCTCCATGTGCTTCTAGCGTCCATTTCCATCCGCTTTTGCACAATTTCGAATGTGATTCAACTAATTCTTTTTGGTTTTTGATGGCTTTCCAGATTTTAAAGGTTTTGTTAGAGACATTTTGAGTATCTTTCCCTCATTCATATTTGGCTCTCATAAATTTTGCCCGCTGTCCCTCATTTTGAGTATTCTTTGGCAGTGTCTTCTAAGCTTAGAAAGCCCAGACCAACCTCCTTTTTTGGGTGACATAAATCCCTCCATTTTTCCAGTGAAGCTTCGACATGCCTTCTTTTTCCCCCATAAGAAATTTGCCATTTCTTTTTCCAGTTTTTTTTGAAGATTCTTGAAGGTTGAATTACTGACATAATGTTTGATAGCATACCTTGTAGCACATGCGAAATTAGAATTATTCAACCCCCAAAACTTATTAAATTTTTTTTTCCAGCCGGCTATTTTCTTTCTCATTTTATCTAATAAGAAACTTAAATAATCCTCCCTTAGCCTGCCCTCATAAATAGGATATCCCAAGTACATTAAAGATCCCCTTATATACGTAAAACCGATGAGATTTTTAACCTTTAGAGACACCTTTTCCAGGACTTTCTTTGATAGAAGAAATTGACATTTTTTTTGTCTATTTACTGTTTGCCCAGTTTCCTCTTCCAATGTTTGCAGCAAATCCATAAGATTCATTATTGAGTGGCGGCTTGCATTTGTAAATATTATGGCATCAGCTGCATATGCCAGGTAGCTCACTCTAAGAGTATTTTTCGGTTGCCTATAAAATATTATCTTATTCTCCGACATTCTTTTATTCAGATTTTTTACCAATATTTCTAGGTAAATATTGAAGAGTAAGGGTGATAAAGGGTCTCCTTGTGTTAGCCCTTTATTAGGCTTAAACTCTTCCCCTCTTCTTCCATTCAAAATAATTTTAACCCATACATTCGAAACACATATATATATAAGACCTATACAAAGCACTGAGAAACCTAACCTTTGCATTGCAAAGCATAATATGTTTCATTACACCCTGTCAAAAGCTTTAGACAGGTCTAATTTAATCACCAAATTATGCCATCTAGCTTTTGCTCCTATATCCTTCATCATTTCCAAGGCTAGGCTTATGTTTTCGGTCATGAGCTTATTTTTGATGAAACATGCTTGTTCTTGCGAGATTATATTTGGCAAAATGTAACTTAACCTATTTTGAAGAATTTTTGTGAGTATTTTATAGTCTGCAATACATAAGCTGATTAACTAGGCTTGAACTTTTCATTTTTTGCGGCTTTTGCACTTATATTCTTCTTATTCTTCATATTCATCATATTTTTATAATTCTTGTTATTCTTTTTTTTATATATTTTTTATTATTCTTCTTATTCTTTTTATTCTTATTTTTTTCATTATCTTCTTATTCTTCCCATTCTTCCTAACCTTTTTATTCTTATTATTCTTCTAATTCTTCTAAGTCTACATATTCTTCATATAATTTTTATTCTAATTATTCTTCATACTCTTCTTATTATTCTTATTCTACATATTCTTCTTATTCTTATTAATCTTATAATTTTTTTAAATATTCTAATTATTCATATTCTTTTTATTCTTCTAATTTTCCTTATTATTCTTATTCTTTTTAATCATTTTATTCTTCATATTCATATTCTTTACTTATACTTATTATTCTTCTTATTCTTCTAATTCTTCTAATTCTTCTAATTCTTATTATTCTTATTATTCTTCTAATTATTATTATTCTTCTTATTCTTCTTATTCTTATTATTCTTCATTTTTTTCTTATTTTTCTTATTTTTCTTATTCTTCCTAATCTTCTTAATCATATTATTCTTTTTATTATTCTTATTCTTCTTATTTTTTTATTCTTCTTATTCTATTTATTTTTTTATTTCTTCTAATTCTATTTATTCTTCTTATTATTCTTATTCTTATTATACATCTTATTCTTCTTAATCTTTGGCTTCTTATAATTCTTCTTATTGTTGTTATTTTACTTATTCTTTTTATTCTTCTTATAGTTGTTATTCTTCTTATTCTTCTTATTCTTCTTATTCTTCATATTCATCTCATTCTTCTTATTCATCTTATTCATTATATTCTTCTTAATCTTATTATTATTATTATTATTATTATTATTATTATTATTTTTATTTTTATTTTTATTCTTCTCATTTTTATAAGTATTCTTATTCTACTTATTCTTTTATTTATTCTCATTCTTCTTATTTTTCTAATTCTTGTTATTGTTCTTGTTGTAATTTTTTTTATTTTTTGATTCTTATTATTTTCCTGATTCTTCTTATTTTTCTTTTTCTTTTTATTCTTCTTAATCTTCTTATTTTTCTAATTATTCTATTTCTTCCTATTCATCTTATTCTTCTCATTCTTAGCATTCTTTTTATTCTTCTAATTTTTCTTATTCTTCTTTTTCTTCATCTTCTTATTCTTCTTTTTATTCTTAATCTTCATATTCTTATTATTCTTTATATTCTGCTTATACTTATAATTCTTCTTATTCTTTTTGTTATTCTTATTCTTCTAGTTCTTCTAATTCTTATAATTCTTTTTATCTTTCTTATTCTTCTTATTCTTCTATTTATTCTATTTCTTCTTATTATTTTTATTCTTCTTCTTATCTTTATTCTTCTTATTTTTCTTATTATTATTTTTCTTTGTATTCATCTTATTCTTTTTTTATTTTTTTTCTTGTTATATTTCTTATTCTTCTTATACTTTTTATTTTTCTTATTCCATTTAGTTTCTTCTTATTCATCTTAATCTTCCTATTCTACTTATTCTACTTACTATTCTTATTCTCCTTATTTTTTTATTCTTCTATATTATTCTTATTCTTCTTATTTTTTGTATTTTTCTAATTCTTATTATTTTACTTATTCTTCTTATTCTTCTTAATCTTTTTATTCTTCTTATTCTTCTTTCTCTTCTTATTTTTCTTATTTTTCTTATTTTTCTTATTCTTCTTATTTTTCTTATTCTTCTTATTTTTCTTATTCTACTTAATCTTTTTATTATTCTTATTTTTATTTTTCTTCTTATTCTTATTTTTCTACTTATTCTTATAATTTTTAGAATTATTCTTATTAATGTTATGCTTCTTATTCTACTTCTTATTCTTATACTTCTTATACTTCTTATTATTCTTATTCTTCTAATTCTACTAATTCTTCTTAATCTTCTTAATCTTATTATTCTTCTAATTCTTCTTATTCATTTTATTCTTCTTATTCTTCTCATTCTTCTTATTCTTATAATACATCTTATTCTTCTTATTCTTATAATACATCTTATTCTTCTTAAACTTCTTATTCTTCTTCTTAATCTTATTCATCTTATTTCTATTATTATTCTTTTTTTTCTTATTATTTATATTCATTTTTTTCTTTTTATTTTTCTCATTGTTTTTATTCTTATTTTTATTGTTTTTTTAAGGTTTGTTTTAATTATTGTAATAGCCCTTTCTTTTGGCAGAGGAATACCCTTGTTACAAGTTAGTACTTCCCTTTGACCTAAAACACCCTTTAAATCTTAGTATACTTCTTATTCTTCAAATTTTACTTATTATTATTCTTCTTATTCTTCTAATTTTACTTATTATTATTCTTCTTCTTATGCCTTGTTTTTTTATATTATACTTATTCTTATTATATTTCTTATTAATCTAATTCTTCTAATTCTACTTATTGATCTTATTCTTCTTATTATTTTTATCCATGTTATTCTTCTTATTCTTTTTATTCTTCTTATTATTCTTATTATTCTATTTCTTTTTATCCTTCTTATTCTTCTATTTATTCTTTTTTTTTCATCTTATTTTTCTTATTATTTTTATATTTTTTATTCTACTTATTCTTCTTATTATTCGTCTTATTCTTCTTATTCTTCTTAGTCTTCTTATTCTTCTTTTTTTTTTTGAAAATTTGTTTTATTATTAATATTAGTCCTCTCTTTTGGCGGAGGAATACCATTTTACAAGCTAATTCTACCCAATATCCCCTTTACACCCTTCCTACTTTTAACCTAAAATCAAAGTAATTCTAACATAATTTGATGAATGATACAATTTTAAAGAATTTTAATGTTTTGCCTATCTAGTAAGGCTTTCTTTAATTTCCAAAAGTTGGCAATGAGGCCCCCTTCTTTTTTTTTTCTGGATTGTGGCCCGATTTGCCCGATTCCAGTTTACTGCCTCTTGGTCTGCTCCTTAATCGAGCTCCTTCGTAGCATTGCATGTTTGCAACAAACCTCGTCTGCAGCAATCCTCCATTAATCAGACTCCATTAAGAGAGCTCCGGTTCCATTAAACGAGCTTCTTCTCCATTAGGCGAGTTCCTGCTCCATTAGGCGAGCTCCTTCTCCATTAAGCGATCTCCATTAAGCGAACTCCTGCCTAGTCTTGCCCGATATCCACTTTCTTGCTTATTCTTTTCTTTTTCCTGTTGCAGCGTCTAGCTCCCGCCACTTCTCTATCCCACCTAACTACCATAACCTTCCTACCCTTTTCCCTTCCCAAACCTTTACAAACATTTCACAAACTCCTTGACTCTTAATAACACAGACCCGTTTACTGACATTACAGATACTTCAATTTACAAAATCTAATATCAAAAAACATTATAGCCCCGTCCAAGCCTGGATACCCACCATTTAAAGAAGCTAGCCATTAACCTACAACTCAAGCATATCACAGGACAATAGTGCAACACAAACTCTAATTTCAAACAAAAAATTCAATTGTTTAATTCATGAAATAGAATAGAGCTGAATACGAACCTGCAACTCAACATAATCATAATACAACAATCTAACACCCCTAAGGACCCAGGTGCCATCAATATTTGTTGGGCTGCATCATACGTTATGAAAATTGACAAATTCTAGATTATAATATCCATCTACAGCAGAATCAGTATATATAGCACAAACCTGGATATTCACCCCACAGGACTCTGGCAAAACTAGATATTCAGTATATATAACACAGACCCCACAGGACCAGCATAAAATAGTCTTCTTATTCTTCTTATTATTCGTATTCTTATTATTCTTATTCTTATTATTTTTATTATTCTTCTTATGCTTCTTATGCTTCTTATTCTTCTTATGCTTCTTATTCTTCTTATTCTTCTTATAGCATTTATTCATATTATTCTTATTGATTTTATTCATTTTATTCATCTTATTCTTCTTATATTTCTTATTTTTCTTATTCTTTTTATTCTTATTATTCTTATTATTCTTTTTATTCTTCCTATTCTTCTTATTCTACTTTTTCTTCTTATTCCTCTTATTATTTTTATTCTTCTTATTCTTTAATTTCATATTTTTCTTCTTATTTTCTTATTCACATAGTCGTCTTATTCTTATTATTGTTCTTATTCTTCTTATTTTAATTTTCTTTTTATTCTTCTCATTCTTCTTATTTTTCTTAATCTTCTTATTCTTCTATTTCCTCATTTTCTTCTTATTCTTTTTATTCTTTTTATTCTTCTTATTCTTCTTTATCTTCTTATTCTTTTAATTCTTCTTTTTGTATATATTCTTATAATTATATTATTTCTCTTATTTTATTATTCTTCTTATTTCTATTATTATTATTCTACTACTCCATATTATTCTTATTATTCTTATTCTTCTTATTCTTAATATTCTTCTTATTCTTATTATTTTTTTATTTTACTTATTATTTTTATTTTTCTTATTCTTCTTATCATTCTTAGTATTCTTATTCTTCTTTTTATTTTTATTCATTTTATTTTTTTTATTCTTCTTATTTTTCTTATTCATATTATTATTATTATTATTATTATTATTCTTATACTTCATAGTCTTCTTATTCTTCGTAGTCTTCTTATTCTTCTTATTCTTCTTATTCTGTTTAATCTTTTTATTCTTATTCTTTTTTTTTCATCTTATTCTTCTTGTTTTTTAATTTTTATTATTATTCTCACTCTTTTTATTCTTATTATTGTTCTTATTCTTCTTATTTTATTTAACTTTTTATTCTTCTTATTCTTCATATTCTTCTTATTCTTCTTATTATTCTTATTCTTCGTATTCTACTTATTCTTCTTATTTTTTTTAATTCTTCCTTTTCTATTTATTCTTATTATTTTATTATTCTCTTTATTCCTATTATTATTATTATTATTATTATTCTTCTTCTTCTTCTTCTCCATATTCTTCGTATTCGTCTTATTTTTATTAATCTTTATATTCTTCTTATTCTTAGTATTTTTTTATTTTTTTAATTATTTTAATTCTTCTTATTTTGTATCCTTCTTAGTGTTCTTATTCTTCTTATTCTTCTTATTTTTTTTATTTTTTATATTCTTCTTATTCTTCTTATTCGTATTATTCTTTTTATTATTCTTATTCTTCTCGGTCTTCTTATTTTTCTTAATCTTCTTATTATTCTTATTATTCTTATTATTCTTATTATATTTATTATTCTTATTATTCTTATTATTCTTATTATTCTTATTCATCTTATTCTTATTATTATTCTTATTTTATTTATTCTTCTTATTCTTCTTAGTCTTCTTATTCTTCTTATTCTTTTTTTTCTTATGTTTTTTCTTCTTATTCTTATTCATTTTATTAATCTTATTCATCTTATTCTTCTTACTCTTCTTATCTTTCTTATTCTTCTTGTTCTTATTATTCTTCTTATTCTTCTTATTCTTCTTATTCGTCTTATTATTTTTATTCTTCTTATTCTTCCATTTTTTTTCTTCTTATTTTTTTATTCCCTTAGTCTTCTTATTTTTATTATTCTTCTTATTTTAATTCTTCTTATTCTTTTTTTTCTTATATTCTTCTTATTCTTCTTTTTCCTCTTATTCTTCTTATTCTTATTATTCTTCTTATTCTTCTTTATTCTTCTTATTCTTCTTATTCTTCTTATTCTTCTTATTCTTATTCTTCTTATTCATTCTTTTCTTTATATTCTTTTTATTCATATTTTTCTTCTTATTGTTCTTATTCTAATTATTCTTCTTATTCTTGTTTTTCTTCTTATTGTTCTTATTATTCTTATTATTCTTATTATTCTTATTATTCTCATTATTCTCATTATTCTTATTATTCTTATTCTTCTTATTCTTCTTATTCTTCTTATTCTTCTTATTCTTGTTATTCTTATTATTCTTCTTATGTTTCTTATTCTTCTTATGTTTCTTATTCTTCTTATTCTTATTATTCTTATTATTATTCTTCTTATTCTTCTATTCTTCTTATTCTTCTATTCATCTTATTCTTCTTATTCATCTTTTTCATCGTATTCTCCATATTCTTCTTATTCATCATTTTCATCTCATTCTCCTTATTTTTCTTTTTCATCTTATTCATCTTATTCTTATTATTCTTATTATTCTTATTATTCTTCTTTTTCTTTTTATCCTACTTATTCTTCTTATTCTTCTTATCCTTCTTATTCTTCTTATTCTTCTTATTCTTCTTATTCTTCTTATTCTTTTTGTTCTTCTTATTCTTCTTATTCATTCTTTTATTTATATTCTTTTTATTCATATTTTTCTTCTTATTGTTCTTATTCTTATTCTTGTTTTTCTTCTTATTCTTCTTATTCTTGTTATTCTTGTTATTCTTATTATTCTTCTTATTTTTCATATTTTTCTTTTTCTTATTATTATTATTATTATTATTCTTATTCTTCTTCTTATTCTTCTTATTCTTCTTATTCTTCTTATTCTTCTTAAACTTCTTTTTATTCATATTATCTTATTCTTCATATTCTTCATATTCTTCTTATTCTTCTTATTCCTCTTATTCTTCTTATTCTTCTAATTCATCCTTTTCATCTTATTCTCCGTATTCTTCTTATTCATCTTTTTCATCTCATTCTCCTTATTTTTATTATTCATCTTATTCATCTTATTCTTATTATTCTTATTATTCTTATTATTCTTATTATTCTTATTATTCTTCTTATTCTTCTTATTCTTATTATTCTTCTTATTCTTCTTATTCTTCTTATTCTTCTTAGTCTTCTTATTCTTCTTATTCTTCTTATTCTTTTTATTTTTCTTATTCTTCTTTTTCATCTTATTCTTCTTATTCTCCTTATAATCCTTATTCTTCTTATTCTTCATATTCTTCATTTTCTTCTTTTTCACCTTTTTCATCTAATTCCTATTTTTCTTGTTTTTCTTCTTATTCTTCTTATTTTTCTTATTCTTCCTATTTTTCTTAATCTTCTTATTCTTCGTATTCCTCTTATTCCTCTATTTCTCTTATTCTTATTATTCCTCTTATTCCTCTTATTCCTTTTATTCTTCTTATTCCTTTATTCATCTAATTCTTCTTTTTCTTCTTATTCTTCTTATTCTTCTTATTCTTCTTATTTTTCTTATTCTTCTTATTCTACTTTTTAAGTATTATTCTTCTTATTCTTATTATTCGTCTTATTCTTCTTATTCTTCTTATTCTTCTTAATCTTCTTATTCTTCTTATTCATCTTATTCTTATTATTCTTCTTTATTTTCTTATTATTCTTATTCAACTTATTCATCTTATTCTTCTTATTTTTCTTATTCTTCTTATTTTTATTATTTTTCTTATTCCTCTTATTATTTGTATTCTTCTTTTTCTTCTTATATTTTTATTCCCTTACTCTTCTTATTCTTCTTATTTTAATTCTTCTTTTTATTCTTCTTATTCCACTTATTCTTGTTATTTTTTATTCTTCTTATTGTTCTTATTATTCATAGTCTTCCTATTCTTCTTCTACTTCATATTCTTCTTTTTATTTAATTCTTCTTATTCTTCTTATTCTTCTTATTCTTTTTATTCTTCTTATTTGTCTTATTCTTCTTATTTTTCTTATTTATTTAATTAATCTTATTCTTATTATTCTTCTTATTCTTTATGTTCTTCTTATTCTTCTTATTTTTTCTTCTTCTTATTCTTCTTATTCTTCTTATCTTACGCATTTTTCTTATTCTTCTTATTCTAATTATTATACGCATTCTTCTTAATCTTTTTATTCTTCTTATTCTAATTTTTCTTCATATTCTTTTATTTCTTCTTATTTTTAAATTATCCTTCTTATTTTTCTTATTTTTCTTATTCTTTTTTATTATTCTTCTTTTTTTTAAATTTTTTTTTATTAATATAACCCTTTCTTTTTGCGGAGGAATACCATTTTTACAACATTCTACTTTAAGAATCCTTTACATGATTTCTATGCAAGAGATTACAAATAACATTTTCAATATTCTATCTACTACTAAATAGTTGTTTTAGAAATTTTCCTCAATGGGCTTGCTGCTTGATATTTGCTTGACTTTCTATATATTGTCTTTTAGGAATCATTTGTTGAGAGTGAGTCCCATTATGGAAGAATTCTGCTCTTCCTTCTGCTGACATTATGCTTCATCCCCTTATAATTTGCACTAGTTTCTTCCTATTCCTCGAAGCTTTACCTTCATTCCTTGCTGAGTTAAGGTTTTCTGCATCAGTAGCTTTTTCTTATTTTAGCAATGTGTCTTTGATAGATTCTTGATCTTTCTTTGAGCAATGTCCTTGATGTTTTTATATTTCCTTTTTGCTACTTTCTTGATTTCCTATTCTTTTATAATTGATGTCACCTTGTTTAATTATAGTTAGCTTCATAACAACAAACACTCCATCAACAATATACTCCCCTATTTCTCTTGATTTATCTTCTCTGAATTTTCGTATCCTTAATGTTTGGTTTTTATTTAGTTACTTTCTTCCTAAATTCCTAATATCTTCTGTTGCAATCAATGTTCCAGTGTAGTTCTTTCTTCTTAATTTACTGAGCTGCAATAGATACAATCAGCACCTTTCCCTCTCCCTAATTGTAAAATAACCTCTCTCTATATTACTTTTGTTTAGCATATAATGTAAAAAGTGTTGCCACTTTCTTTATGCTTAATCGTGCATGATTAGGAGTTATCTGCAAAATAGCACACATTTTTTCTCCAAAATATTGCAAAGAATATATAGTTAAGAGATGGACTTGCTTTGCTACAGTTCTAAAGCTATATTGATTTCATGTTCCTGTGTAGTCTTTCTACTTAATTTTCTATACTAGATAAAACATTACATATAACTACTAAGATGTAGAAATCTTTTTGTTGTTATCTGCTTGTATCTCTTTAGGAGTTTATCTGCAAAAGAGCAGACAAACATAATATCCTCTTTATATCTCTAGTATATCTCTATATACTTACATTTCCACCATGCTTGTCCGAGAGTGTTCTGCAAGAGAGCACATAGACTTCTTCTACAATAAATTTCAGAAACTGTATAGTTAAGAAAACATTATATAATAAGGTTGCTCTGTTGCTATTCTAAAGCTATCTTGATATTAATGTTCCTCTGTAGTCTTTCTACTTGATTTTCTGAACTCTATAAAAAATAGAACATATAAACTCTACAACATTATAGAGTTCTCCTCTCTTTTTATTGTGATTTTGCATGTCAAAAGATATGATGATGCATCTTCCTGCTGAAACCACTACAAGAAAATATTGATTTAGCTAGGGATCAATCCCTAGCTAAATTGCAAGGTATTAGCTAGGGAATAGCAAGGGATTTATTGTTTTTCTGTGAAAAAAAAAATATCAACGGATTAGTGAGAGAAAATTTTTTATAAATCTTGCTCAAGAAAAATGGGGGATTTAGCTACACAATTTCCCTAGCTAATTACATTCTTAACATAGCGACAGATTTCAGGTACCAAATTTCTTAGCTAATTATATACCAAGCATAGCGAAGGATTTTAGCGACGTAATTTCCCTAGCTAATTATATCCCAAAATTATAGCTATGGATTTAGCGACGGAATTTTTCTTACTAATTATATATTTAATATAGCTATGTATTTTAGCGATGGAACTTCCCTAGCCAATTAGTTCCGGAATATAGTGACAGATTATAGTGACATAACTTCCTTAGCTAATAAAATCCGGAATATATCGATGGATTTACCGAGGGAACTTCTCTAGCTAATTAAATCCAAAATATAGCGATAGATTTAGTGACTGAACTTCCCTAGCTAATTATATCTCGAACATAGCGACGGAATTTCTCTAGTCAATATTTAATTTTTTTATTTTTTTTAATTTATTATTAGTTTTAATATTTTATTTAATTTTATTTATTAAATATATGTTAATGATCTATAGATGAGCGATCCTTGAAAGATATATTCTCCTCCTAAATTCATAAAAAAATGATATTATAAATAATTAATTTAAAATATATAAAAATAAAAAATATATATTAATAAGGACTAAAATAATAATTTTTATGGTGTATTAAATGTTTTAAAAATTATACAAAAAATTTTTCTAAAATTTTTAATTAAGAAACTAAATAATTTAAATTAAAGTAACATCAAATAATTAATTCAATAAGTATAATAATTTTTTCGATATTTTAAAAATTAAATTAACATACATTAAAATTTCTACTAATTTAAATGTAAATTAATTCATTATATGATAAAATAGAAAATATTTTCAAAAATATCTGAATTATTGAATAAACTAGTGAATATTAATATTATTATAAGTATTAAAAAAATTTTATGATTATAGAAAACTTTTAAAATTATAAATAATACAAATTTTGAAAATCTTGAAATATAATAAAAATATAATTTTTTAATAAAGTTAAAAGAAAATAAAAAATAATAATAAAAATATACATAGATGTTTAATCTTACTAAAACTTATAAAAATTAAACAATTGAGTAATATTTTTACAATTAGCTTTTAACATTAAGTTTTTATTAAAATAATAAATATTACTTTTTTTTATCATCTTCTCACTTTAAGTAATTTTTTGAATTTTAAAAATTATGAATAATATCAAATAATATGAAATTTTATGCGTTTAAAATTATTTCATATTATCTTCATAAAAATTAATATGAATTCTTAAAAATTTATAACCATAAAATATAAATTTTTATATATTTTTTAATAAAAAAAAAGTATTATATAACTTTTATGCGAGTGACTAGAAGATAAATCATCTATTCATTTAGGTCTTATTACATGAAGTTTGTTAATTTTGTACCTATTTGATATTTTTTTAAGGCAAAACATATTTTTTTATAGTTTATATATTTATTGTTTAATTAATTATTATAATAAAAAATTGCAAGGTATTTGTTTTTTATTTGTACCTTGCTACCCGTACATTAATTTTGCTAAAAAAATTTTGATCGTAAATTAAATTATTGAGTATTTTTGTTATATATATATATATATTGTTTATTTAATGTTTTAATAATTAAAAATATAAATATTTTTTTAAAATATATATTCTCTCTCTTGACACCGACGCATCTCTAACAGAACCGAATTCCTTCGCATTTCGCCATGTATCTCTCGATGCAGATTCAACAAAAATTAATTCGAGATTTGAGTTTTAATTTGTTATTGATTTGAGGTACGTTTATACATATATTCTTCATCGATTATCTTGGATTGCTTAATCGAAGAGTGAGCATTTTTATTCTATTTTTTTTGTTTCCAAATTTATTTTTTATTCACCATGGTATGCTTGGATTTCGTATGTAAAATTATTATTATACTGCTTCATGCATTTGTGATATAATGTTGTCATTGTGTGGATTTTGATGGTTACCATATACAAAAACAATATATAAACAATATATATACTTAGGTTTACCGACTTGATATCTACAAAAATAGTATACATCAATATGCATGTGTATTTTATATATAACCAGTATACATACTTAGGTATGCCGACTTGATATCTACAAAAAATATTCAAAAATGAGTAATGATTGAATTCAAAAATACAATAAAATAAAATAAAATAAAATAAAATAAATAAAATAAATAAAATAAATAAAATAAATAAAATAAATAAAATAAATAAAATAAATAAAATAAATAAAATAAATAAATAGTTTAGCATGTCAAATTAAATTTAACTAATTATACTCGATTGAACTAGTTTGAACTATTCTACCAAATTCTAGAAAACTCAATAATATTCACACATGTAATTGAAAATAATTGAGCAAGAGTTTCTCAATTCACTTTGAAATGTTCTCATGATATGTGTTGTTGTGTGCTAGGAACCCCAAATCACTTTTATTTATAAGCAAGATTCCAAGTAAGCATGTGATAAGCTTGCAAGTCAACATATGATATAAAAATAATTATTCTAATTAATTTTTTCTTAGACTTTATTGTCATTTTCCTATATGATTCATTTATATTCTTATGGTTGCACTTATCTCTAACAAAGATTATCATGATGTGTGTGTGTGTGTGTGTGTGTGTGTGCGCGCGCGCGCGCGTGTGTGTGCGTGCGCGCCCATGTGTGTGTGTGCGCGCGCGCGTGTGTAAAGATTTATATTTACCATGTATATAACAATTTGTAAATTAAATTTATCTCAAAATTATCTCAAACATAATAACTTCATATTTATTTTTCTAGAAATAAAACACTTATATTTCTAATAATTTCAATATTCCTTCAATAGATGTCTTGTAGTGTGTGATTCCTTCTGATCTCTCTTGTGTTAGTGATGAGTGAACTTGTTGAATCAAGTTTAGTAATATTAACAGAATGATTTCATACTGATATAATAAGATCAACATATAGCAATGTGTCATGGACACTCAAGCTAAGATAGTATAAAATATATGAACCAAACTTTTTTGTACATAATTATTATCAAGAATATTATTTTTAAAAACAAATAGTATGGTAATAATAATCCGAACCAACAACATGGTAGACTGTTCGGCAAAAGATGATGAATATTCTAACATTGAAAATATGAGTCTGATCCTCGTAGATGTTGGATACATTTTCCATGGTGCTATCATTTATCATATTGTTCAGATGTTGGGACGTGAATTTTACCTATTCTAATCATGAAGCCTCATAGCTTATATATGAACCAAATAATAATTTTGGGTTGAGTTTGGGAAATGGGTAGTTAGATAAAAAAGTATAATATTTAAAATCTATAACATTTTTGATTTAGATAGAGGATATAAAACTATTA
Organism: Sapria himalayana; assembly: GCA_029783825.1. Lineage (NCBI taxonomy): Eukaryota > Viridiplantae > Streptophyta > Magnoliopsida > Malpighiales > Rafflesiaceae > Sapria > Sapria himalayana. The sequence goes on along the minus strand of JAREIK010005702.1, from coordinate 116,460 downwards.
AAAATATTTAGAAATTTTTAATGTTTATAATCCCCACAATGTTATGCAAAATAATAGATTTTTTTCTACCAAAAGATGTTTTATCAACTTCAATTTATGATTTTGGCCATAACAATGTAGTTTATTATTACTCTAATAATTCAACTTCTACCAAATTTATATTAACTATAATTTATATCATTAACAACTATGGATTATGAAGAGTTTTGGCATCTCTGTAACGTTGATGAATTTCATGTCATACAAGAGTATTCTCTTTACGACAACATTCATTAGGACACCCTTTATCCTGCCGTATTAATAACATCATCTTTTAACACACGATAATTTTTATGTGCTGTAATATGTTTATTTTAAACAATTTAAAAAAACTAATAAATATAAGTAGTAATTGTTAGTTGAACGTTGTAATTATTAGTTGAGTACCACAACTATTAGTTGTAACCTACAAGCTTGAATCTAAGTTTCATTTTTCACAAAATTTGTGGCAGATGTATCTTGTAATAAATAGTAATAAAGAATATAAGAAAAATATGAGAAGTATTATGGAAATGTATGTATCATTAATGAAACATTAATTTATAGTACTAGCGAATATATGTGAGTACTCTTTTATAGTTTAATATGATATAAACATATTTACTAATTATTTTTTAGTCCAGAACATATATTATTAAATATTAATTCATATCTTAATAAAATAAATATAAATTATTATAATTTCAAAAACATCAATACAATATAATAAAAAAATAGTAACATAACATAAAAATACAACAAATTGAATTATAAAGGAACATTAATAAGTTGTAAATAAAAATAAAAATTTCAAAACTATTGAGAATTATAGTGTATTTTTATATTTTTTATCTTGAGATACTAGGATGAGATGATTCATATAGATTAAGAGTATGTATAGTTTCTATTTGTATTTATAGGTGAATTTTTATTTTATTTAATAAATGATAATGTCATTTTATAATTTTTATTCATAATATTATATTATTGTGAGTTTTTATTTATTTTATTCAGTTGTTTTATTTTTTACGGGAATACTCGATATGTAAAGTTTCATCAATCATTTTTATTCATTATGTAAAGGCATGAGTTTTAGTTATATATTATTATTATTAAGTATTATTTTTTTATATCATCTTTTTTTTTCATTTTCATGCATTAATCTTCATATTTTTCATCTATATATATATATATATGAACATGCAGATATATGGACGAAATTTATGATGCTTCAGCAGAACATCTCTTCGCTATAGAAGCAGTAGTAAATGACCATTCAAAGTAACTTCATGCTCATGTGAAATTTTATAGAAATATAGTATTTCTTCTTTTTTCTCTCTCTCTAAACATCATTGCTAGCCATATTTTAGATATTTGTTGAAGTTGTATGAATATATAAATATTTGTATAACTATATAACACTCTAGATAATTAAATATAACTATATTTGTAAGTATCTATACATATATGTAAATCTATATATTTATTTATAACATTATATATTTAAGTATAACTATTTGTATGAATATATCTATATATAACTATATGTTTAACTATATAAAAATTTTTATAGTTATATATACTATATGTATAATAACATACAACTATAAATAATTATATCTTATTATATGTATTACTATAAAAGCTTTATACATAAGTATATTTAAATATATAATTTACAACTTATATTTAATATACATTTGCATATATTAGTATTCTAATTTGTAATTTACTATATCTATACCTATACATAACTATAGGTATAGATATATAAAATTATATAAATAAATATATATACCCACATGTAACTATATTTATAATTACATGTATAACAACATACATCATTATGTTTAATTATATGTGTATAACTATATATAAATATTTTTAAAACAAAATAAAACTTTATATAATTAAATTTAACTATATTTTTAACTATTTATACATATATGTATACATATATGTAAATCTATATACTTGTTTATAACTTTGTATATATTTATGTATAACTAAATATATTTACTCATATGAATATATATATATATATATATATATATATATATATATATATATATATATATATATATATATATAAAACTAAATGTTTAACGATATATAATTTTTTTATAACTATATATAATATATGTATAATAACATATAACTATACATAATTTTATATTATTAATGCATAACCTATATTTAAATATATAATTAACAACATATATTTAATATACATTTTTATATATTAGTATATAAATGTATTTTATTATATCCATACCTATACATAACAACATGATTAATTATATGAAATTATATGAACAAATATATATATACATACATGTATAAATATAAGTTTAACTATATGTGTAACTATATGTATAATCACATGTAACTATATTTATAATTACATGTATAATAACATATAACATCATATTTAATTATATGTTTATAACTATATATAAATATTTGTAAAACTAAATAAAACTTTATATAATTAAATATAACTATATTTTTAACTATTTATACATATATGTATACATATATGTAAATCTATAAATTTGTTTATAACATTGTATATATTTATGTATGACTAATTTTAACTACTTGTATGAATGTGTATATATATATATATATGTATGTATGTATGTATGTATGTATGTATATGTATATATATATAACTAAATGTTTAACGATATATTTTATAACTATATATATTATATGTTTACTAAAATATTCTGACAGAGATTCAGAGTTTAGGTTTGAAAAAAGTCATTGAAAAAGAAACTACTAGAAGTAATGGACCAATAAAAAAATTATTTGGCTGGATGAAACGTAGAATATTTTGGGACTTGCCCTATTGGAAGTCCAATTTAAATCGTCATAACTTAGATATAATGCATATTGAAAAAAATATTTTTGACAATATTTTCAACACTGTCCTTAATGTATACGGAAAAACAAAAGACACTTTAAAATCAAGACAAGAGCGGAATGATTACTGTCGCCGTCTTGAATTGAAACTAAATGAGGAAACAATAAAATTCCCTAAAGCTTGCTACACACTTGATAAGAAGGCAAAACATATATTGTGTGAATGGGTTAAAAATTTGAAATTCCCTGATGGATATGTGTCAAATATGGGTAGATTAGTGGATATGAAGAATCTTAAGTTATTTGGAATGAAAAGTCATGACTGTCATGTATTTATGCAGAGATTAATACCAATTGCATTCCGTGAATTACTTCCTCTAAGTGTTTGGAAGGTCCTTATAGAACTTAGTTTATTTTTCAAACAGCTAACTACTATCACAATCAAAATAGTTGACATGATGAGGCTGGAGAATGACATTCCACTTAATATTTATAAGCTTGAACGGATATTCCCATCGAGTTTTTTTGACTCGATGGAGCATTTGCCGATCCATTTGGCATATGAAGTAAGGATAGAAGGGCCGGTGAAATTCAAGTGGATGTATCCTTTTGAGAGGTAAATATATATAATTTGTTGTGTTTTATTATTTAGTACTTTAAGTATTATTATAATTTAATCTAATTGAACCTTACATTATGGATGTAGGTATCTTCATAAGTTGAAACTGAATGCTAGAAACAATGCAAAAGTTGAAGGTTCAATTTGTAATGCATATTTAGTAGAAGAAGCATCATCATTTTGTTCTTATTATTTTGAGGATCATATCAATACATAGAATAAGAAGAAGATACTGTGGACAAACTATCTATCTTCAAGCACACTGGAAGAGTATTTGGAAGAGTAATGAAAAGATGTATGATAGATGAAGAGTACAAAGCAACCCGGAGCTATATTTTACTTAATTGTTTGGAGATCGCACCATATATTGCGTATGTATACCCAAAATGGTTGCAGGTTTAATCATAGTTTAATTTTATCTTTAATAGGAATTATTAAAAGTTGATATAAATTTTTTTTTCTCTTTTTATATTTGTGTAGTATTTATGTTGAGCAGTTAAAATAAAGGCATCCAGCAATTTCCAGCAATGATGTCGATTATATGCTAGAAACTAAATTTGCGAATTGGTTAAAAAATTATGTAAGAATAATTAAGTTTCATATTTTTGAATTATTTAATTTTTAGTATCTTTTATTTGTTAACATCATTTTTTTAATTTATGTCACATGCAATTGATCCTTCAAATGGAGATTCAAATATTTTCATTCAGATATCTAAGTATAGGCCCATTTAAATATGTGGCAACATATCTTAGGTATTTTGTTAATAGATATAAATCTCACCCAATCGAGCATGATTCTTCTAAAATAACAATGAATAGTGGTGTATGCCTTAAAGGCTTAGGTTATAGTGCAAATGAGATTGATTATTATGGTTGACTCAAAGAAGTTATTGAGTTAGAGTATCCTAGACTAAAAAATAATAGGATTGTATTATTTAGGTCCGAGTAGTTTGATCCTACACGAAATGTGGGCATAAAGATTCATTTGGATTAAAAGCTAGTGGATGTTAACCATACATGCAGATATAATCGATATGAGCCATTTTAATGGTTGTTCAAGCCACTCAGGTATATTATTGTACATATCCGAGTTTATCTTGTGATAAGAGAGATTGGTGGGCGATTTGAAAAATCAAAGCTCGATCAAAATTTGAAGTACCAACATAGCAACAAAGAAGTGCAGACTTAGAAATTACACCGGCATTCCAGGAAGATGCCATAAATAATATTGAGCCTTTAAATGTAGATGAAGATCCAGAAATTTATGTAACTCAAATGGTGGCACAATAGAAATTGAAAATGATCAATTTCTATCTGAAGATGAGTTCGAACTTGTACCAGAATCAGATGAATTATCATAAGATCCATTGGATGATGACTGTGATGCAGATAATTAAATTGTTATAATTTTATTATAAATTTAAACTATCAAAGACTTTTTATATTTTGTTGAAATCTATCGGTGTGTTTTATTTGAAAATACATGCTTATTCATCATATCCCTATTTTTTGTTCTATATTTTATTTTGTATAGAAAATGGCGCCTAATGGACCCGGCCATAGTGGAGGTGGACGTGAACATAGAAATGAACCAAATTCATCTAGTATGTTACATCATGTTGCAAAATCAGTACCATCTCATAGCCACCATATCCAGACTTCAACATCACAATCACCATCTCTGTTTTTATCACCATCATCATCTTTGAGACCTCTACTATCACATTTATTAGAAAGCCCACCATCCATTGTGCTTCCTACACACACTTTTGATCCATCTCTATCTTCTACACCACATTTTATACCGATTCTTCCCCCATTTAAAATACCAATGACATCAACAAATGTTCTACCTTCCTCTACATTCAGTGTAAAGTTAGAAATTGAGAATGTGGATGAGAGGTAAAAGAAATATGTAAAAATGAATTGAAAATAAAATTTTGATGTCAATGTCAGTGGTTTTTTTAATATTGTTATGATTTGCTTGTTTTCAATGTTATTTATTTATTTGTATAGTTTTATTCCAAATCACAAGTGTTTGACTATAATTACAAAGGCTTTCAAGAAAATGCTAATTCTAAAGCTTTCTCCTGGAAGAAAGTTTCTTGAAACGACAAAAGAGTCATATTTTAATGACTTTCAGGTAAAAATAACAAAACAAAAGCATTGAAAAATAATTATCTAATTACTTAAAATTTTATGTTAGTTATTTTTCAAGTAGTAAATAATTATATTCTCATTGTTAATATAAATTATTTTGTCATTTTTATATTTATAGAATCAGTGCACATGGGCACGCAAATTTGATAGAAAGATAAAGTCATTATGGGTGATCATAGCTGCTCAATGACATTCTGATTTTGTCCATAAATTAAAGAAAATGAAAGAAATGCTTGATTTTATATCCGAGTAAGACTGGCCCGAGTGGCTTAATTATTGGGAGGAGCCTGATGCGAAGAAAAAATTAGATATTGCTAGCAAAAATCGAATAAGTGAGGTAGCTGGACTAGGTATAGAAATCTATAGACACACTTGAGGTTCAAAGTCGAGCTTTGAGCATGCTTGAGATTTGATACAAATTTAAAATTCTAAACATTTCTATATTTTGTGGTTGTCCTAATAGTATAATAAATAAAATCTTTGCATGGTTTTATTAATTTTGTTAAATTTTTTATCATTTATTTTTTTATGACTTAATAAAAACAAATTCTAGACTGGAGAATTGGGTTGAGATCTAAATTTTTATGAGATTTTCAAGAAGGTGCATGTGAAGAAAGTGGATAGTTTTTATGTTGACAACAATTCTCAGATGATTGCTGTAAGAAATTATTATATTAATTAGATTTTATAAAAATGCAGTACATTATGAAAATTGTTTTGAATGCAAAATATTATTTTATTTTTTGCATATCTAGAATAGTTTTTTCTTTATTTTATCTCAAGACCTAATGGAGGAATGTGTGACAGCTGCTCATTAACAAGTTGAGGGTTCTATGGATCTTCAACCAATTGACTATGATCCTATTTATTTGGAGACAATAGGATGTCAAAAGAAGCAGCGAGTATATGAAACCGGCTCTAAGGGAGTGACATTTTGTTATAGCAGTCATACTTCTAATTCATCTGTCTCAGCAATGGTGGATGAGGCAGTCGAACAACAAGCACTGGAAAGAAATGAACGTATTGTAGTTATGGAGACCGAAATGAAAAAGAAGAATGAGCAGATAACTAATTTGATGGAAGAAATATAAGAAATTAAAGAAATGAATTATGAAATGAAAGAAATTAAAAATGTAATGCAACAACAGATATCTTATATGGATTCACAGTTAGCGGCATTGGCACAACAGATAGCATCCAGTGATCCAGCTGTGAATCCTCACAGGAGAGGCTAACATTCCCTACAAATTATGAGGATGATTGAGTATGAGAATTATATCCAAACTATTATTTATTTTTGTCTATGTAGCAAATAATTATGATATTTTTTTGTAGGTTTCAATTTTTTTTATTGTGGTTTTGTTCTTTACTTTTTCGGTTACCCAAATTATGAATCTTTGTAGGACACATAATATGAGACAAAAAAAAAATTCTAATTCAAAGCATTCAGACATTACCACGGTCCTTCCAGTGCATGAGACCCATATTTACCGATTTCAGCTTTTCAAAAAGGCTAGCTTATCTTATCTTAATTATTCTAAAAACATTTTATTTTTTCACTCTCTTTATCTCTAAACATAATTGCTAGATATCTTTTGGATTTTTGTTAAAGGTGTATGACAATCAACTTTAATTTGTGTTTGTTCATGTCTATATTAACTATTTTTATACATCTATGAATATGTTTGTGTTTCTCTGAATTTTTTGGGTAGAATTTTAGCCTATTATAGGTATGTAAAAGCCTATTATTAGCGACGGTAGCTATTGCAGCGGTGGCAGCGATAGCGAGAGTAGTAGGAACAACAACAAAATGTAGTATATACGTACGTATATAGTTAGTATATATGTACATACAATTCTATTGTATTTTATGTACATATATACTGAGTATATATGTACTCGATATATATGTATGCATAATACTATAATTTATTTGTACAAATACTGTAGTAATATATGCACGATTGAAATGCTAGTATATATGCACATTTTTGTTGTAGTAATATATATTTATCAAAACATAGTTTTTTTAATTAATTTTGATTTGATTTGGTGGTTTGAATTTCTTACAGATGTGGTACCGCATTGTTGCCCATACGAAGCTTGTATAGGTGAAGGATTTTTCAACAGACATGAAGCACCGTGACTCGGACAACTTTTTCACAATGGAAAGTTGGTGATCGGAGGAGTAGAGGGAGAGAAAGCAACGTCAATGCATTGATAGATTATACTTTATGAATAGTCAATAGATACATTGATTACTAAGATGTAATATAATTTTTGTTATTTTTTTAGTTATTTAAAATATTGTATTAGAATAAGTTATTAAATGATTCTTTTTGTTTAATTTAAAATTTTCATTTATAGTTTCTGTTTATTAAATTTAATATAAAATTATTAAATAATTTAAAAAATTTTAAAATTTTAGTTTGAGATGTACGACAATCAACTTTAATTTGTGTTTGTTCATGTCTATAATAACTATTTTTATATATCTGTGAAAATGTTTGTGTGTCTCCAATTTTTTTTGGTATAGTTTTAGCCTATTATATGTATGTATAAACATATTATCAATAGTAGTAGTAGCGACATCGGTGGTAGTGACGGTAGTGGCGGTAGCGAAAGTGGCAGCGGTGGTAGTGGTGGCGGCGGTAGCAGCGAGGGTTGCAGCGGCGACAGCAATGGCGGCACCGACGGCGGGAGCGGTAGCGACGGGAGCGGCAGCATTGGAGGTAGTGGCAGTGGCTGCAGCAGCGGCTACACCGAAAGTAGTGGGGGCAGTGGTGGTAGGAGCTGCTACACCGAAAGCAGCGGCAGCACCAAAAGTAGGGGCAAAGGTGGCAGTGGCAGCAGTGACGGTGGTGGTGGTTGCAGTGGTAGTGATAGCTATGGCATGCTGCAGGAGCACCAACAGCGAGGGCAGCGGAGGTAGCCACTACACTGGCCAGCATCGACATCAGTGGTGGCAGCGGCAGTGGCATCGGTGGCAGTAGCGGCAGTAAAGGTGACGGTGGTAGCGACGACAGTAGTAGTGGTATTAGCAGCGACAGTGGCATGGCAGCAGTGGTAGGAGCGGCAGTGGGAGTAGCAGCAACATCACCAAATGAGGTATATACGTGCAAATAAAGTCAGTAAATACGTACATATAATACTTGTATTTTATGTACATATATACTAAGTATATCTATACTCAGTTTATTTGTACACATAATATTGTTGTTTTTATGTACATATACTGTAGTAATATATGTACGAGTGAAATGATAATATAAATTTACATATATATTGCAATATTATATATGTATCAAAACATTACTTTTTTTAAAATTTTACACAGTGGTTTAAATTTTTGACAGATATGATACCGCATTATTCCTCATACAAAGCTTTTATAAGTGATGAGATTTTTCATAAACATTACGTATCGTGACTCGGACAGCTTTGTCGCAATAGAAAAATGATGATTGGAGGAGCAGAGGGAGAGAAAACAATGTCAATAAATGGATATATTATACTTTATACACTGTCAGTAGATACATTGATGAATAAGATGAAATAAGATTTTGTTATTTTTTTGTTTCAATTATGTAAAATATTCAATTAGAATAAGATATTAAATGATTTTATTTTTTTGTTTATTATAAATTATTTATATTTTTAATTTTTATTCAATTTGATATAAAAATATTAAATTATTTAATTAAAATTTTTTAAAATAATTTAAATTCTAAAATTAATTTTGAAATTAAAATATATAGGGAAAAATCCATTGCTAAATTAGTAAGAAAAAAATCCCTTGCTAATTTAGCTAGGAAAATATTAAAATTAGCGATGGATTTTCCATTGCTAAATTTATTTAGCTAGGGACTATATTCGTCGCTAAATTTTATAGACCAACACATTAGCTAGGGAATCATCCGTTGTTATTTTCATCTAGCGATGAAAAATCTGATTTATCTTGCTAATTTAGATAGAAAATTTGTCTTTTTAGCAAGAGATTTTTCAGTCGCTAACTTTTTAGCTAGGGACACTTTTCCTCGCTAAATTTTAGCAATAAGTACTTTAGATAGGGAACTGATCCATCGATAATCCATCGCTATATCCTATTTAATGACGGAAAATGCCCATTTAGCTAGGGAATTATCCCTAGCTATATGGGATTTTTCTTGTAGTGAGGTAGAGCCATAGTCATAGTCTAATAGAGAGAGACAAGAAATTAGAGAATAAAAATAAAACTCTAAAATATATTTTAAGATTTAAGAATTCAGAGAGATTGAGAAAGGAACAACATAGTAGATGAGAGCAGAAAGTAGATGAACAGAGATAAATTTCAAAATGAGAATGAAAAACTCTAAACACTTAACCCACACACACACACACACACATATTAATAATATATTTTTTAAAAAAATTTACTTTTTTTTAATATGTGTGTGTGCGTGCGTGTGTGTAGGAAGAGAAATCTAATGACTATCAGATATTTGCCAAACCTCGAGGTCACCATGCCATTGACCAGTGACCCATGTTGTTGGTCATGGTTTCATGTGCTTAAAAAGCATTTGGTTTTTTTTAAATGGGTATGAAGTCTGAGAAAGGACCCATGTCACAATGACCAGTGACCCATGACCCACTCCTCGATCATTGTCACCACACAGGTAGATCATGCCAACAAGCCTGGTATGCAAGTCATGCCTAGCCTTCAAAAGGCATGGCAGTGTTTGGCACGACACTACATGTGACATGCCTTGGGTTGGCACGACCAAATTTTTGAATAATTCTAGACCATGTCATGCTAGGCTAGGAACAACTCAATTAGGTTGTGCCTCATGCAATTCCTAAGTCGCCCGACCCACTTGATACCTTTACCACATTATGTCAAATTTTTCAAACCAAAGGCCATTATGTTGATTGATGCAACTACAGATATGCTCAACAAGATAATTCTAGTCATCTTGCCATGGCTATCAACGACTCTTGCTCCATCACAGAAAATGGAGCCACTAGGCAATATTTCAACATGGAAAATTCAACCAACATGAAAAACAACTCATATACCCTAGATCTTTCCAATAAGTACACTAGTAAGGATTGTGTAATTGTAAGAAATGAGGCTTCCCATCTTATAACCTATACTAGTACTATCTCTCCTAACCTAATTTTTATTTACTCAATGTTTTGGTGGTTTCTTGTTTAGCAAAAAAAATCTTTTATCTATTAGTAAATTAATATCTAATTTTTCCCCATCACTCACCTTTATGGATACTTCTTTTATTATTCAAAATTTCGCAAAAAAGAAGGATGGTGGAAACCAATATTAAGATGGAGGCTTATATGTGTTGTAGAATAGACAATACAATCTTTGTTTCTCTTCTTAAAAATAAGTCATTTTGTTTCTCATATGAGTTATGACATGTTCATCTTGAATATGTGAATCATTTCATTATTTTTTTTAAAATAAAAAAAATCATGTTTATCATACATCCATTTTGTCTTCTATAATAGTTTGTAATACATGTGAATTGCAAAAAAGCATTGTTTACCTCAATCACACAATAAACATTGTTCGTGTAATGTGTTAGATATAATTCATTATGGTGCTTGGGGTCTTACCCTCATCAAAACATAGGGTTTGTTTATTATGTTATATTAAATAATGATTTTTCTAGCTTCACTTAGCTATACATTTTTCAATTGATAATGATATTTGTTTACTATGTTATATTCATTAATGAACAATGTGCTTCAAATCTAAATTTTATGATATTTTTCTTCAATTTCAAAAAATTGTGGAAAATCAATATTTTATGTATCAAAACTTTTCATAGTAATGTAGGTCCATAATTCATTACCAATCATTTCCAAGGACACTTACCTCTGGCATTCATCATCAATTATCTTGCTCATACACACCAATTTAAAATGGTTATGCCAAAAGAAAAGATTATCATATATTAGGATTTCCCATATTTCTTGTAAAATTATTGTTTATGTTGTGATCATGTTCTTTAGAGTCATGATTGGACTAAAGCTAGAATAACTATTGTGTTCAAAACACGACCTAAATGGAGTCTCAACCTATTTTGTGTTATTTTTACTAGAGACTATGCTTTGGAGTATTGACCTATATTGTGAAGTCATGACTCATCATAAACCATAACATATGCTTTGGAATTATGACCTATATTGTGAAGTAGTGATTCTTCTTCAACTATTACATATGCTTTGAAATAATGATATTGAATTTGATGCCATGACTCATCTTAACTTGTAACATGGGTTATGGTGTCATGACTCAATTTGTTGGTATCGAACCATCATTATTGATGTGGCCTATTATATGCTATCGTAACTAGTAATTTAAAGATTCAAAAAATGACCTATTCTTTGGGTGTGTGACATGAATAAAGAAATGATATATTGAATGCAGTAATGACTATGGAGTTAGTTGTGAGTAATTTTTAAATTTACTATATAAAGATATGTAAATTAGAATGAAAAAAATTAAAATGATGTGGATGCTCTGCCATAAAGAATGAATAGTAAAGAAGTATTTTCTTCTTTATTCCATGTGTTTTTATTCTCTTTTGTGGGAGGGCATGTTTCTTCTATAAGAGATGAATTCTTTCTCATCTCAAAATGTTAAAAGAAATTCATATATTTTTGTGTTGATTCCTAATTTAATATTAGAGAAATATTATTTTTGAAACCCTAGATTCCTCTTTTTGTATTAGAAGTTTTTTTGCACATTGGTATGATTCACTTTTTAAGATTATAACAATTTGGTATTAGAGCCAACTATGATTTTTAGGGGAATCCTTGCCACTAAGGATCTAACACTTTTTATCAAAGCACACTTAACATTTAGTATTAGCTAGAAAATTTTGATCATAAAGCTTGGTTTGATGCTAAAATATAGGGTTTACTAGATTTTTGGAACTGTAAATATAACAAAGATGAGTATGAAAATATTTAGGGTTGAATTTGAGAAGTTAAGGGGGAAGGCTTTTGAATTATGAAAATCGAAGATAGATATACTTGTTAATACAAATTACTTGTCTATAATCATAAAATCAAAGCAAATGATAAGTGATTATAAATCAGAAATGACTTCTATTAAGATATTCAATTGAGACAAGTTGGACTAGAAAGTATGAGACTTGTTCTAAGTATGTCTAGAAGACAATGACTTGTGAATATTTCTATAGAAAGAAGCACATATGATCTTTCAAAAAAGCTAGAATTACCTTTTCAAAGTAAGTCATTAGTGAACAAATTATTCATAGAAATAAGTTGTACAAGTTGCACATGGATCAGGTTAATTTTTATTCTTCAAATATGCATGAATTTCACATGATGATCAGCCAATGGCCATCTATTAGTTGTGAGATCTATGAGAATGACAAAGTAATTATACTTATTTGTTCACTACCTAATTTATGATATAATTTGATTATCATCATTGGTAGTAGTATAATAAATCTATCCTATGAGATCGTAGTTTCGTCATTATAATCTGAGGATATTAGGAGAAATATGAAGAAATACGTGAAGGATGTATTATATATGAGAGGAATGACTACAAAAAGAAGTGTTCAATCAGATAGCATACCATATGTAATAGAAAAATTAAAAAGTGTGGATAAGATAAAGATGATGTTCTAGAAATGTAATTTAATTGGGTACTTCAAGAGAGACTTCTAGAGAATCCAACAAATCATAATTGTAAAAGTTTAAGTCATGACCTAGGCAAGTGTTGGCTCAATAGATGAGGAGTCATCCACTAGCGGCGAGGTTTATTTTGCCAAAACTTATATTTCTCATTCTGATGATGAGACTTTATATATTGACATAAGTATGCCATATCACAAAATTCCTCATCAAAACTACCTTAGCTAGTATGAGTCATTTGTTGTAAGAGATATGACTAAATCAAATGGCTCAATAGTGAAGATATTTAGTATTTGAAAGGTGAAGGTGAAAATATATGATGAGATAATGAAATTCCTTCTGAGGGTGATGCACATTTTAGGTTTGTGTAGATATTTGATCTCGGTGAGTACAATGACAAATAATAGTCTAATTTTTTTTTTGTAATGATCAGGATTATATGAGAATGTGAAGAGTAATAGCAATTTCTCAAGGAACAAGGTATAGAATATTGTACAAGATGTGGGTAGCCACCATCATGTCTCCATACAATGAGTTATTGGATTCTAAGAAGAAGGGAGATATGAAGAACATGCCAAGACATGCAACATAGTTGATCCATGAAGATGTCCAATAAAAGTATATAATCATTAGGTGGAATATTATTGTCACGACAAGATTTAAAGCCTTCACTTGGAAAGATGGTGTGAAGAAACTTGGGAGTCATGGCATTGAAATATGATATCATGATAAGTTCTAGAGTTGCAATGAGAACATAGAGTTACAATATGGAAACATAACATAACAACATGAAACCAAGTAGTGGAATCAAAAAAGGAAATGCAAACCTAGAAAAGTCCTAGTAGAATTTTTACATGAAAACATGAGTTCAAAATAAAGGAACATAGTGTGATAACATGAGACTATAATATGGCATCAATAACTTGGGCAAATCAATGACAAGGATTTGGAAACTATACCATTAAAAAGAATAGTGGAAGGAGTATCATATTATTTGGGAGGATTTTTAGTGCGATCACCTATATGGAAATAAAAAGTGAGAGAAAATCAAAGCTAAAGCTATAAGATTATAAATAGTATTGGATTTGATATATAGTTATATATTCAAAGGAACATGAAAGACATCACTTTCAAGATCAAGATACTTTATTTTTTTTATTGATGATTTCTTTAGATATATATGAGCTTTCTTCATCTAGAATAAAATTGATGTGCTTAAAAATATTATAGAATTCAAAGGATTGGTATAGAATAAATTTAATAAGAAGATAAAGTTTCTATAGAGAAACAATAGTATGATGTATTTTCTAGTTGATGAATTCTATGTTGAGTAAAGAATTTATCAACAAAATATTATTAGGATGACATAATAGTAGATGGAAAAAAAAATTAATGGAAAAAGAAAAGTGATAAGAAGCCAGGTGGACTTGAATCTTGAACATTGGGTAGAAGTAGTAGATGCGACATTGAACTTAAACAACTGCACTCCCATGTTAGTGATAAAGGATAAACACCCATTTAGGTGTAGTATAAGATAAAGCTAAGTATAGCTAATCTTTGGATATTTGTGTGTGATGCATACACACATTTTCTGAAATAAATAAGGAATGTATCAAAGACTACAAGATTTGGAATCTTGAAATGTGAATGGTTAATCTATAGTTGAGACATCGTGTTCAAAGAGTGCAAGAGTAGAAAGGTTCCTAGAAGTCATGAAAAGGTTGATAGTTTTGATGCAATAGGGTCGAGATATAAAAATAGTGAGTTGTGACCTATCCATGTTATGACATTACAAATGGTGTTGCAACTTTATTCCACTAATGACATAGAATCATTTGATGAAGAGGTAGAGTAGATGGGATTTGAAGACTCTGTTGAAGTTGATGAAGTTGAGATAGCTTCTATATTGAGAAGATCTACATGGGTTAAAAATTTACCTGAAAGATATTAGGAAAATGATACCTTGCTCTTTAGGTTATAGAAAAGGATCCAAGTAGTGTGATGGAGGCAAGATCCTCCAAGGATCAAAAGTAGTGGGAGTAAGCTAAGGAAGATGAGTAGTACAACATCTAAGAGACTTATGAAGTTGACTATAAATCTAAATAAAAATTAAAAGATAATAGATGCAGAAAAGTTCTAGTGGTCTAGATATAAGACTGGAAGTAAACAAAATTACATTAAGTGAGATATTATTAGGATTGGATCATACTTTTTCTGAAGTTGTTGTCTTTGTTATGGAGTTGCAGTCCTATTCTTTGGAGTAATAATTAGAGTAAAATTGAAATAGCTACTAGAGTGTGGAGTCACAATCTAAATATAATCATAACTTATTTTTTATGGTTACATCTGGAGACTGATTTGGAGTAACAATTTATATTGTGAAGTTATTATTCATCTTAAGTTGTAACATATACTTTGAAGCATTTACTTATATTGTGAATTGTGAAGTCATTACCCATATTAAGAAGTAATATGTACTTTGAAGTTGTGATATTGAATTGTGATATCATGACGTAACTTATGTTGTAAATATATTATGGTATCATGACTATTTTTTGTGGTGTCACAATATCATTGCAATCACAACATGTGGTAAGTTATTATGATTGGTGACTTAAGGATTCAAGTTATAACTTATTATTTAAAGTCGTGACATGAATGAAGCTATAAAACATTGAATGCAATCATGAAATATGACTTAAGTGTAAGAGGTTTTACTTTATTATATAAATGCTTGTTAATCATAATAGAGAAAATAGAAAGCAAAATGATACGAATGCTTTGCTACAAATGTTAGAGAAATGTTTTCTTCTTTATTCCACATATTTTTGTTCTTATCTCTCTCTCTCTCATGCAAGGATTTCTTTTTCTATGAGAAATCAATTTTCCCTTCTTGAAACCTAAACCAAGATTATTGAATCACTACATCAATTTCTAGTTTTGTATTAGAGGAAGTTTATACTATAAATTTTATATTCCTTCTTTGTATTAGAGGCATTATTGCATAGTGGTTCAACTGACTTTTTTAGGTTCTAATTTTTTGCTATCATAGCCAAGTGTAATTTTCATGGGGATCCCGGTCACTTAAGATCTAATACTTGGTATCAAAGAATACCTAACTCCATGTGACTAAGATTGGCCTGACCCTTATTTTCCACTTCTATCTTTCTTTACATTTCTAGGTTGATCTTTTAGGCATTATATTGTGACTTTGTTATTATACTCAATTTTGATAATTAGACATTGTCTCAAAAGTTCATTGGGCAAGAATTATTCTGTTTGTCAAAAATTAAATAATACTTGTTATTTTGGTAATTTTGCATGATATGTTTGTATGAAGAGTGCTTTAAATAGAACTATTTCATGAAATTACAATTTTGATTGATTATATTGAATAAAATAAAATTAGTTGGTTTTTATGTCATTTATAAGACTTGGCAGAATTATTGAGTAGGAGAAAAGTGAAAGGTCATTGTAAAGTCAAAGCATTCCTTGTGTTATGACTTTGTTACACCTCCATGAGCTTAGAGGATAATTTTTACATCCATTATTAGCCGAAGCTCTACACAAATATTCATGACAATATTCACCTCAAATGATATTATCTTTTTACTATGTAACATATTTTTTTTAGCTGAAAAGTTTCTTAGAGTCACTACCATACTAGCTCGGTAATGTTTTTATGGTTATGACATTTATATACTTCACTATAGCCAAGTATCTCACTTGTACTAAAAGCCAAAACACCCTCTAGTATCATTGCTTTCTTATTACATATCCACACATACTAAAGCAAAAGCCATAAATTTTTTCCAGCACCATAAATTTTAGCAACAAAAAGTTTTAAAAAACATTTACTCATGCTATGAGCTTTTTCATAGTCATGACTTTTTATTTTGGGGGAAAGACCAAAGTCACTGTCATTCCTAGTACTATGACTTTAGGTTAAAGAATAGAAATACATGAGTCATGATCATTCCGACTTCTACAACTTCAAGCTATAGAAAGGAAAAGCACAAGCCATGGCCATTCTCAATGCCATGACTTTGTGTTATAAAGTAAAAATGAATGAGTTGTGGTAATTCTTAATGATATGACAATCTAATACAAGAAAGCGACCAAAATCCTGACTATTTCATATTGTCATGACTTTCTACTTAAAATATATATCCAACAATTTGAGTATAAAAAAAATTAATAAAAAAAAGAAAAAATATTACAGAGAGCTACTACTCAAAAGAGAGAGAGGTGATAAAGTCTAAGGGAGATCCATGAGCAAAAAGACAATGCAAGGCATAAGTATAAATCATAAGGGAGGTGCATGAATTTTAATTCCTACCTAGGGGTAGATCCTAGATGCAGAAACAAGAATTATATGTTTAGGATTTTGATTTCTAGAACCTCTTGAGGCCTATTATTAGGAACCTGAAATTCAACAAGATGTATTTTAATTTTTCTTGTGTGAATTGCTCACCAATATCATACTAATTGATGTTTAGAATTTTAATATTTGATTTTATGTGATGGTTATATATTTGAGGGATTTTATGTTTTGTTTGTATTACCATTTGATTATTGATAGATGTCATCTTTATTTAGTACATAAATTAAGATTTTACTATTGATAGGTTTGTGCATGTTATTGTGGTAGATGCTGATAAGTAAGCTAGGAAGTACACTCATGTATAATGGTAAGAAGGAAGTAACAATCCTTCAGATAGTGATGTTTGTTTGGTATGTAAACTAATTATATTCTTATATATTTTTGGTCATAATGGATGATGTGTAAGCATGAAAATGGTTATAATTTGTTCAATTTCATTATATTAGAGTTGAGTAGATTTTGATGAATAGTCATGAAATTAATAGATGTTCAGAAGAATTTGGAGACTTGCTGTTTTATAGATATCTGGAAGTTTTTGTATCTATTTTTATCTAAAACTTTTCTTATGTAGTCATGGTAATCTTTAAATGACACGACTCTATGATCTCATTAACACAATCCTTTAATTGTGTAACATATTATTTTTAGTTATGATATTATCATTGATTTATAATAATACTTATCTTATAGTAACCAAGTATTCCAAATATGCTATAATATTAATTTTATATCATAGTAACCAGTACTCCACTTGTGCTAAAAGTCACGGTCACTTTTATATGACATGACTCCGTCAAATTGCTATAATATTAATTTTACTTCATAGTAACCAAGTACTCCACTTATGCTAAAAGTCACGGTCAATTTTATTGCATTGAGATTTTATTTTTATAAAGACTTTTTTTCTCAATTCAGAGTCATGGTATTTTCTAAAGCCACAACTTTTGTAGTATAGATAACTACAAAGTCTAAACTACACAGGTCGGATCTGTACCAATTATCCAGTATTATCACTTTTGGACTCAAAATGTTATAGAGGGTATTACTTGAGCATGATCACTTTTCAAGGCTGTGACTCATCTACATAAGAAAGTAAAGCCATGACTTTTATACATGATCTAATTACCCAGGGTCAGAACCATTCCTAGCATCGTGGACATGTTATGTATGAGAATGGTTAAGGCTAAGTCTTGAGCATATTTATTGCCATGGCCATAATATTTATAAGAAAACCCATTCTCAATTCAGCAACCATTCTAAGCACTATAGCCATTTAACAAAGAAGCAAGACTAAAAAAAACCATTAAATTCTTAGTGTCACAGTCATATGATGCACAATAAAAACTATTCCTAGTGCCTTGATCATTCGAGTATTGTGGCTATTTGATCTTGAAAAGTGACCAATGCCAAATCTATTATCATTCTCAATATTGTGACTTTGTGTTATAGAGGCAGAAGACACAATACATAGATATTCTCATCACCAAAACTTTGTATTACAAAAATATTAGGATGCATTTTAAAGTTGTGGCAACTTTTCAGAGTCATGACCACAAACTCAAAAGACCAAGGTCAAAGTCATGATATCTTCCAAATACTATAACTTTCTACTTGAAGAAATTAAAAAATTTTAGATTATAAAAGAGAGAAAAGCAAAAAACTTCATTCATCATCTAATTCTCCACACACCAATACAATATCAAAGCATATCAAACAACTCTAGAAATAATTTTTGCACTCCTTAGAGGATTCATGGGAAAGTAATAGATGCAAGAGATAGGTCATCCATAAAGTTGGGCAGCATGATTCTCAAACCCCTTCTCTCTAAGGCGTATTAAGGAAAATCAATAAAAATAGCATGTAATTAGGTTCTATAACCTAGATGTTAGTGAGGGATATCATTGGAAATTCAAGATTTATGAGAAGTATTTTTTTCACCTCTCAACTCTTTACCTAATGTAATGCTAAATTGAGATCTTTTATTTGTATAATTTTTCTTTATGTAATGTATGAACGATTTTGTAATTTATATATATGTTTGAATTATATAATGGATGTGAAATTAATGGATATGGTGATTAAATAGAACTTAAATTAGGAAGGAAGTGATAGCTCTTCCAACCATGATACTTGAGACGAACCTACGCAATTCTTTTGGATTGATATTTGGATGAAAGTGTACTTTACTACTTGTATGACCCATATTTTTGAGCAATTATATTGGATGAGAGACCATCATCTAATAAACTTTTGGGATATAGCATAATCTTAAAAATAAGGCATTGTAAAAATGTCAACAATTTTTTAGTGCTACTACCAAAGATTACTTAGTTCAGTTAGTCAACTTTATTTTGAGTTGAAGCAGAGTCTGATAGTGATGGTTTAGCAAGTTCAATATAGTGAGAGAATATTAGAGGTTCCAAATGGGCACGTAGCAATGTTTCTAGAGTTGTGCGATATAGTTATAATAAATTTAGGTAGTTTGGATAACATCAAGTTACGTCTATTTTCCTTTTCTTTATAAAATGAGTCATAAAGTTGTTTCTAATGTTTATCTCAATGTTCAATTAAGAGTTTGGACAAATATGTGAAAACTTTCAACAAAAAGTATTTCCTACCTCAAATCATCTCATAATTATGGAGTGAGATAAGTCAATTCCAACTTAAAATGATAATTGGGGACCATTAAGGATTTTTTTATGTAGATATCCTCAACATGAGTTTAAGTTGTAGTTCCAAGATCAAACTTTCCACAAAAGGATGAATTGTATAATGAGATGTACTATTGATCTAACCTTGGGTGGGTCCATTATGAATAAGTCATTTTAGGAAACAAAATATTTATTTGAAGAGTTAGTAAAGAATAACTATCAAAATTTGAATGATTGTGTATTTGAGTGAAAATAAGCCAGAGTATTAAAATTGAAAATATTTAATATGATGAACACAGATATTAAAGCATTTCTTAAAATATTGAAATCCCAAAAGGAGAAGGAAAAAGGAATGAAAGAAATCATTATTTTGCAACTACTTAAAATGGTGAATTTTGACCCATTCATCAAGTAGAAAAGGCTAATTGTTTACAAAATAAAGGATATTTATTTCAAATCAATACTAATATCCTCATATACTATCACTTGAATATTAGAAATCATGAATATTTTTTATATAGAGGCAATGGAAATGAGCAACATAATTGAAAAAGTATCAAAAATTTTTGGAAATTATTCCATGGGGCATAATATAGAAGGAGGATTGAGCACACATTATTAATATTCAAAAGATGAAGAAAAGTCTTTCATCAAAAATAAATTGATAACATTATTGACCAAAAAAAAGAAATGATATTCAAGTGGATAATATGGAAAGACTTGAGATAAAATTAGAATACATAAATATGACAATAATAAGTATAGAGAACCAAATTTAACAGTTGATACTATCGATGAAAGAGAATAACATTAATAAGCTATCAAGTGATATTGAGATAACCTCAAAGAATTGCTTGTCAATTATATTTTGAAGTGCCAAAGAGCTAGAGTGTCAACAAATGGAAGAAATTGAAATTTAGAGAGCTAGAACTGATAGTCCCATGATTATTCCAAAATTCATAGCTCCAACCTTGGTAATTTCAATGGTCATAGTACATAATGCTATAATATTTTCTAAAGTCATGATGCCCGGTTAAAACCCATGTTGTGATAATTGAAGAATGAGAAATATGGGAGTAGGTGGAGATCATCTGAAGCAATAAAAAGACAAATGTGATGGATAATAATGCTAAAGATAATTTCCTTTAAATTTTTGTTTCACAATGTCTCAGGAAGTGAATTAAATGAATAGTTTGAGGCATTTTTTAATGTTTTCTGAAATTTAGAAGTGTATATATCATTTACCAAAATATTGTCTCAAATTTTGAACTACATCAAATTAATGAAAGATGTCATGAGTAGTAAGAGAAAGTCAAAGATGTCGAACTATGAATATGATATAAATATATAGTGTGATTATTCAACAAAACTCTCAAGGAAGTTAAAGGATCTATAAAATTTTATGATACCATATATAAGTTGGGATCACACTTTTTGTAAGGTAATATGTGATTTGGGATCATGTATAAATTTGATGCTTTTGTCAATAGCATGAAGATTAAATCTCAAAAAGATTACTCCAACCTCTCTCTCCATCACTTCAATTGGCTGATCAATAAACCAAGAATTATTTATTAAGGTTGGTGAAATGATTTTTTTTGAAAACTTTATTATATTGGATATGGAGAAAGATCAATATGATATATTAATCTTTGTATGACCATTTTTAGCCAATGGACAAGCCCTCATCGATATCAAATATAGTGAGTTCACTCTTCATGTAGGCAATAAGCAATTAAAATTGAACCTTTATAAAAGTCAACAAACTCCATATTATGATGAGAAAGATTATAATAGGATAAAAAATCTTCTTCACACAACTATACAAAAGAATGTGGACTTTAGATAGAGATATTTTGTAGAAGATTATTAGCTCGACGAATATGAGGAAGATGACATGGAGAACCAAATCTAGATTTATAAAAGTGATGAAGCTATTATTGATGAGCATGATTGTTATCAAGTTGTAGTATTCTTCAAAGTCATAACTTTAGAAGACTCCAAAGAAGAGTACTCCAGAGATGTAGAAAAAGAAAGTAGTACATATAAATTCTCATTATAGTTAAATGAATAAAATTATGTGCAAATTTTGGAGACTAGACTAGTAGTGAAAACATATGCATAATTCAAACTAGTGTCTAATAAAATAATAGAGGACACAATTAAAATGAAGATTTACAAGGATTCAAAGGAATGAGATAAATTAGTAGAGGAAATGATTAAAGTCATGACTTTTACCAGCATCATGACTTTGAAGATACAAAAGCTAAATGAAGAAGTCGCGACAACCTATAGCACCACAACTTTGGTGATCTAGGAATAAAAAGGTCAAGCTTTTACCCAACAAAATATCATGGTCATTCAAAAAGTTTCGACATCCAGGAAAGAAAGATCCAAAGATAAAAACCTTGAAGAAGAAATCCTAGAATATGATTTAATATTGAAAGATAATTCTAGAATATTTGAGGATTTGAAAGTTTGTGATAAAAAGCAACCTAAGAATCCTTTTTCTACTAGGTGGATCAAATAGAATATTATGTATTCATTCACACAAATCGATGTGCACATTCTATGCACTTACATATTAAATCACAGAACTCAAATCCCACAATGACACTTTACATATTCAAAAAAAAAATAGTCCAACCATTTAGATACACTTTGACACTTAATCAATGTCATAGAAAAAACCTATGTTGTATGGATGCATGGTTTGATTTTGTTTTTTTAGAGGAGGATTAATTACTTGATGATGAGCAAAATATTTAGTATGTGAGTATTTTTTTAATATGTCAAATACTAATTATTATTAGATATTTTGATGTTTACATGAAAATGACTTTAAACCAAGTAATTTCATGAAATCATAGTTTTGATGAATTATGATGAAGTTCCTCATTTATTATAGTTGCAAAATGATAAATTATCCTATTCTTTTTGCTTATCATTTTGGGCTTCTAACTTTTTAAGAAACACTTCCATAATTTTCTCTATCATGATAATGTTTGTCCAAATCCAATAGTTTGCCTTTTTTCTCCTAAAGATATGACCATTTAGAGTTTGGTAGTTATTATTTGCCAACTCTTACAAATAAATAATATGCTTTCGTGGATGAATTATTCATAATTGGCCCACTCAATGTTGCATTAATGGTGCACCTTATCATATAGTTTAGCTTTAGCTTTAGCCCATTATAGAAGTTTTGAGCTTAGAATCACAACTCAAATTTATATTAAGAATACCTCCTTAATAACTCATTAAAAAGGTCTCAAGCATCATACAAGTTCTCTAACTCATCATGTTGGAATTGGCTTATATCACTCTGTGACTATGAGATAATTTGAGTTGAAAAAACTTTGTGAGAAAGACTTACACGAGTTTGTCCTGACTTTTAATCAAACCTCAAGATATGTACTAGAACTTAATCTTTATTCATTTTAATCATGTTGTATAACTCTAAAAATATTGTGACATCCTCATTCAGATTTTTTGATATCATTCTACTATACTAATATTGTTGAACCATTTTTATTAGACTCAGCTTCAACTTAAAGTAATTATCCATCATAGTTTACTGTCAATAGTATTCCAAGTTATGGTGATGGTTGGGCTGTTGGATGGCTTGCCTCTTGCCATATTGGGCCTCTATTTTATTACTAGTTCTTTTCATATGCTCTATCTCAACTTTTTGTCTCAAAAATGTTCTTCTTGTTCTTCCAATATTATGGTCTCAAGGTATTAACTCAATCCTTGAGTTTATGCTCATAAAAGTTATGGCAAAAAAAAAATAATAAAAATACTAACTGCCCAATAGATACAAAAAATAAATATAAGACAAGTTATGCAGATCAAAACACAATTAATCAAGATATTGTTTTTCAAACTTTATTTTATATATCATATTTGAAAGGGTTCACTTCTTTCCTTTTATTATGCATGAAGGTGCCTCATAACTTACATATTACCATTCACCTTAATGATATATACAAACTAACTAATAGTAAAACTTTAATTTTGATTCTCAATAAATATAATATCAATCAATAACCAAACGAAAATATATGATAAATATAAAATTCATCAATTATATATCTATCACACGTAACAAAATATATCGATCTTGAACCTCAATTTATACTAACATTGAGAAAGAATTCACATGAGATAATCCAAAATACATCACAAGTAATTTTGAATTCTTAATGTTAACCCTTAGAAGAATTTTAGATTCAAGACTCTAAACTCACAATTCTTATTTTGTATTGGTTAGAATCTATCCCTAGGTCAGGGTCAAAATTCATAGGTTCCACTAGAGTTTAAGCTTGTTCCTTGTGATGCCTCCTTACTAATGGATCGCTCTTAGGATTTGGAATAATTCACTCTCACCTAGTCTTGATTTTGATTATCGAACATAATACAATGTATATCATCAACCTTTTCCCCATACCACTGTTTGGAGGTATATCTCATTCTGAATTTCTTATGGTTCCTCTCTAAATTATGAAAATTTTAATCATTTCCGCTCTTGTATCCTTGTTTGCATGATTATGTGTCTAATAAATTCTTTCTTAATGGTATATATATATTGCATTTTTTTGGATATAGTCTTTTCTATAAAGAATTCTACCATCTCCATCCCACTTAGAGGTGTCAACCAGGTTGGGTGACCAGGATATGGCCTGTGGCACAACATAATTCAGCCATGCTTGTCATGCATGACACAATCTTGAACTGTGCCTGGTCCAGGACAATTATGGCCCATGGAACAACTTCTGCCATGAAGGGCCGATGTGAGCCATAACTCATCAGGGTAGGGATAACTCACTTGATTGGCCCGGTGGCAAAAATCATTAGCCTAGGGACTAGGGAGTAGCTATAATCAAGTCATGTGTCAAGGGTCAAGTCCCATATGGTGACTACTTGACGAGGTAGGGGATTTTTTTTTAAAAAAATTGGCCATATAAGTCATATATTGCTTACGTGGCCATTTGCAATTGGTTGGCCATGCATTACTTGCCATTCATTGCATTTTCATGCAATGCACTCATGACAGAGACATTGATAGGCTGCACCTATTACTGTCTCTGTCAGCCCATTCAATAAAAATATAAAAAAAAATATAATGTTAGATTATAGTAGTTGTCAGATTAATTCCAAAGGCTACTATGGCCCAAATTGGATGATTGTCGTAATTCTAGCCATTTTTTAATGACAAAAAAATCATAAAAAATAAAAAATATATTTTTTAAATAAATTTGAATATGACACGTACTATTTTTCTATGAATCTTTTAGTCTCTTTTAGTCTCTCTTTTGTTGTTGTAATATAAATATTACACATAATATTTTTGTTTAATTTCAATTAGGTTATGCTTACAAATAAGGGATAGATGGTTCATGGTAGTGTGGGGGTATCTATCAGCATATGCAACAATACCACCTAGCATTCCTTGGGTTTAGAATTTATAATAAAGTGATATGAAGATGGTAATAGTTTTTTTTTGATATAGTACTTGTCTGTGAGTTATTTATTTTTTTAATTTCATAATTTATTTAAAAAATATAAATAATTAAAAGATGTCGCTAACTAATTTAATGATAATGAATATAATATTGACGTAGTTCTAGATAACGATGATAACCCAAATGAAATATCTGAGTTAAATACAATGCATTCTCTAATAGCCTCGATCCAAATGTATGTGCAACTAAAAATAAAAAATTTAGGAAACATTAGTAAAATGAATGCACTTTAAAATAATAAAAAAAATTCAAGGGCATTGATAAAGAATCGGTACAATATATATTGTAAAAAGATATATACATGTAGGAGTGGATGTAAGACTAGACACCTAAAGAAGCATACTGATCAATGCATGATAAAATATAGTGTATTAGAGCTGAGGAAGACCCAACTTAGCGATGGAGTCTTTCAAGCTGGATTTAGTTTAGCTTCATTGAACTCCATATACCATATTGATTTTGGAAGGAAATATATGACCAAACTGATTATGATCATGGGTTTCTCAATTAGATTTTTGGAGGATCCTAGGGTAGTAAGTATTATGGAGACATACTTTTAGCCTGCTTATCAAAGGATTTCTAGGTTTACATATAAGAATAACATGATAAAATATTATAAGTTATAAAAATTATTAATAATTAATATATTTAGAAAATATAATTGAGTGATGCCCATGACTTCTGATACTTAGACTAGTCATGATTATACATTATTTGCATGACTCACCACATGATATGTAGCTCTAAATGCAAACTCAACAAAAAAATATTAGGAAATATGAAATTTTTTATCTACGTGATAGTCATACCACAAATGAAAATGTAAATATTTAGGAAATATGAAATTCAAAATAAGATATTCAGTATAACCTTCACTAATTTTTGTAAGAATAGAGTAGCTATTAGTATGGTTGTTATGACTATTAAAAATGAGTCATTATGTACATATGTCACATGATTAATCTCATAGTACATACAAGAATGAAAATTATTTTTCACACACTAAAAAAAATAAAAAATTCACTAAAATATTGTAAGATACATAATAGATAATAAGAGTTTTGCAGCCTATAATAATCTATGGGGCTAAAAAAGAAAAATTTCCAAATAGATGTGAGATATTATTAGAATTATATCTACCTTATATTTGAGACTTGTGTTGGCAATTATCATGTGATATCCGATTATATTAATAGTTAGAGTGATGAAATTATTATTAA
Organism: Sapria himalayana; assembly: GCA_029783825.1. Classification (NCBI taxonomy): domain Eukaryota; kingdom Viridiplantae; phylum Streptophyta; class Magnoliopsida; order Malpighiales; family Rafflesiaceae; genus Sapria; species Sapria himalayana. The sequence goes on along the minus strand of JAREIK010005702.1, from coordinate 89,348 downwards.
TGATTTAGAATATAAGAAAATATTTTTATTTATGAAAATTTTGAAGATTTTATATGACACAATGAATATATGTTCATCTGTGTATACTCCCACCACTTACATTATACTTAGTTACATATGCAATATTAGTAGCATATTTAGTAGGTATAAAGATTTCCTTATATTTAGTGCCATGACTATTAATTTGAAAACTAAATATTGGAAATACTGATCATCCATTCCAACTTTGTATTATTTGGCTACCTAAAGGGATCCTAGGGTTAAAGTGGAATAAGTAGAAAATATTTTGACATATATATATATATAAAGTACATAAAATTAGTATACCAATCTACAGAAAAGTTCATTCACCAAAAATTAATTATATTATTTATATATTACAATACTAGATAAGATATTTATAGTCAGACTATGAGTACAAACATGGACATCATATTCATAAATGATAACTCCTCCATTCTGTTAGCTAAGATAAAATATCAGGGTGATTCATCGGATATGAGCAAACTATCTTTGTACTTTAATACCGATTACTACTCCATCACATCACATAATAATAATAATAATAATAATAATAATAATTTGGATATTTTGTTTTAGTAGAAAATATATGAATATTCCTATCACATGTTATCTAAGATGATATATAATATATTGACCCCTTTAGTGTCTAGCATAGTATTAGAGTCTACTTTTTCTATGAGAACCAATATCATTTCAAATTATAGATTGAGATTACGACCAGATATAATAGATGCACTTATTATAATTATTTGTTATAGAGGCATTTAAATACCAAGTACTTAGTTAAATAATTCTAGGAAGATTTGAGGCTGGACATTCAGGATAACATGTAAAAGATAATGGCATATGATGATTCATGGGATATAGAGATTAAAGATATTGAGGATACCATCGACATCTTTAAATGCATTTATGATAATACTGATTTACAACTCCATCCATACAATGATACCATAGACATTGATATAGTATTGTTAATTCTTGATTCATATGATACTTATATTGTATTACAGTACTAGTGATTGTTTATTTTTACTATTTTTTATATCATTATGATTTATATGCAAATTTCTACGGATGTATGTAGTATGTATTGTGTTGGATATTGGATTGGATTGTACTTTATAGTTTTTATCATTTTAAATTTTGAAGTTTTTTTTAATTTGATTGATGGATCAATATTTTAATTTAAATAAAATTAAATAATTATAGATCATAATAGGATTAGGGTAAAACAAGCCAGATCATGCTAGCAAAATTTGCTCGATCTAACTCATGTATTATTTATATTGGCCTAATTGATGAATCTATGTATGTTATTTCCTCCTTTGTAGGTTCTCCTTTAGTTCACTGATATCCTAGACCATCTCCTATTGAGCTTAACACTTCTCCACAAGTTCATGATTTCACCCTATGCTCACATAAGCTAAAGCTAGCATTTTAAAAACTTGCCACATAGTGAACCTTGGTGTCTTGTGCTCATATGGTCTTCTTTCAACTTTTCTAACCTCTACTTTAACCTAAATGATTCAAATCTACTCCAAAAAATCCTACTTTGCTTGCTGACAAGGATGAAAAGATGCAAGGTTTACAAAATATTATCTTAGGCCTACTAACACCAATATTATCCTTCTCAAATGGGTGTTTATAACCAAATATTTGTAGATGAATCCATTGGGTATCTTAAAGCTCAACATGTTACCAAAGGCTATTCAAAAATACATAGTCTCAACTAAATTTATAATGTTATTAATGTTATCAAGGTTACCACTATTTGTGTAGCGTTGTCTGTTGTTATGACTAACATATTGCCCCTTTGTGAACTTGATGTTAAGAATGTAATTCCTAATACAACTCTCATTGAGCATGTGTACATTGATTAGCTATTTGATACTCTATCTACTGAATATTTTATATTTTTTTGGCATGCTTTTAATGATGTATTTGTGGAGCATATAAAGGATGAATTTCACTAAATCTTTGTTTGCTAGGAAGTTGATATATAGTAGTAAAATCTTTGTTCACTAAATGTGTTAAGAGGTAGTGGAATGGGAAAAGGGTACAAAGTATATAAGATTCAACATCAGAAATTACATATATGGAAGAAGATGCAGATAAAGCTAATGAAGGAAGCTAATGAGGAATTCAAAGCTGGATGGGAGGAGACGCTGTCCGATGCAACCACTTATATTTTTTTCTTTTTTTCTTTTTTCTTTTTCGGTCTCACTTGTAAACAATGTGTTAAGGGGGTGGGAAAGGGAAAAAGGAGTATGAATAGCATGCAAAATACATGTTGCTAGTGTTCTTTGAACAGATTAGAAAATAATAGACGACATGGAGGCATTAAAGATGCTAAAAACAAAAGGTTAAAGAGGCAAAAAATAAAAGTTAAAGAGGCTTGAGGGCAGTATATGAAGCAAAAAAGAAGTGAAAGAAGGGCATTGAAGAAATAAAGGATATATATAATAGGCCAAACAATATATAATTATCTAAAAACATAGACTAGAACGCAGCTTATAAGGATCTTTGAGTCATGTAAATGTAAGAATGCTACATCCATTCCATGTATAAATAACTAGGTAGATTATACCTGATAGGGGTATATAGGAGGTTTTTTTTAAGGGTGTAAAGGGCAAAAGATAGCAAGTAAGTAGGTTGTAAAAATGATATTCCTCCGCAAAAAAGAGAGGGTTAATTTTAATAAAACAAACTTTTCAAAAAAAGAAGAAGAAGATGATGATGATGAAAAAAAAAGAAGAAAAAGAAGAAGAAGAGGAAAAGAAGAAGAAGAAGAAGAAGAAGAAGAGGAAGAATAAGGGGAGGAAGAAGAGGAAGAATAATGTGAGGAAGAAGAGGAGGAAGAAGAAGGGGAGGAAGAAGAGGCGGAAGAAGAGGAGGAGGAAGAAGAAGAAGAAGAAGAAGAAGAAGAAGAATAAGAAGTATAATAAAAATATGAAGAATAAGAAGAAGTAGTATAATAAGAAGTATAATAAGAATATGAAGAATAAGAAGTATAATAAGAAAAAGAAGAATAGAAAGAATAGAAAGAATATGAATAATAGGAATAATAAGAAGAATAAAAAGAATACCAAGAATATGAGGAATAAAAAGATTAAGAAGACTAAGAAAAATAAGAAGAATAAAATAAATAAAAAGAATAATTTAAATAATAAGAATAAGAAGAACAAGAATAATAATAATAATAAGATTAATGGAATAAAAAAATAAGAAGAAAATAAAGAAAATAAAGAATAAAAATATTAAGAGGAATAAGAATAAAAAAAATAAGTAGAATTATAAGAATAAGAAAAAATTATATGAATTATAAGAATAAGAAGAATAAGAAAAATAATAAGAATAATAAAAATAAGAATAATAAAAAGAAAATGATGAATAATATGAATGAGAAGAATAAGAAGAATAAAAATTTATAAGAAGAATACGAAGAATAACTGCACGATTTTGGCCCATCGTCCAAACATAAAACCTTGTATGATGTAGTAGTTTCCCCTATTGTACACGAAGTACTTTAGGGGTATAACTGCATGATCTTTGTGTATGTCTAGATGGGAACAAGAAAGAGATATTCAATTGAATGGGGAGGCAGGATGAAAAATGGAGAATTTCGAGCAATGAAGGTGTCATCCCCAGAGTTGTTAGGCAGATCTTTAACATATTGGAATCCCAGAATACTGAACACAACATGAAAGTTACATTCTAGGAGCTATACAACGAGAAGATTATTGATCTCTTGGCCATGGACGAAGCTTCAAAATTCTTAGATGAAAAGCTTAAGAAGCCCATCGTGCTGATGGAAGATGGAAAAGGAGGTATTTTTGTAAGAGGCCTGGAGGAAGAGATCGTGTGTACGGCCAATGAGATATACAAGATCTTAGAGAAGGGTTCTGCAAGAAGGCGAACCGAAGAGATACTTCTTAATAAGCAAAGCAGTCATTCCCACTCCATTTTTTCCACCACAATTCATATAAAGGAATGTATCCCACAAGGAGTAGAAATGATCAAATGTGGAAAGTTGAATCTTGTCGACCTTGCTGGTTCTGAGAATATTTCTCGTTCTGGTGCCAGGAAGGGAAGAGCAAGGGAAGTAGGGATGATAAATAAGAGCTGGCTTATGCTTGGCCGGATCATCAATACTCTAGTTGAACATTATGGCCATATTCCATATAGGGATAGCAAGCTGACAAGGCTGTTGAGGGATTCACTGGGAGGGAAGATGAAGACTGTTGGAAAGAAAAAAAAATGGAAGAAGATAAATGGAAGAATATAAAAAAATGTTTTAATTCACTTGAGAATAGAGTACATTAAACACTAATACAACATAGTTATTTATAGGTTACAAATCCCACAAAACTCTCAACTGCTTTAGACTTAGTCTTAGGTGGTTATTAAAAACATTGAATTATTCAAAGTTATATTTAATTCTCACCTAACTTTGACCAAGTCTATAACTTTTAAAATTATTATTATTATCATTAAAATAAGTTTTATCTTTTAACAAAAATAAGTTTATATTTCAACACCCTCCCTTAAACTTGATTTTATTACTCCGAGTGAACTTCTTTGCCTGGTGAAATCTTCTTGCTTGAGAGGCTTGGTAAAAATATCAGCTAATTGATCATGAGACTTCACATGCTCCAACTGTACATCCTTCTTCACAATGCACTCTCTAATATAATGATAGCGAGTATCAATATGCTTACTTTGATCATGGAAGACTGGGTTCTAGGCCAAAGCTATTGCTGACTTGCTTTCCACAAAAATTTTGGTCGGCTCTTGTTGAGGCACTCCTAACTCTTTTAACAGATTTCGAAGCCAGATTGCATGACATACACAAGAGGTAGCTACTACATACTCTGCTTCACAAGTGGAAAGAGTGACTATCGGCTGCTTCTTTGATACCCAAGTCCAGGCACTGTCTCCCATATAGAATGCAAAACCAGTAGTACTCTTGCGATCATCTATGTCTCTACTCCAATTACTATCGCTATACCCAACAAGCTTGAAATTATCACAAATAGAATAATACAAGCCGAAGTCTGTAGTACATTTAATATAGCGAAGGATTTTCTTTGCTGTCTTCCAATGAGTTGTTGTTGGATTCTTCATGTATCTACTAATAACTCCAACCGCATAAAGAATATCAGGCATTGTACATGTTAGGTAGCGTAGACTTCCCACCAAGCTTTTGTAGAGAGTGGGATCCACCCTACTTCCTTTCTCATGCTTGGATAATTTGATTCCACATTTCATTGGCGTGCCAACTGTATTGGAGTTATCCATCTTGAACTTCTTAAGTATATCTTTAGCATAGCCTTCTTGGGTGATTAGAATTCTCTGTTTTTCTTGCTTAACTTCAATACCAGTGTAGTAAGACATGAGTCCAATATCGGTCATCTCGAACTCATTCGTCATTTCTTTCTTGAACTTGTCAAACATGCTTGGATTGCTACCCGTGAAAATTAAATCATCTACATACAAGCATACAATAAGAATATCACCATTTTCAATTTTGATATAGATTGCATGCTCATATGGACACTTGATGAAATTTCTTTCTTGAATGTATTTATCAATTCGAGCATTCCAAGCTCTTGGAGCTTGCTTCAATCCATACAGTGCCTTCTTCAGCTTTAAGACTTTAAATTTTTCTCCTTTTACTTCATATCCTTGTGGTTGCTCAATATAGATTTCTTCTTCAAGGACTCCATTTAGGAAGACTGATTTCACATCCATTTTTTGTATTCTCCAATTATTTTGAGCGGCCAAGAAAATAAGAAATCTAATAGTTTCTAATCGAGCAATAGGAGCAAATACCTCATCATAATCAATACTGGCTCTTTGACTGTAACCTTTTGCCACCAATCTTGCCATATATCTTTTGACTTCTCCTTTGATATCTTTCTTTGCTCCGTACACCCATTTCACACCAATTGTCTTGTGCCCTTTAGGAAGTGAAGCTAATTCCCAAGTATCATTCTTCTTGATTGCCTTTATTTCTTTATTCATTGCTTGTTTCCAATTCTTGTTTTTAATTACTTCTTGAAAGTTCATGTGCTCACAGTCGACAAAGAAACAAAAGAGTGTAAGATTCTCCTGATTTTCTATTACCTCATATATTTCTTGTATGCTTCTGAAACGTGGAATTCTTTCGCTTGAGCTTTCCTCTTCTTGAATGCTTCCAGCTGGTAAAATTGGTGGAGTTGTAGGCTCATCTTCTGCTTGTTCTAGCGTTGGATGTTCCACATCATTTTCTTCAACATAAGGGAAGAAATTGTAGTCTTCATTTTATTGTTCACAATCTCATTCTCCTTCTTCATCAAATATGACATCTCGACTAATGACTGTCTTTCCAGTATCAGGATTAAAAAACTTGTAGCCTTTAGAGTTTGCATCATAACTAATGAAGATATATTTCTGACTTTTATCATCCAGCTTGCTTCTTTGTTCATCCGGGACATGCACATGAGCTATGCCTCCGAAGTCTTTTAGATGGGATATACTTGGCTTTCTTCCACTCCAAGCTTCTTGTGGTGTTTTCCCCCATATGCTTCTTGTTGGAGATCGATTGGATAAATACACTGCACATGCAATTGCTTCTGCCCACAATTTTTTTGGTAGCTTCTTGCTTTTAAGCATGCTCCTCACCATGTCAAGGATAGTTCTATTCTTCCTTTCTGCTACTCCATTTTGTTGGGCGGATCTTGAAACTGTGAGAGGTCTTTGAATTTCATGATCTTCACAATATTTCTGAAATTTGTTCGATGTAAATTCTTCTCCACGATCTGATCTCATGGATTTGATTAGAAGCCCGCTTTCTTTTTCAACAAGAGCTTTGAACTTCTTGAATTTTTCAAATACCTATATTTTTCTTTTAAGGAATAAACCCAAGTTTTTCTTGAATAATCATCTATAAAGAGAAGAAAATAGTTGCTCTTACCAAGTGAGCTTGGCTTAATTGGACCACACACATCTGTATGTATAAGTTCCAGTGGCTTTCGAGCTCTTGAGCTTGACTCATTTGGAAAGCACTTCTTGAATTTCTTTCCAAGTAGACATCCTTCACATATTTGATCAGGATGACTAATGACAGGCAGTCCTTTCACCATTTACTTTTTAGAAAGTAATTTCAATCATCCGAAGTTGAGATATCCAAACCGAAGATGTCAAAGTCAAGTTGTGTCTCTGTAACATGTCTTGAGACACTTTGCAATATCACTTTGAATCTCAAGCATAAACATTCAATTTTTTAACATTGACACTTTAGCAATTAAATTATATTTCTTATCTCTTATTGAAAGATTATCTTTTAGATGGATATCATAATCTTTCTCTAAGAGCTGTCCTAGACTCAAAATATTACTCTTCATATTTGGTAAATAATAAATATTGGAAATGAATTGATGATTTCCATTCTTTAATCAGATGAGAATGTTACCTCTGCCTTTTACTGCTACTTTTGATTCATTTCCAAAAACCACATCCCCACTTACTTATTCATCAAGTTCTACGAACATGCTTCTTTTCTCACACATATGATTGCTTGCACCAGAATCAAGGTACCATGAGTTATCTTCACCTTTTGTATTGCCCTTGTAAGCCAGTAGCAAAGTTTCATTGTCTTGACTTTTTTCTTCCACATAATTAGCTTTTTCTTCAACTCTTTTATTATTTGGAGCTCTACATTCTGAGGCATAATGACCAAATCTTTTACAGTTGTAACATTTGATATGTAACTTATCATGCCTCAATTTGTAGTTGTATCTCCCATAACCTCTTATTGTACTTTCATCTCTTTGGATATTATTGTTGTTATCATAGGACCTCCAACTTTGTCCACGTCCACCTCCATGACCGCGACCTCTTCCTTGTTGCTTTCTATCATTCTGGACATTATCAATCTGGCTTTTGAATAATTGCTCTACGATCCCTTTTTTCTTCTTCCTCTTTTCTTCATAGGCTTGCAATGAACCCATCAATTGTTCTATTGTCATGGTTTGCAAGTCTTTTGTTTCTTCAATAATAGCGACAATATGATCAAATTTTGCATCTATCGATCGAAGAATCTATTCCATTATTCTTACATCACTTAATATTTCACCATTTCTTTTTAATTGATTTGTTACTAGTAAAACTCTAGAGAAGTAGTCTTAAATGACTTCTCCTCCTTTCATATTTAAGGCTTCAAACTCAGCTCTTAATATTTGAAGACGTACTTTCTTAACCAGATCTGCGCCCTTATATGAGGTTTGAAGCTTTTCCCATGTTTCTTTTGCCGTCTCTGCTTCTGAGATTTTCTCAAAAGCATCTTCATCTAATCCTTGATAGATTAGATAGAGAGCCTTCTTGTCTCTCTTTCTCGAGTCTCTCAAACTATCCTTTTGAGCTCGAGATAGGGCATCTTCATTCTCTGGTTCTTCATGGTCTTTCTCTATTATGTCCCACACGTCTTGTGATCCAAGGAGGGCCTTCAACTTGATGCTCCAGTTGTCATAGCTGCTTTTGTGGAGCACTGGGACTTAGAAGGGAATCATACAACTATTCGACATCACCTTGCTATTAACCTTCACCTCCAATACCACTTTGTTGGAAAGAAAAAAAAATGAAAGAAGATAAATGGAAGAATATAAAAAAAATGCTTTAATTCATTTGAGAATGTAGTACATTAAACACTAATACAGCATAGTTATTTATAGGTTACAAATACCACAAAACTCTCAACTACTTTAGACTTAGTCTTAGGTGATTATTAAAAACTTTAAATTATTCAAAGTTACATTTAATTCTCACCTAACTTTGACCAAGTCTATAACTTTTAAAATTATTATTATTATCATTAAAATAAGTTTATCTTTTAACAAAAATAAATTTATATTTCAACAAATACATGTATCATTGCGACCATCTCGCCTTCCATTCATTGTTTGGAAGAAACTCTTAGCACATTAGACTTTGCCCATTGGGCCAAGAACATAAAGAATAAACCAGAAATAAACCAGAAGATGATGAAATCTGCAATGATCAAGGATCTGTATTCTGAAATTGAGCGGCTGAAGCAAGAGGTATATGCTGCAAGAGAGAAAAATGGGATATATTTGCCATGAGACCATTATGTTCAAAAAGCATCAGAGAAGAAGGCAATGATCGAAAAAATTGAGCGATTGGAACTCGAATCAGACTGTAAGGACAAGCAATTCATGGAGTTACAACTCCACAACTCACAAACAACTACACGCGACTGCAAATATAAGCAGAAAACTAAAAAAAAACAAAGAAAAAGCTTGTTGACACAGAGACCATGTAGTTCGTTATTGAAGAAAAACAGAGACAAACAAATTCAACATTGAATGATAGGGAAATTTTGATATCTAATCTTCTGAAATCTGAGAAGGCACTTGTCAACTGTGCATTTCAGCTTCGAGCAGAGCTAGAGAATGCAACATCTGATGCGTCTGCTTTATTTTCCAAAATAGACCGCAAGGACCAAATCAAAGATGGAAACAAAGCACTCGTTCACAAGTTTCAGGCCCAATTGTTTCAACAACTGGAGTTGTTGCACAGAACTTTGGCAGCCTCTGTGACTCAACAAGAACAGCATCTTAAAAACATGGAGGATGACCTGGAGTCCGTCTCTCTGTGAGCTTATCAAGGCTACGGAGAAGCTCACAGACAGACCCCAGAAGGTTAGAAAGATGTATGGATCTGGTGTGAAAGCTTTGGATGATATAGCTATGCAACTTGAGGGCTATTCTTGCGCCATATTTGGACATTTGAATTCTGTGCTGTAAAACTAATCGCAAGCTCTAAAAACACTATTACAAGGGATCACTTCAGAAGCTGATATACTGCAGAGTGATATTCAAAGTACTCTTGTATTACAAGAGGAGAAGTTGACTGCATATGCACAAAATCAGTGTGCAGCTCATTATAGAGCTGTAGAAACAGAACGCTCGATTTCTGAAATAACAGTGAACTTCTTTATGATGCTAGACATGCATGCTTCCAACTTGAACCATATCGTCGAAGGAGCTCAAAATGAAAATGATCACAAATTATCCCAATTGGAAGAGAAATTTGAGGTGTGTATTGCCAATGAAGAGGGGCAGCTATTAGAAAAAGTGACAGAGATGATTAGCAGTTCCGATGCAAGGAAGAAAGAACTGGTGCAAATGACAGTGCACGAACCTCCAGGAAGGTACAAACAGCAGAAATAGCACGCTACAGCGAGAGATATCAACCATGCAGGATCACACGTCTTGTATGAAGACGGAGTGGATGGCCCACATGGAAAGAACCGAATCAAACTATCTAGAAGGCACCTCTTCAGTGGGCGATGGGAAGAAAGATCTGGCCATGTTGTCGACCACTGCTTGAACAAGGCACAGATGGGAGCGCAGCACTGGCAAATGGTGCACGAATCCTTGCTCGCTGTCGATAAGAACAGGGTCGCTTCGGTTGAGTCCATAATTCGCGGGGGAAAAGAGGCCAACCAAAGTCTATGGGCGCAGATATAATCTGCTGCATCAGACATGCACGAAAATGCCAATATTGCAAGCAATGCTCTACTCCAAAGATGATTCGTTGCGATCCGATCGGGAAGCTTCTCATAGACTGAATTCCATTAATGCCCCAAGTAGACATGATTTGATAGAGTTGAAAGCCATCCACTACAGCAACACTCTCGACATTACTAAGCAAGTTGAAAATTGTCTTCTTAATGAATATTTGATGGATGAACCATCATGCTTAACACCGAGAAAGAGGTCATTTAATCTACCAAGCATTGGATCAATAGAAGAACTGGCTACTCCAGCATTTAAAGAGCTGCTAAGATCTTTCTCAGATTCAAAATTCTCTAAGAAGCCAAATGAGGATATAAAGTACATGGTGGCCACATATGAGTCCCCAGCCAAATGAGAGACCCCTCTCGCCTCTACCTGACAGCCATCAACTAGACTAAACATCATGTACATATATAGATATTTAGAGAGATATATATATATATATATTGAAATTGTATTATATCAAAAAAAAAAGAATAAAAAAAATAAGAAGAGTAAAAAGAATAAGAATAATAATAACAGTAATAATTATAAGAACAATGAGAACTATAATAAGAATAATAATAATAAGAAGATTATGAAAAATAAGAATAAAAAGAAGAATAATAAGAAAAATAAGAAAAATAAGAAAAATAAGAAAAATAATAAAAAGAAGAAAAAAAAGAAAAAGAAAAAAAAGAGAAAAAGAAGAAAAAAAAGAAAAAAAAGAAAAAGAAGAAAAAGAGAAAAAAAAGAAAAAGAAGAAAAAGAAGAAAAATAATAAAAAAGAAGAAAAAAGCAGAATAAGAAGAATAAGAAAAAAAAGAAGAATAAAAAAATAAGAAAAATAAGAAAAAAAAAGAAGAATAAGAAAAATAAGAAGAATAAGAATATGAATAAAAAGTAGAATGTGATAAATAAGAAGAATAAGTAGAATAAGAAGAAAAAAAAAAGAATAAGAAGAAATAGAAGCCTAATAAGAATAAGAAGAATAAGAAGCCTAATAAGAATAAGAAGAATAAGAAGAATAAGAAGAATACGAAGATTAAGAAGAATAAGAAGATTAAGAATAAAAATTATAATAGGATAAGAAAAATAAGAATAATTAGAAAAATAAGAAGAATAAGAAGAATAAGTAGATAAGAATAATAAAAATAATTGGAAGAATAAAAAAGAATAATAAGAATAAGAGGAATAAAAAGAATAAAACAAATTGATATAATAAGAAGAAAAAAAAAGAAGAATAATAATAATAAGAATAAAAAGAATAAGAAGAATAAAAAGAATAAAACAAATTGATATAATAAGAAGAAAAAAGAAGAAGAAGAATAATAATAATAATAAAAAGAATAATAAGAAAAAAAATAATAATAAAAATAAGAAAATATGAAGAATAGAAAGAATAAAAAAAAGAAAAAGAAGAAAAAGAACAATAAGAATGATAAAAAGAAAAAGTAGTATGAGTATAAAAAAAATAATAAGAAAAAGAAAAATAAGAAGAAAAATAAGAATAAGAATGATAAGAAGAATAAGAAGAATAAAAAGAAAAAAAACAATAAGAAGAATTAGTAGAATAAGCAAAGTAAGTAGAATCAGAAAAATAAGAAGAATGAGAAGAATATGAAAAATAAGAAGAATAAGAATAATAAGAAGAATAAAAAGAATAAGAATACACAAAAGAATAAAAAGAATAAAAAGAATAAAAAAAATAAAAAAAATAAGAACAATAACAAGAATAAAACATATAAGAAAATTAGAAGAATAAAAATAATAAAAAGAATAAAAAAAATGCATAGAATAAGAAGAATAATCGAATAAGAATAATATGAATAATAAGAAGAATAAGAAGATAAAAAAGAATAAAAAGGATAAAAAGAATTAGAATAATAAGAATAATAAGAATGATAAGAAGAATAAGATGAATAAGAAAAATAAGAAGATTAAAAAGACTAACAAGAATAAAAAGATTAGAAAGAATAAGAAGAATAAGAAAAATAAGAAAAAAAGAAGAATAATTCGAATAAGAATAATAATAAGAATAATTAGAAAAAGAATAATAAGAATAATTAAGAAGAATATGAAAAAAAAGAAGAAGAATAATAATAAGTATAATAAGTAGAATAGCAAAAATAAGAAGAAAAGAAGAAAAAAATGAATAAAAAAAATAGTAGTATAAAACAATAATAAGAATAAGTATAATAAGAAGAATAAGAAGAATAAGAAATATAAGAATAAAAAGAAGAATAAGAAGCATAAGAAGAATAAGAATAAAAAGAATAATATGAAAAATAAGAAGAATAAGAAAAATAATTAGTATTAGAAGAAATAGAAAACTAAGAATAAAAAGAATAAGAAGAATAATAATAATAAGATAAAAAGAACAAAAAGAAAAAAAAGAAAAAAATGAATAAGAAGAATAAGAAAAAATAAGAAGAAATAAGAAGAATTACAAGGATAAGAAGAATAATAAAAATAAGTAGATTAATAAAAATAATAAGAATATGAAGAATAAGAAGTATAAGAATAATAAGAAGAATAAGAAAAATAAGATGTATAAGAAGAATAATTAGAAAAGAAGAATAAGAAGAATAAATAGAATTAGAAGAATAATAAAGACAAGAAGAATAAGAAGAATAATAATAGGAAGAATATGAAGAATAAGAAAAATAAGAAAATAAGAAAATAAGAAGAATAAAAAGAATAAAAATAAAAAATAAAATAAGAAGAATACAAATAATAAGAATAATAATAATAAAAAGAAGAATAAGATGAATAAGAATAAGAATAATAAGAAAATTAAGAAGAATAAGAAGAATACTAAGAATTAGAATAATAAGAAGAATAATAAGAATATGAAGAGTAATAATAAGACGAAGATTAAGAAGAATAAGAATAAAAATAAGAATAAGAAGAATAAAAATAATAAGTAGAATAAGAAGAATTAAAAGAATAAGAAAAATAAGAAGAATAAGAAGAATAAGAAGAAAAAGTAGAAAAAGAAGAATAATAAAAATAAGGAGAATAATAAGAATAAGAAGAATAAGGAGAATAAGGAGAATAAGGAGAATAAGTAAACTAAGAAGAATAATAAGAATAAGAATAATTATAATAAGAATAATAAGAATAAGAAGATAACCAGATTAAGAAGAATAATAAGAATAAGAAGAATAATCAGAAAAAATAAATAAATAGAATAATAAGAATAAGAAAAATATCAAGAATAATAAGTATAATAAGATAAGGAAGAAAAATTAGAATAAGTAGAATAATAAGAATAAAAAGAATAAGAAAATAAGAAGTATAAGAACAATATGAACAATAAGAAGAATAATAACATTATGAAGATAAAGAAGAATAAAAAGTATAAGAAGAATTAAAAGAATGAGAATAATGAGAAGAATAAGAAGAATAATTAGAATAAGAAGAATAAAAAGATTATAAAAAAATTGAATAAGAAGAATAAGAAGAATATAAAGAATAAGAATAATAGGAAGAATAAGAAGAAAAAGAAAAATAAAAAAAATAAGAATAATAAAAAGAAAAAGTAGAATAATAAGAATAAGAAGAATAAAAAGAATAAGAAGAATGAGGAGAATAAGAAGAATAAGAACAATGAGAAGAATAAGAAGAATAAGAACAATGAGAAGAATAAGAAGAATAATAATAAAACCAAGAATAAGTTCAATAATATTAGGAATAATAAGTAGAATAAGAAGAATAATAAGAATAAAAAGAATAGAAAGTATTAAAATAATAAAAAGAATAATGAAAATAAGAAGAATAAGTAGAATAAAAAGAATAAAAAGAATAGAAAGAATAAGAAGAATAAGAAATAAAATAAGAATATGAAGAATAAGTAGAAAAAGAAAAATAATAAGAATAAGAAAAATAATAAGAATAAGAAAAATAAAAAGAATAAGAAGAAATAGAACAATAAGAAGAATAAGATGATTGAGAAGAATTATAAAAATAAGAAAAATATGAAGAATAAGAATAATAAGAAGAATATGAAGAATATGAAGAATGAAAAGAATAAGATGAATAAGAATAAGCATAATAATAAGAATAATGAGAAGAATAAAAAAATAAGAAGAATTAAGAAGAATTAGAAAAATAAGAAGAATAAAAAGAATAAAAAGAATAAAAAGAATAAGAAAATAAGGGGAATAATAAGTATAAGAAGTATAAGGAGAATAAAAAGAATAAAAAGAATAAGAAGTATAAGTACAATAAGAACAATAAGAAGAATATGTAGAATAACAAGAATATGTAGAATAAGAAAAATAAGAATAATAAGAAGAATAAAAAGAATAATAAAAAGAATAATAAAAATAAGAAGAATCATAAGAATAAGAAAAATAAAAAAAAATGAGAATAATATGAATAATAAGAAGAATAATATGAATAAGATAAAAAAGAAGAATAAGAAGAATAAAAAGATTAAGAAGAATAAGAGGATTAAGAAGAATAAGAAGATTAAGAAGAATAAGAAGATTAAGAAGAATAAAAAGAATAAGAAGGATAATAAGGATAAAAAGAATAAGATGAATAAGAAGAATAAGATGAATAAGAAGAATTAAAACAATAAGAAATATAATAAGAAAAATATGAATAAGAAAAAGAATAATAATAAGAATAATAAGTAGAATAAAAATAATAAGAAGAATATAAAGAATAAGAATAATAAGAAGAATAAAAAGAATAAGTAAGATAAGAATAAGAATAATAATAATAATATGAAGAATAAGAAGAATAAGAAGAATAAGTAGAATAAAAAGAATAAGAAGAATAAGAAGAATAAGTAGAATAAGAAGAATAAGAAAACTAAAATGATTAGAAGAATAAGAAAAAAAAATAAAAAAAAAATTAAAAGAATAATAAGAATACGAAGAATAATAAATATAAAAAGAATATGCAGAATAAAAAGAATAAGATGATTAATAAGAAAAAGAAATAAAAGAAACTAAGGAGAATAAGAAAAATAATAAAAATAAATACATAAAGAAAAATTAGTAGAATTAGAATAATAAGAATAATAATCAAACACTTTAATAGAACTTATTCACTCCATAACCAACTATTCATAGTCACTCAAAAAATAAAAACTAAAAGAGCTTCCTTCAATTTTTACAATATGTGGTTCTTAAATGATGACTTACAAGCCACTATTAAAAAGTATTGGAAGTAGCCTGCTAAAGGCAATCCAATTCAAATCTTCATAGAAAAACTAGACAAACTAAGATTATGTTTACCAAAATGGAATATAAAAAAATTTGGCAACATTAATAAAAAATCAAAGAAATAGAACAAAAATGACAAACTATAAAAAAAATATAATAAAAAACATAACACAAACAATCTTTAATCTCTTAACAAAGCACAAGAAGAACTAAAATTAAAATTACACTTGGAAGTAGTTTTTTGGAAACAAAGATCGAAAATAAAATGGCTAAAGAATGGTGATCAAAGCACAAATTTTTTCAGCTGTTTACTAAAATTTAAAATAAAAAACATAAGATAATTTGGATAAAAAATAAGGAAGGCTCATGGTTAGAAAATAAAAAAGATATTAAAAATACATTAGAAGATATATACAAATCATTTTTATAAAAAAATACTAGACACAAAGGGTAAAAACTTCTGCAAAACATAAAAAAAAGGCATCAACAAAAAAGATAATAAGCATTTAATGGAATTTCTGGAAGAAGAAAAGATTAAAAATACTGTGTACAACTTGGACAAAGACAATGCCCCAGGACTAGATGGTTAGAATAACATTTTCTTCCAAGTTTGTTAGGATATAATTAAGGATGATCTTATTCATGTCATACATTGGTTTTTTTGTGGTGCAGAAATAAACAAGAAATGATCATTAACACACATAGTTTTTATCCCTAAAAAGAAGAACCCTCAAAAGGGGGAAGACTACCGACCTATAAGCTTATACAATTCAACATGCAGAATTTTGGCTAAACTAATGCAGAATAGATTAAGTCTCATTCTTCCTAAAATTATTTATAATGAACAATCGGGCTTCATGAAAAATAGGTTAGTAATGGAGAACATATGCTTAGCCAAAGAACTAATTAAAGAACTATCCACCAAAGTTAGGGGCCATAATGTAGTATTTAAATTATACTTGTCAAAAGCCTTCGATAGAGTAGATTGGAACGTGATGTGCTTTATCATGAAGAAAATGAGTTTCCCAGAAGCATGGTTTGATTTAATTTTTAGATGTATCTCAAGTACTTGGTTCAAAATCATTATAAATGGAGAAAATGAGATAAAATTTTAACCCACCCGGGTTTAAGACAAGGAGATTCCTTATCACCTTCTCTCTTCAATATATACTTTGAATTGTTTATTGTTAATTTAAAAATTAAAATAAGAAAAGGAGATATTTACACTTTCAAGCAACTCAAAGAAATTCCTCTGGTGAGCTGTTTAGCATATGCAGATGCTATTATTCTATTTACCAATGGCAGCAAAAAATCTATAAAAAATTTAATGGATCTTTTTAAACAATGGAAGAAGAAACATGCCTAATGCTAAATAAAAACAAATATCAATTCATAACATCAAAAAATGTGCCACTTAGACTAGTTCATAGACTAAAAGATATAACAAATTCTCTCAAGAAAAAGGAGCTGTCATTTATCTCGGATGCCAATTACATGAAGGGAGAATTAAACTAGAATATCTAGATTTTTTATTAGTCAAATTTAGGCAGAAGATAGCGGGCTGGAAAATAGAAATGCTGAACATGAGTGGGACAATTACTCTTATCACTCATGTACTTCAAAGTGTATTAATGCATAACATAATGGTCATGCTTCCACCTAAATATTTTATAAAAAAAGAGAAAAAGAATTGTCCAACTTGCTTTGGGGTAAGAAAGCCAATAAACTCAAATTGCGCTAGATTAAATAGAAAGACCTTTGCTTCCCAAAAGATGAAGCTGGACTAGGCTTTTCAAGATTAGAAGAGATAGCAGAAGCATGAGCCTGTAAAAGATGATGAAGGTTAAAAGAAAATAATAGCATGTGGGCATAATACATGAGAACAAAATTTTTAATCAAAAATGATACCAATAGGGTCAAAAAGATAAATAATTAATCACAAATATGGAAACAAAAGTTAAAACTAAGAGAAATAGTGAATAAACATTCTGTTCTAACAAAATATGGATGGAAATGGAAGTTAAATGAAGAGGGCTTATTTTCATTAAAATCAGCCAAAATCCTTGTTAGAAAAAAAAAATCCCTGCAAGAATTATTTAAATGGTGCTGGAATAATAATATCTTGCCTAAGATATGTTTTTTTATGGAAAACCCTATCTAATATCATTCCAATAGATCTTCTAATCCAAAGTAAAGGCATAAATCTCGCATCTAGATGTGAATGCTACAAAAAAAGTATTGAATCTCTAGACCACCTATTTTAACAAGGCAATATAGCAACAAAGATTTTGGAAAAATTAGAAAATGAAATGAGCTTAAAAAGTAAAAGACAAACTCTTAAAAAAGATTTCAAAAATGGATGAATGGCCCTAACAATAATTCAGCCCAAAAATGGCTTAAAAACACCATTCCACCTTTGGTAATTTGGTGCATATGAAAAGCTAGAAACAAAAGTAGATATGAGGGAAAAGAAATGAACTCGGAGGATATAGAGAGAGATATCAAAACAGAAATTAAGTTAATAACATTTGCTTATCTATTAAAGAATATAATCTATGCAGATAATATAGAGTATATAGACAAATGCACTTAAGATACAAAAAAATTAAGCCATATTAAACCTCATATGCACATGGTGGAATAAACCATCAAAAGGTTATATTGCGCTTAATACAGATGATAGCTTTAAAAGGGAAATGAGTGCAGCAAGAGGTGGAGGAATCCTAAGTGACACAAAGGCAAGGTGATATTTGCTTTCACTAAGAAATTCAAAGCTGCAATGCCTCTCGAAATAGAAATTTGATATAAAGGAGATAGACATATTGACAGCACTAAAAATATGAAATAGTAGAAATATCATAAATATTCAAGTTTATACCGACTCTCTAATACTGGTAGGAATAGTTAAAGGACATAGATTTTTATGGAAATACGGGAAAGATATAGAGGAGATTAAAGAACTTGTTTCAAATTTAAATTGCAGCACAGAACACATCATTAGAGAGGTCAATCAAGTTGCTGATAAGTTTGCTAAAGAAGGTGAGACATCAAGAAACTAGGATTTTGCAGTGACAAATATGCCTGCAAAATACAAAGGCATACTCAAACTAGATGAAATAGGATATCCTAGATTTAGGAAATGCAAAGTAAACCACTATAATTCATAAATAATTGATAAATTTAAAAAGATAGGTTCCTACTGGAAAAGAGTAATAGAGGGAATGATGTATAACTGCTTATTTGCACCTGAAAAGGAGCAGAAACACATTAAATCAAAGATACATATGTTCTAAAATTAGGTAGATTCTGTGGTTTTATTTAGCTCTTTGTCATGCATGATTGTTATGGAAGAGAGTAGATAGTATAGCTATATTGGGGTGTAGAGGCAGGATGCATGTTTGTTTACTCTCTTGCGGATCATTAAATCAAAAAGAAACTTACGAAGAGATACTGGAAACTAAAGCCTGCAAGGCTAATTATCTTTCAAAAAATATAGGCAGAACAAGTAGTGCCTCATTATGGGCTATTGGGAAAGTAAGAAGAGAGCAGCCATTGGGTTGTGAAGGGAAAATGTTTTGTGTTTTTATTTTGCAGCAAACTGATGCATAGAAAATATGATTTAAAACAATAGAAAAGCTACCAATGTTAAACTGGCAGAAGATAAATATGAGTAGATTTCGAGAAGGATACGTGGACTTATCAAATAGACAAGGCAAATATTAAGGAGCAAAACCTCATTACATCATATCTTCTATCATGGAAATGCATGATAGAGAGAGAAGAAAGTTTATTTATTAGTTTGTAGAGGAAATGTGTGATGTTTGTTCTTTGTAGTATAGTAAATCAAAAGGAAAGTAACTACACAGGAGTAGCAAAAACAAGATAGCTACAGAATAGCAGCAAAAAAGTATTAAGGATAGTATATAATAATATATTTATCATATAGTTTCTGCAATTTTTTGTAGAAGAAAGATTCGTGTTGTTTTGCAAATCATTAATTCAAGAAGTAAGAAATTAAAGAAAAATAGGAAAGTCAAATATCAAGGATATTCTACTACAGATAAAATTTAGAAAAGAAGGAAGATCATGAGAGATATGAGATTATATTTTATGTTTCAGATGGAATGGGTGCTTGTTTGTTATTTTGCAGTCCACTAGAAGAAGACAAAAAGATATCAAATATAGAGGAGCAAGAAAAACAAAAGAGTAAGAGAAAAGCAGCAGAAAAATTCAAGGATACTACACAGAGGAACATCAAGAAAACTTCAAGGACACATTGATAAAGTTTAAAAAAGTTACTGAAGAGAGGCATAAAGCACTTCAACTCAGCAAGGATAAAACTAAGGCTTATGTAAAATTTTATGGAAGATGATGAAACAAGAGCAAAAAAATCATAAAGAAGTAAAGCAAAGAAGAACTGAAAAGGTTCTACATATTAAAAGCTCATAACCGTATCTAAAAAAGTACTAATAAAGTAGAAAAGAAATGCAACAGATTTGAATTAAGATTCAAAAGAAGGAAGAGCAGAATAATTCCTACTATGTACTATTTTATTTATAAATGACTCATCAAATTTAATGGAAAGAAAGCTCAATCAAAGATCAAGGAGGAAACAAAATCATCTTTATAGAGGAAATATCCTATAATAACAACCTAACAGAAAATAGGATGGGGGAAATTTTTTTTGTATTCACTTACAAAGAAATTTTGTGTAGGTTTCTTATATGAGACAATAATAGTGGTTGTATATAAATGGTATTCCACCACCAAACGAGAGGGTTCTATTAATAAAAAAAACATTTAAAAAAAGAAGAATAAGAAAATAAAAAGAATAAGAAGAATAAGATAGAAAAAGAAAAAGAAGAAAAAAAGGAATAAGAAGGATATGAAGAAAAAGAAGAATAAGTATTAAAGAAAGAATAAGAAGAATAAGAAGAATAAAAAGAATAAGAAGAATAATGAGAATAAAAAGAATAAGAAGAATCAGAAAAATCAGAAAAATAAAAAGAATAACGAGAATAACAAAATTAAGAAGAATAAGAAGAAAAAGAGGAATAAGAAGAATAAGTAGAATAAGAATAATAAGAAGAATAAGAATAATAAGAATAATAAGAATAATAAGAAGAATAAGAAGAATAAGAATAATAAGAATAATAAGAATAATAAGAAGAATAATAAGAATAAGAAGAATAAGAAGAATAAGAAGAATAAGAAGAATAAGAAGAATAAGAAGAATGAGAAGAATGAGAAGAATGAGAAGAATAAGAAGAATAATAAGAATAATAAGAATATGTAGAATATGAAGAATATAAAAAATGAGAAGAATAAGAAGAATAAAAGAATTAGAAGAATAAGTAAAATAAAAAGTATAAAAATAATAAGAAGAATAAGATGAAAAAAAACAAGAAAAAAAAGAATAAGAATGATAAGAAGAAATAGAAGAATAAATATTATAAGAAGAATAAGATTAATAAGAAGAATAATAAGAATAAGAAAAATAAGAAGAATTAAAAGAACAAGAAGAATAAGAAGAATAAGAAGAATAAGTAGAATATTAAAAATAAGGAGAATAAGATGAATAAGATGAATAAAATTAATAAGTAGATTTTGAAGAATAAGAAGAATAATAAGAATAAGAAGAAAAAGAAAAATATGAAGAATAATAAGATATGAATAATAAGAAAAATAAAAAGAATAATATGTTAAAGATGAATAAAAAGAATAAGAAGAATAAGAAGAATAAGAAGACTAAGAAGAAAAAGAAAAATAAGAAAAATAAGAAGAATAAGTAGATTAAGAAGAATAAAAAAATAAGAAGAATAAGAAAATTAGAAGAATATGATGAATAAGAAGAATAAGATGGAAAAAAAGAGAAAGATGAAAAAAAGAATAAGTAGGATAAGAAGAAAAAGATGAATAAGTATTAAAAGAAAGAATAAGAATCATAAGTATTAAAAGAAAGAATAAGAAGAATAAGTATAAAAGAAAGAATAAGAAGAATAAAAAGAATAAAAAGAATAAGAAGAATAATTTGAATAAGGAAAATAAAAATAATAAGAAGAAAAGAAAGAAAAAAAAATAACAATAATAACAAAAATAAAAGAATTAGAAGAATAAAATGAAAAAGAATAATAAGTAGACTAAGAAGAATAAAAAGAATAAGAAGAATAAAAAAAAAGAAGAATAAGAAGAATAAGAAGAATGAATATATTATGATAATTAAGAAGAATAAGAAGAATAAGATGGAAAAAAAAGAAAAAAAAAAGAATAAGAAGGATAAGAAAAAAAAGAAGAATAAGTATAAAAGAAAGATTAAAAAGAATAAAAAGAATAAAAAGAATAAAAAGAATAAAAAGAATAAAAAAATAAGAAAAATAAGTAGAATAAAATTAATAAGAAGAATCGAAAGAATAAAAAGAATAACAAAAATAACAAGAATAAAAAGAATTAGAAGAATAAGAAGAAAATGATGAAGAAGATGAATATAATAATAATAAAATATAAAAAAATAAGAGGAATAAGAAGAATAAGAAGAATAAGAAGAATAAGAAGAATAATAAGAATAAGCAGAATAACAAGAATAAGAAGAATAAGAAGAATAAGAAGAAGAATAAGAATAATAATAATAATAATAATAATAATAAAAGGAATAAGAAGAATATGAAGAATAAGAATAATAAGAAGAATATGAAGAATATGAAAAATATGAAGAATAAGAAGAATAAGAATATTAAGAAGAATAAGTAAAATAAAAAATATATAAATAATAAGAAGAATAAGATGAAAAAAGAAGAAAAAGAAGAAAAAGAAGGATACGTATAAATAAAAGAATAATTATTATAAGAATTATAAGATGAATAAAAAGAATAAGAAAAATAAGAAGAATTAGAAGATTTAGAAAAGTAAGAAGAATAAGTAGAATGTTAAAAATAAGAAGAATAATAATAATAAGTAGAATTTAAAGAATAAAAATAATAATAATAATATGAAGAATGAGAAGAATAAGAAGAATAATAAGAATATGTATAATAAAAAAAATAAGAAGAGTAATACGTTAAAGATGAATAAGAAGAATAAGAAGAATAAAATATATTAGATGAATAAGAAAAATAAGAATAATAAGTAGAATAAGTAGATTAAGAAGAATAAGAAAAATAAAAAAAATAAGAAGAATAAGAAGATTGAGATAAATAAAAAAAATAAGATGCATAATAAGAATAAAAGAATAAAAAGAATAAAAAGAAAAATAAGAATAAATAGAATTAAAAGAATAAGAATAATAAAAAAAAAATAAAAAGAATAAAAATAATAAGTGAATAATAAGAATAAGAAAACAAAGAAGAATAAGAAGACTTAGAAGAATAAGAAGAAGAATAAGACTAAGAAGAATAAGAAGAATATGAAGAATAAAACGAATAAAGTGAATATAAAGAATAAGAAAATTAAAAAGAATAAGCAGAAAAGGTAGAATCATAAGAATAAAAAAATATGAAAAATCAAAAAATAAGAAGAATAGGAAAAATAGGAAGAGTAAGAAGACAAAATTGGATAAAAAGAATAATAATAATAAAAAGAATAAGTAGAATAAGAAAAATAAGTAGAATAAAAAGAATAAGAATAATAAGAAAAATATAAAGAATATGAAGAATATAAAGAATAAGAAGCATAAGAAGAATAAGTATAAAATAAAGAATAGGAAGAATAAGTATAAAAGAAAGAATAGGGAGAATAAAAAGAATAAGAATAAATAGAAGAATAGGGAAAATAAAAAGAATAAGATGAATATGAAGAATAAAAAAAAATAAAAAAAAAAGAATAACAAGAATAACAAAAAAACAAGAATTAGAAGAATAAGATGGAAAAGAATAATAAGAAGACTAAGAAGAATTATAAAAATAAGACGAATAAGAAAAATAAGAAGAATAAGAAGAATGAATAGATTAATATAAATAAAAAGAATAAGAAGAATAAGAAGATAAGAAGATAAGAAGAAAAAGAAGAATAAGAAGAAAAAGAAAATAAGAAGAAAAAGAAGAATAAAAAGAATAAGATGAAAAAAAGAAAAAAAAGAAAAAAAAAAAAAAAAAGAAAAAAAAGAAAAAAAAAAAAAAAAAAAAAAAGAAAAAAAAGAAAAAAAGAAAAAAAAGAAAAAAAAAGAAAAAAAAGAAAAAAAAGAAAAAAAAGAAAAAAAGAAAAAAAGAAAAAAAGAAAAAAAAGAAAAAAAAAAAAAAAAAGAAAAAAAAGAAAAAAAAAGAAAAGAATGATAAGAAGAAAAAGAAAAAAAAGTATTAAAGAAAGAATAAAAAGAATAAAAAGAATAAAAAGAATAAAAAGAATAAAAAGAATAAAAAGAATACAAAAAAAGAAGAATAAGTAGAATAAGTAGAATAAAAATAATAAGATGAATCAGAAGAATAAAAAGAATAAAAAGAATAACAAAAATAATAAGAATAAAAAGAATTAGAAGAATACGAAGAAAAAGAAGACAATGATGAATAAGAAGAATATAATAATATTAAAATATTAATAATAAGAAGAATAAGAAGAATAAGAATAAAAGGAAGAATAAGAAGAATAAGAAGAATAAGAGGAATAAGAGGAATAAGAGGAATAAGAGGAATAAGAGGAATAAGAAGAATAAGAAGAATAAGAAGAATATGAAGAATATGAAGAATAAAAAGAATAAGAAGAATAAGAAAAATAAGAAGAAAAAAAAGAATAAGAAGAATAAGCAGTATATAAAGAATAAGAAAATAAGAAGAATATGGAGAAAAAAAGAATAAGAAGAATTAGAACAATAAGAAGAATTAGAACAATAAGAAAAATAAGAAGAATAAGAATAATAAGAAGAATAAAAAGAAAAAAAGAATAAGAAGAATAAGAAGAATATAAAAAATTTGAAGAATATGAAGAATATGGAGAATATGAGGAATAAGAATATTAAGAAAAATAAGAAGAATAAGTAAAATAAAAAATATATAAATAATAATAAGAATAAGATGAAAAAAAAAGAAGAAAAAGAAGAAAAAGAAGGATAAAAGAGATAGAAGAATAATTATTATAAGAAGAATAAGATGAATAAGAAGAATAATAAGAATAAGAAAAATAAGAAGAATTAGAAGAATTAGAAAAGTAAGAAGAATATGTAGAATATTAAAAATAAGAAAAATAATAAGAATAATAATAATAAGTAGACTTTAAAGAATAACAAGAATAATAAAAATATAAAGAATGAGAAGAATAAGAAGAATAATAAGAATATGAATAAAAAAAATAAGAAGAGTAATACTTTAACGATAAATAAGAAGAATAAGAGACTAAGAAGAATAAAAAGTATAAGAAGAATAAGAAAAATAAGAAGAATAAGTAGATTAAGAAGAATTAGAAAAATTAGAAGAATATGAAGAATAAGAAGAATAGGAAGAATAAAAATAATAAGAAGAATAAGATGAATAAGAAGAATAAGAAGAATAATATAATAAGAAGAATAATAAAAAAAATAAAAGGAATTAGAATAATAAGTGACTATGAAGAATAAGAAAACTAAGAAGAATAAGAAGACTTAAAAGAATAAGATGAAGAATAAGACTAAGAAGAATAAGAAGAAAAAGACTAATAAAAAAAATAGAAAGAATATAAAGAATAAGAAAATTAAAAAAAATAAGAAGAAAAGATAGAATCATAAGAATAAAACAATATGAAAAATCAAAAAATAAGAAGAATAGGAAAAATAGGAAGAATAAGAAGATAAAAATGAATACAAAGAATAAGAAGAATAGGAAGAATAAGTTGAATAAGAAAAATAAGTAAAATAAAAAGAAAAATAATGATAGAAAAATATGAGGAATACGAAGAATACAAAGGATAAGAAGCATAAGAAGAATAAGAAAAATTAGAAGAATTAGAAAAATATGAAGAATAAGAAGAATAAAAAGAATAGAAACAATAAAAAGAAAAAATATATAAGAATAAGAAGAATATGTAGTATCATTAGATTAACAAAATTAGAAGAATAGGAAAATAGAAAGAATTAGAAGAATTAAAAGAATAAGAATAATTAGAAGAATAAGAAGTATAATAAGAATAAGAAAATACGAAGAATAAGAAAAATAAAAAGAATAAGAATAAGAAAAATAAGAATAATAAGAAAAATAAGAAGAATAAGAAAAATAAGAAAAATAAGAATAATAAGAAAATAAGAAGAATAAGAATAATAAGAAAATAAGAAGAATAAGTAGAATAAGAAGAAAAGAAAAATAAGAATACTAAGAATAATTAGAAGAAGAATAACAATAAGTAGAATAAGTATAAAAAGAAGAATAGGTTGAATATGAATAATATGAATAATAAGAAGAAAGTTAAAAAATAATAAGAATAGGATGAATTTGAAGAATAAGAAGAATATTAAGAAAAATAAATTTTGGAGAATATGAAAAATAATAAGAATAAGAAGATTTAGGAGTATAATAAAAATAAAAAGAATAAAAAAAATAAGAAGAATAATATGAATAAGATTAAAAAGAAAAATAAGAAAAATAAAAAGACTAAGAAGAATAAGAAAAATATGAAAAATAAGAAGAATAATAAGAATAAGAAGAATTAGAAGAATAAGAAGAAAAAGAAGAATATAAAGAATAAGAAGAATAATAAGAATAAGAAGAATTAGATGAATAAGAAGAAAAAGAAGAATATGAAGAATAAGAAGAATAAAAAGTATAAGAAGAATCAGTAGATTAAGAATAATAAGAAGAGTAAGAAGAAGAATAATAAGAAAAATAATAAAAAGAATAATAAGAATAATAAGAATAAGTAGAATAATAAGAATAAGTAGAATAATAAGAATAAGTAGAATAATAAGAATAATAATAATAATAATAATAAAAGAATAAGAAGAATTAGAAGAATAAAAAGAATAAGAAGAATAAAAAGAATAATCTGAATAAGAAGAATAAGATAAATAAGAATAATAAGAAGAATAATAAGAATATGAAGACTACGAAGAATAAAAAATAATAATAATAATAAGAAAAAGAAGAATAAGATGAATAATAAGACTAAGAAGTATAATAAGAATAAGAAGACTAAGAAGAATAATAAGAATAAAAAGAATTAAAATAAAAAGAAAAATAAAAAAATAATATGAATAAGAAGAATATGAAGAATATGAAGAATAATAAAAATAATAAAAATAATCAAAATAATAAAAATATGGAGAAGAAGAAGAATGAGAGGACTTAGGAGAATAATAATATAATAAGAATAAATACAAAAAAGAGAATTAAAAAAATAAGAAGGATAAGAAGAATTTAACGAATAAGAAGAATATGAAGAATAAGAAAAAAAGAATAATAAGAAAAATAATAAGAATAAGAAGAATATGAAGAATAAGAGAATAATAAAAATAAGAAGAATAAGAAAAATAAGAAAAATAACAAGAATAAAAAAACTAGGAAGAATAATAAGAATAAGAAGAATAAGAAAAATAAGACGAATAAGAAGAATAAGAAGAATTAAAAGAATATGTAAAATAAAAAATATATAAATAATAAGAAGAATAAGGTGAAAAAAAAGAAGAATAAGAAGGATAAGCAAAAATAGAATAATAAGTATTATAAGAAGAATAAGAAGAATAAAAAGAATAATAAGATAAAGAAAAATATGAAGAATTAAAAGAATAAGAATAATAATAATAATAATAAGTAGAATTTGTTGAATAAGAAGAATAATAAGTATAAGAAGAATGAAAAGAAAAAGAAGAATAAAAAAATATCAATAATAATAAAAATAAGATGAATAATAATTCAAGGATGAATAAAAAGTTTAAGAAGAATAAAAAGTATAAGAAGAATATGAAAAATAAGAACAATATGAAGAATAAATAGATTAAGAAGAATAAGAAAAATAAGAATAATATGAAAAATAAGAAGAATAAGAAGAATAAGAAGAATAAAAGAATAAGAAGAAGAAGAAGAATAATAATAATAATAATACGAAGAATAATAAGAATAAGAATAATAAGTGACTAAGAAGAATAAGAAGAATAAGAATAATAAGAATACTAATAATACTAAGAAGACAAAGAAGAATAAGAAGACTAAAAAGAATAAGAATAATAAAAAAGAATTTAAAGAATATAAAGAATAAGAAAATTAATAAGAATAAGAAGAATACGTAGAATCATAAGAATAAGAAAAATAAAAAAATAAAAATAATAGGAAAAATATGAATAATAAGAAGATAGAAAAGAATAAGAATAATAAGAATAATAAGTAAAATACGAAGAATAGATAGAATACGTAGAATAAGAATAATAAGAAGAAAATATTAAAAAAGAAGAATATGAAGAATAATTAGAATATGATGAATAAAATAAAATTATAATAATAATAAAAATAAGAAGAATAAGAAGAATAAATAGAATAAGAAGAATAAATAGAATAAGAAGAATTAAAAGAATTAGAAGAGTTAGAAAAATAAGAAGAACAAGAAGAATAATAAGAATAAGAAAATAAGAAGAATTAGAAGAATAAGAAGAATAAAAAGAATAATAAGAATATGAAGAATAAAATGAATATAAACAATAAATAAATAAGAAAATAAGAAGAATAAAAAGAATGGGTAGATATGTTAGAATAACAGAATTAGAATAATAAGAAGAATAAGAAGAATATAAAAAATAAGAAAAAATAGAAGAATAAGAAGAATAAGGATAATTAGGAGAATAAGAAGAATAAAATGAATAAGAAGTATAATAAGAATACGAAGAATACGATGAATAAGAAGAATAAAATGAATAAGAATAAAAAAATAAGAATAATAAGAATAATAAGAATAATAAGAATAATAAGAATAATAAGAATAATAAGAAGAAAAAGTATAATAAGAAGAAAAAGAAGAATAGGTAAAATAAGTAGAAAAAAGAAAAATAAGTAAAATAAGAAAAATATGAATAATAAGAAGAATATGAAAGATAATAAGAATAGAATGAATAAGAAAAATAAGAATAATAATAAGAAAAATAAAATTTAGGAGAATATTAAAAATAATAAGAATAAGAAAATTTATGAGAATAACAAAAATAAAAAGTAACATGAATAATATGAAGAATAAGAAGAATAGTATGAATAAGATTAAAAAGAAGAATAAGAAAAATAAAAAGACTTAGAAGAATAAGAAGAATCAAAAGAATAAGAAGAATAAGAAGAATAAGAAGAATAAGAAGAATAAGAAGAATAAGAAGAATAATAAAAATAAGAAGAATAAGAAGAATAAATAAAATAAATATAATAATAATAATAATAATAATAATAATATGATTAAGAAGAAGAAGAATAATAATAATAATAATAATAATAAAGATAAGAAGAATAATAAGAAAAAGAAGAATTAAAAGAATAAGATGATTCTTCTAATATTATTTCGATTGAATCAATATTTGGACTTATGACCATTGCATTATATGTATTACTCATATACTTATGGATTCTTATTGGACATATCTAATCATGCAATAAACTTTTAGTATTATTCTACAAATAATAAATTTGATACTATAAAAAATCAAATACAAGGGCACCCCCTTAGTATATATTTGAATCAAACTCAAGCATCATACAAGATCTCATGCTCCTCTTTTCTAAACTAGCTTAATTATCCCTCAATTATGATATGATTTGAGATGGGAAGAATGTTATAACTTTGTTATGATTCCTACTTTTTAGGATTAGGCAAAGTCCCAAATTCTCATTGGACAATGATCTCTCATCCAACTAGTTCCACATGTATATGGATTATATAAATAGTAAAGTAGTCTTTCATTAAGATATAAATCCCATTCAGATTTTTTAGCCAAATTGATAAACCAACTATTAGTTAACTATTACTCTAGTTGATAAAATAAGACTTGATTTTAGGTAATACATAAGTCTCATTGAGATTATGTAGCCAAATTGATAAACCAACTATTAATTAACTATTACTCTAGTTATAAAAATAAGACTCGATTTTACGTAAGTTTCTTAAATTCTAGGGTTGGTGTATTTCATTATACATGATGGCTTATCTAAATAGTTTGGATACTATTGTGCTTTGTAACAAAAAAAATTTGACTTTTGTGAAAATTCCTTAGTGTCCTAATAGCATATAAGATGGTTCTCAACTATTATGCTATTCGAAATGATGGTTCTCAACTATTAGGCCATTCACAATGATGGTACTTCATAGTGATACCATCAATACATTACCATCGAAAAGAAAAATCATTTCTACTCGAGCAGTATCCATAAACCCATACCTTTTTTGGAAACTCATCATCTACCTTTGATGGTTGCTTCATATATTTATACGTATTTTCCAACTTCATATACCATATAGACAAAAATTATTATGGTAGTAAAACTATTTATACTTTTAATTTCATTTCAACTGTATTAACACAATTAACATATATTTTTTTTGAAATCACATCTATAATAGTCATATGATTGAAACAAACTCATAGTACTATCACCAATTTATGAGACACCTCCAATTAAGAGTGTCTCATTGCTTTCTATTACTATCTACCATAATGACATATGAGTCACACACAAATAGTGAACCTATTAGAAAAATATTATAAAAAATCCATATAAATTGAGGGTCTTTTCTCTTAAAAGTGTTAATACATTTTGGCTTTGCAAGCATCACACTCACATAATTAAAATATTCAATGTTAGGTTCTGACATATAAATTTATCTCATGTGTTATGATCAAAAAGGCTATCACTTCTTCCATGTCATTACATGTGGGTATGCTTCGTGTATTACTTATTACCATCAAGTATGATAGCATGTATAAACCCACAAAAAATAGAACCCTAATTTTTATTCTACATAAATACTATATCCATCAATATCCAAACCACAAAAATCCAATTATAAAATTATTCATTAAGTATATATCACACAAAATCACATAAAATAACCCTAGATCTCAATTTAGCTTGGTATTAGAAAAAAATTTATATGACATAATTATCGATACATCTCATAAAATTTTTGGTTCCCAATTATAGCCCTCAAAAATATCTATGAATCAAATCCTAAATCCACAATATTCTGTCAGCCTCATATTTTCTCTTGGGTGAGTCGAAATACATGCCCCCACCCCCACTTAGAGTTTATACTTGTGCTTTGTAATACCTTTTTCCTCATGGGTATTGCTATATATGTAATTTGTTTTTATTTAATAATCTGTTTGTATAACAAAATATTTTTTCTATTTTAATATTTTCATGTAAGTACAGGAAAATAAATATTAAAAGGCCTGGGATGCAACAGTAGCACAATAAGGGAGGTCCCGCTGTCCGGTCAGCAGGCTGAAATTTTTGGAGCAGAGCCTGACCCGTTCCATGATCTGACGCGCTGTGGTTAAATGAAGCGAGATGTTTTTTTTAATATAAAATAATTTGTAATTTTATTTTTCGGGTGGCTGTTTTTGACCCGTGGAATTGTTCATAGTCTCTCTCTTCTCTCTGTGTAATTTTTTGTGACAGCTCTGCGTGCTGCATACTATAAGACATTTCTGTTTTGGTTTTAATCTGTAACGCATAAGTATTTTCTGGTGGATGTAGCTAGTCGTACTGAGCGACTAGCGAACCACGTTATTCTCGGTGTTGATTTCTTATTTTTTGATTCTGTCGTGGATGCTTGCTGGATTGGGATATATATTGATTGTTTTCTGTGTTTCTGTTATTTCTATTTCTTAATCTCACTACCATGGAAGCGCAATTATCCAACGGGTATCCCCTAGGGTTGGTTAAAGTTTGCTACAAAAATCCTAATTATTTATCTTTTCTCTCATTCCCTAAGAATTGTTTGAAAATTCATGATTTGCCTTTTTTATATTGGAATGGCTAGGTGTGAAATTTAAGTTGAAAGTCATGACTTTTAGGACTACCATGACTTTGTCTTTTAATCTCTATAACTCATAGTCAAGGCTCAAAGAATGACTCTTGGCTTTGGTCTTTTTCTAGCTTTAAAATATTATGATACTAGGAATGACCATGACTATATATTTTATCTCTAGAACACAAAGTCATAGCACACAAGAATATGCCATGGCTTTGGTCTACCTATCATATCTTATAGTCATGACATCTAGAATAGATATGTATACATATTTCACATCTGTAATACTAAGTCGTGATTAAGGAATGACTATTTGTAAATTTCATCTATTCTTATATAACAAAAAGTTATAGCATTGAAAATAACAAATGAAATTAATCATTCATCAAAAGTAGAAAGTTGTGACCTTGAAAATAGCTTTGACTAGAGTATTAATCTCTAAAACTTTTTATAGCTAAAAGTCATAGTGTTGGGAATCACTACATGGCTTTTGCCTTGAATTTGGTGACTCAGTAACAAGAAAGTTGTGCTGCTAGAAGATTTCATGAATTTGAACTTTGGTGGGGCACTTGGTTGCTAAAATATAAGCATAATGTTGCAGCCATAAAAAATATTATGAGCGAATATAATTGCAATGCCAAGAAAGTTTCATAGTTGAAAAAAATATGTTATATAGTAAAATAATTTTGCGAACAAGGTGGTATAGTCATGTCATATAAAGATTATCATAACTAGTTATATAGAGATTTAACCAAGAATAGACATTAAAACTACCATACAATCTCAATTAGGTAAAACAAATTATAACACAAAGAATACTATGACTTTACATTACATTTTTCCTCATTCTTAACAATCTACCAAGCTCAATGAGACAAATTGATCGTGGATATTAGAGGACTAGCATGGGGTTTACGAATTTATTTGTTGTGCTTTAAAAAATTTTCAATTTTTTATTATTTATCAAATCATAAAATCAAAAGTCAATACAAATGTTTTTTTTAAATTGAGTTCTGAAATTTATTTATTTTAATTTACAATCCATTGTAGTTTAATTTTAATATTCGAATAGGTAAAAACTAAAAAATTAGTTTAAACTTTAAACCTAAATATGAAAATTGGTTCTATGGTTACACTAGCACTACCACTCATATAGTGACCAATTGGGTATTGGCCACTACCCACTTGACTTGCTAGTGCCCACCCACTCGACCACTAGTAAATGCTAAGTTTCCACTAACTAATGGGCACTATGGACTATATTGTACATTGTGAATTATTCATTAGCCTGGCCACTATCCAATGGTAGTGTCATGCCACTACCTGCTTGGCTTGATAGGAACCAATCTAACCTTGCAAAATATGACATGCCTGATTGAGGAAGGCATGCCATCAATCCATGTCAAGCTAACCTCCCATGAAGTTGTGCTAGCATGACATAGCTTGGCTACCCTATTTATTGTCATGTCCTTCATAGCATGACCCATTTGACACCTCTATGATATATTTTTGGCCTGAAAAATCGAATCATTTCTAGTTCTCTTCAAAAATCTTTTTGGTCACCCTTTACACTGCTATGGGATAATCATGTTTTTAAGTGGATCATCAAGTTAAAAGTCACTACATTAGATTGAAGTCATATCATTGGTTGTTCTTTGAATCTCATCCCTAGAATATAGTTAATGGTAGTAAAGAATGTCATAACTAAGGATATTCCTCTCTAGAACACAAAGTTATAATATCAAAGATTATTGTGACTGAGGTATGTCCTCTTTGGAGCAAATAGTAGTAGCAACAAAGATGTCATGATTGAGAAAGTTTCTCTTTGGAGTAAATAATTATGTTGAGGTAATTCTTCTTTGGAATAAATAGTCATCATGGAAAAAATATCGTGACTAAGAACAATTCTTTTTGGAACAAATATTCATGATAGCAAAATTATCATGAATGAAAAAAATTATTTATAGAGCACAAAGTCATGGTAGTAAATAATATTGTGAGTAAAGAAAATCTTTTCTAGAGCATAGAGTCATGGTGGAAAAGATTATCACAACTAAAAATTAGTTGGTATTATGTGATTTTGGTTTTGTAAAGAATATGTCATGGCACTGAAAATTTCCATGACTACTTATACAAGTTTGGCAGTTGGTTGGCATGACATAGAAATGTCATAGTTGAATTTGTCTTTAGAACTAATATGACTATGACTCTAAGATAATATCTTAGTCATAAAGAATATATTACATAGTAAATGCTTATGACAACTGAGTGGTAGAAACATGATGTCCAAAGAAAGTTGTCATTTTATAAAATCATGCCGAAAGGCTACTATGACTTCTCACCATAAATGTACTAGGGTAAAAATATCATAATATTGGAAATATCATGACATTTTTCTTGTTTTTCTGCCCACTATTTTAACTTTCTACCAAATCTACTATTTATACCCAAATTATATTTAATTTCACTATTATTCATCCAAATAAATAAAAATATAATTCAGTGAAATAAGCATTAGCATAGTATCACTTTCACATGAATCAAGAATTATAATTTATTATCTTTGGTATAGTAGTATGGTTGTAGGTACAGATTATCATCATCATGAATGCATCAAGATATCATTAGTGTCCACAATATTCTCAATCTCCATAACATGAATTATCATCCACCATTATCTTCTACACCTTATCTTTAATACTAAATCTCGAATCTTTTCAGTCATTCATACATGCAAGTGTGCCTCAATGATATTTGGCCTTAATATTGATCTCATATTTGAAATAATATTGGCTATCATAGAAAAAATAGAGTATGATATTATGCTAGATACTAGATAGGTCAATAGATCACGTACCATCTTAGATAACATTGGATAAGTGGATTCATATGATTTATACCATATGAAAATATTTAAGTTCTTATTATCATCATGTGATGTGATATTGTAGTAATCAATATCTAAGTATCAAGATATCTCACTCCTATTTGATGGATCACCCCATTATTTATTCTTGGCTAACTAGATAGAAAAGTCATCATCTTCAAATATGGTATCCATGTTCATACTCAAAGTCTGACTACACCTACCATACCTAATATTATAATATGTAAAAAAGTTAGTTAATTTTTTATGAATGAATCCTTCAAGTTGGTGTTCCTGATTCATGCACATGGAGATTTAAGTTAACATATTTTTTAACACTTACACATTAATCCTAGTATCCATATAAGTAGCTAAATAATACAGAGTTTAAATAGAATACCAATAGTTCAAATACTTGGTTTTCATCTTAACAACCATTATATTAAATGTATGATAACCTCTATACTTATTAAACATGCTACTAATATTGCATATAAACATTATTGCAATGCAAGTACTAGAAGTATACAAAAATGAAAACATATTTGTCATGTCATAGAAAATCTTTAAAAATCTTAATAATAAGTTCATCACTCTTACAATTGATGTAGTCAGATATCAAGTATTGACTATCAATACATAACTCTAATATAAGGTAGATGTAATTCTAATAGTGTCTCTTAATCATTTGGAATTATTTTAGGCCCATGGTAAATATAAACTACTAAACTCTTATTGTCGATTAGGTCTCATAAGTTATTTTAGTAAATTTCTTATTTCTTCAATTGTAGATAAAATAATTTCCATTCTCACTTAAACTATCAAGTTAATTACCTGATACAATCACCTAACATGAAATAACTCACCTAATATCCCATCGCTAGTAGTCCTAACAAATATATTAATAGCTACTTTATTACAAGAAGTTATATCAAAGTAATACGAAATATTTTATTCTGAATTTCATATTTCTAAAGATTCATATCATACACGCATATATGGAAGGGTCATCATGAAAATAGAGAATCTCAGAAAATCCTATAATTTTTTTATTAAATTTCTATTTTGAGGCTACATAGTGAGTCTTGGGGCAAAGAAAGTATGCAATTTCACAACAATCTTATTTATCGGACATCATGGATACCATTATTCTAAATTTTCTAAATTTATTAATTATTAATTATTTTTCTAACTTATTTTATTATATCATTCATACTTTTGAACTTAGGAATCTTATGGTAAAAAGGCTTGAAGTAAGTATGCTTAATACAAATTTTTTTGTATCCTCCAAAGATCTAATCAGAAGACTAATGATCATAATTAGTTTGTCATGTCTTTCCTCCTAAAATTATTGAGGTATATTAAGGGGGTCAATGAAACTGAAATAGATCCAGCTTGAATAACCTAACCACTATGTTGGGTTTGTTTCGAATATAATACATTAAGTCTTTTGGTATATTGATTGGTATGCCTCTTTAGGTGGTCTATCCCACATGTGGTCTTAAATTTATATTTCTTTTGATAATATACATTGTGTCGATGCTTTTTTGATAATCCTAGATTTTTTTATTTTTTATTATTTAAAAATTCATGCATACTATTGTTTTTCATCTAGTTTTTTGTTTTTTTGGTGTCAAATGGGTTTGGGTTGAGGTTAATGAAGAAAACATAGTTTTGGACTTGGATCTTTTGGTAGGATTATAATTATGATCTACATCTATGTAAATATCATATTTATTATCAATAAATTCACTAAGTGATATATTTTTTTAAATATTTATATGTATTACATAAATTATGAAGCAACATAAATTTAAACCCACAAAAAATAAAAAAAAACCTAAAAAAGTGTATCAAAACTACTTTATTATAAAATCTACACCACTTCTAAAATCTAACCTCAATACAAGTTGCATAGGCATACCACCATCTAAGTCATATGTGTAAACATAAGCCATAAGTCATAAATTAAATAATTAAATAAAAATTTAACAATAAAAGCATTATATCAAAGGAGGAGAGCTTAGAGGAGTGAAAGAGAGAGAGAGAAGAGGAAATATAGAATCAAAATTCTAAATTTTCTAATCTCTATTTGTAGAGATTTGAAAATAATAAAAACAAATTTTTAATTTTTTTTAAATTTTATTTGGCTAGAATCATAACAGGAATCAGATTCTTGCTAGTAGTAGTCAGATTTAATTCAATGACTACTATTTAAAATAAACTTTATTTTTTAAAAAAATCTAGTAGCAATATGCCTTGCCTATCACTATCTCTACTATTAGGGATTTCATGGAAATTCAATGAGCTATGTGGGGCTACCTGCTCAACATCACTAGGTCTAATGGTGATTGGCCACATAAGCAAAAGCTAGCTTAGGTGGCTAGTTTTTTAAAAAAACTACCCTACTAGGCCCTCATTCAATGGGAAATGACACTCATGACCTAAGACCAATCCATGCTCAGTCACAGGTCACCAAGTCAATGGACCATGACACTGGCAGGCACATGGGTCATGTTTGGCCCGACATGAGGCATGACTTACACTAGCACAACATGACATGAATCATCCCTCATGCCACTATGGTCTTGAACCAAGCATAGATCTAGATTGTGTCATGTCATGTCTGGAATGGAAGAATCGTGTCATGTTGTGCCTAGTAAGGCTGAACCATGTCATGCCATAGGTCATGCCTTGGTCACTCAACCTAATTGATAGCTTTAACCCCTCCCTAGTAGCATGTTAAATTTAGGTCTAAGATTCTTATGATTTATATGATGTATGCATAATTTTATAATTAATTGATGTGTTTGATTTATTGTTTGAAATGAAAATTGATAAAAATTATGACTAAATAGAAATTGAATTAGGATTTTGATTAGTGGTGGGTGTGTGCTTATTGTGGGGATGGACGATAATAAATAAACTATGCGACTCACTCATGCATATGATTGGAAGGAAATGATAGTCTTTTATACCATTTTATGTAAGATAAACTTATATGTTAAAATCTAAAATTAAGGTATCTTAATCATTGTGAGTAAAGCACAGATGAAGCCAAATGCATTAGTGATTTTACATATTTTTTCATTGTACATAAAATTTATTTTTGATTGATATAGATGTTTTATAGAATGTTATTCTAAGTGTTTCATCTTTAGTATGAGAGTTATATTATAACAATAAAGGACAATGATAGGTAATCCATATGAAATGTACGACAACATAAGTTTTTTTGACTCACAAAGTAATGATAATTCTTTGAGTTACTTTCACTTGTTTGGTTCTAACTAGTGAGATTTGAAAAAAGTAAATGTTCATTGTATGAGTATGATTCTTTTGAAGTTGAATGTGCAAATGCTTTTAAATCATTTTAGTTTTTGCTCTTTATGACACATGAGTCTAGAAAATAAATATATATATATGAAGCAATCATCATTGGTAGTTGACAAGTTTCTTCAAAGGTAAGGACTTGTGAATAATTTTCAAGCAGAGATGATATGTTATCTTGATGGTAAAATATGAGGAGTACAACTATGAGGAGACCTTCATTGAGTTTGGTCAATGGTGACAACTAACTTTATATTCTATTAGGGAAAAAGACATTATAAAAATAATCCAACCTTCATTTTGTATTCAAACCAAGATAAATCAAATAATTTGAACATGTATGCTATTAATCATGTGGATAACCCTTGATCATCTCTCGAGAAAACTAGTAGCAACATAGAGCTCAATGTGTCAATGAGCAAGCTGTCCAATAGCTCATCCATCATTACACATTATAAGATTATTGGTAACTAGTAATGATAGATAATTTTGTAAGTATCCAGATGCAAAAAGTGGAAGAGAATTATTTTTAGTTGGAGCCAAGTCTAATAGCAATCGTTTAATTGCACCAAGACAACAAAAGGATATCAAAGAGTACGAATGGGCATGTAGCAATATTTTTGGAGTTGTACAACATAGTTAAGATGAATGTAGTAAGCTTTGATATGATCAAGTTACATCTATTCCCATTCTCATTAAGGGAAAAGTCACATAGTTGGTTTCAATGCTTATATGATGGTTCTATTGAGAGTTGGGATGAACTTGTGAGTTCTTTTCTCACTATGAATTTTCCATATCATATCACTTATCAATTACATAGTGAGATAAGTCAGTTCTAGCTAGATAAGTAGGAAATATTATATGATGCTTGAAACATTTTAAGGTGTTGTTGAGGAGG
This sequence comes from Sapria himalayana, assembly GCA_029783825.1. NCBI lineage: Eukaryota > Viridiplantae > Streptophyta > Magnoliopsida > Malpighiales > Rafflesiaceae > Sapria > Sapria himalayana. The sequence goes on along the minus strand of JAREIK010005702.1, from coordinate 50,600 downwards.
TTCCCTCAATTTGGATTTGAGTTTTGGTTATTGCCCAAACTTTTTAAAATGAGCTAAATTATATGATTATGTGTATGATTGATTTAGACATGGGTGGTTCAATTATGAATAAATTACTAGAGGAGGTATGCTATTAGTTTGAGGAGTTAACATAGAACAACCTGAGTGAAAATAAAGGCTTGAGTATTAGAGTTTGATTAGTTTACTAAAATCTAAGTGAAAATAGAGCCTTTCCAAAGGAAGCTTCAAATTTTTTGACAATGATAGATATCCAAATTTTTATGAATAAAAAAACAAGCACAAAAACACAAAAACAAACACTCACAATGATAGATATTCAACCAAGTAGAAAAAAAAATAATTTTTTCAAAGATAGTTCTTTTAACTCAAGTTTAACCAATAAAACTAAAAAAAATCCCTAATGATGATATCAAAAACTTATTATAACTTTGTTATAGTACCAAAACATATTATTTGTAGTACAATACCAAAAGTTTATTTGACAAATATATATGCCCAATAGAAATATGTAAATATATGAATTGTTTGACCAATAAACAATGAATTAGCTGCTATTCAAGTTGAGAAGATAAACCTGAGTATCAGATAGATACTTAGACTTTATGCTTGGTTTATTTATTTATGTATGATGAGTTTTTCATTAATATTATACATATCATACTTGATTGTTTGACGAATGATAGAATGAAGTGGATTTCCCCTTTACCCCATTGGCATACAAGATAGTTATAAACCATGGATTGTCACTTCCAACAATAATTATATAGTTTTGGCGATTCTACCATTAAAAGGCTGAAATATTTTATACTATTTAACTTTTTATGCTGCTAAATTTTTTTAAAAACTATTTTTTAATAAAAAATTGTTTTTCCCATTTCTTCCATCATTATCCTTTTCTCCTTTCCGCTTGAAAACCAAGGTAACTTAAAAATAACATTTCATCTCAACTTTATACTATCTAATAATCTTAATCATCAATTAAAAAAATAAGATATGTGATTGTTAAAAAAAATTACAACCTCATACATTTATAAACAATAGTATGCATGCTTTATCTTAAACTTCATTTTTATATTCATCATTTATGATTGTTTTGATTTCATATGGTATGCACAATCACTTCCAAATAAGAAGAAAAATAGTAATCCAACAAATTTCTTTGTTTAACTCTGAAAGTAACATCATAATATTATTTTATTCTTTAATACTAACTTACAAGATTTTTCAACTACTCATTCATTATTAGTTTAATCTCCAAAACTTTATCATGATATTCAAACATAATCTTATTTAATTCTTTTCTCTCAATCAACATTTTTTTAAAATGCGTATTATCACTAATCATTCCCAAACAAGTATACATTTAAGATGTTTTCTAATATTAATACATTTTAAGCTAGATGATATTTTTGTCTGTATATAATTATCTCATGATAATTTTGGATAAAAAACATTTATGTTAAATTATAATGATATGAGTTAGATATGCAAGTAACATTTATCCAAGCTCATTATTTGCACTCGAATTATATTTCCCTTGACTTAATCCTTCACAATTGATCTTTAAAAAAGTTTATCATTTACAAATAAGTCTTATCCTAATTAATTGGTCTCGATTGTATAAATTATATTTTTCCAATCAAATCAAAATTTGGGATCGATAGAAAACTTTTGATAAATTTATTAATATCAGCTATCTACCGGATGTAGCATCCCTTATCTAGGCTTGAGACTAGCAATACATACATAACTCACATAAGCAAAAGTTTAATATATCTATATATATAAACACACTCACACACAACTTTAAAAAATTAAAAATCAAAATTAATTACTTAAATTTCAACTTTAAAAAATATAAAATCAAAAATATATATATAAACATATTTGAAAAAAAAATGCATAATTCAATCATCTAAACAAATAAGAATAAGACATGCCTTATTGAAGGCACCAAAACTAGGCATGAAGCAAGGCTCCTTGGTTCGCATGTAAGATGTGCCTCTTAACTACTTGCTAATGGTACATTACTTGTACGAGGCTGACAATGTTTGTGCATTAACATGAAATTTAATTTTAGATCATTGTTTTAAAAAGAGTTTTATGCACCTAGGCATGAACGTATAGTAAGGCTTGAGAAGCATCTTGAACAATAAGGCAAACACCTTTTACGAAAAAACTTTTATATTTTTTTAAGATGAGCAAATAATGTGTGTATGGTAGTCATTTATTAATTATAAACTCTTGTATTACTTCAATTTCAAAATAATCTAAAATCAAATATTATCATTTTAAATATAAATTTATATATTTCATGATGAAATATAAGATTATGAGAAAAAAATATAAAAATATATTAAAGTAAATGTGAATAATTTCAATGAGTTATAAATATCATAACATAACAAAAATAAAAAAAATCACTTATCATTTAAATTTATAAAACAAATATTATGTTTGTCATCATTCACATTATCATAGGATGCTACATCATCCTCCTTTGAATTATTTGTATTTTTTATTACATTTATTAATAAAGAAAAAATCATTGTCACCAAATTATAAAATACCTTTCTTTGTGTAGGTAAATAACTCAATCTTTCCCTAATTCTAGTATACAATTTAGTATCATTCATTATAATAGTTCTGGTAATATTATCATATATGTTAATGTTTATCTTCTAATCTTCAAGAAAGATGAAGAAATAAATGAGAAAAATATGGATGAGATAGAATTTTTGAAGGATCTAATCAATGACAAAGTCATGACAAAGAATAATACCATGATTTTGGTGTTATAAAAAAAATATTCATGCGAAGCTCAATGATGAAGTCATGACTATTCATAGTACCACGACACTGATGTTACATAATGAAATTGACCAAGAGAAACTAAAAAACAAAGTTGTGGCCATGCTTAGTGCCACAACTTTGAAGATACATAAAGAGAAGGGCCAAGCTAGAATCAAAGAAAGAGCCACAATATTTCTCAAAGCCACAACATTCAAAGAGGAAAGGACAAAGAAGTAAGGTGCAAAGAAGGAAGTGTCACCAATGTAAAATAGTAAGAAGAAACAAGAAAGAATTAATTAAAATATATACAAAAAAGCTTGTATGGATGCTAGAGAACAATAACTATGGTGAGAAAGTAATTATGATATAGCTATGAATATTAAACATAGTGTTGCTTGAAAGGAAACCTAAAAATTTATTTTTCCACATTTATGATATAATAAATACCATATACCTTCCACATGAATTATTATATACACTTGCATATCCAAAGGTACAATCATTATACTCAAGCCCTAGCATAATTATCAATATATCCATAAAAATGAGAAGTTACTCTAGTATATTGAGATATTATGATATTCAAACATAGTGATGGTCAAACAAAAATATTTTTTTTGAGATAATATAGAAGATATTTTTATTGATAGAGAAATTATTGCTTATGGATGAGCAATAATTTTAGCATGAAAATTTATTTGTTATGTAAATACTAAACATTGTTGTATATTTAGAGTGATATTAGATGATATGTAAGCATAAAAATAGACCATAATTGGATCAAGTTAATGACTTTGGAGTTTTGGAGGATATTGATAACTAATCAAAAAATTATTATATTTTTGAAAGTAATTAGCGAATTGGTGTTTTATGGTTCATCTAATAGTTTTGGCATTTATTCTTGCCTGAAACTATATTCTTTTTGGTAATGATATTATCGTGGTATTATATCCATATTTATCTTATAATAATTAAATAACTGTGATATTAATTTTATATCACTGTAATCAATTATTTTACTTGTGCTAAAAGTCAATCACTTTTTAGCTCAACATCTTTATCTTTAGCAAAATATTGTATTCGAAAGTCAGAGTTATGGTTTTTTCCCAAAGCCACATCTTGTAGTCTATAAAAAAATTTTAGAGCCAAAACTACTCAAGCCAAAGTTATAATAATTACCTAACATTATGATTTTTCGATAAATAATGTTACATTGGCATTGCTCAAGTATGACTTTTGGATAAATAATGTTACATAAGAAAAGCCAAAGCTGCTACTTGGATGTATTGGCTAATTACCAAAGTCATGGTCATTCCCAACATCATAGACTTTTGATATAAAAGAAAGATCAAAGATAAAGTAGCAACCATAATCAACTCCATGGAAATTTAATGCAATAGAAAGACAAAGGTTGTGATCTATTTATAAATCCATGATTTTGTGTTATAGAGACAAAATTCATAAGTCACGATTGTTTACTCATGCCATAACTTTTATGTCAAATAATGATTAGGAGGCTTCCAAAAGATGTGGCCACTCCCTAGATTCATAATTTCAAGCTAAAGTGACCAAGATAAAAGCTATGGCTTCTTCCCAAAGTCATGACTAGTAACTAAAATCTCATTTCTCTAATAACTCATTTCTCTAATAACTCATTTCTCTAATAGCTATGGCTTCTCAAATGGTTCTAGTAATTAAAATCTTCTAGTAACTACAATCTCCAAATTTTCTTAAGAAATTCAAGCAGAAAATTGGGGGTTTTATAGTAATTTGTGTTTATTTAACACAAAACCTTCAGATCTAAACAGATATGCACTGGAACTAAAAGGATCCGTGAAAAAATGTTTAGGTCAGAATAATATTTCTTAGATTCATTTATTCTGGAGAAGCTTTTGAATAACCAACTCAAAATGCTTCGATCTTAGATAAACAATGTGCTGTGATACCAATTATTGTATTAGAAGTAGGTTTCCCTTGCTCCAGAAAGGGATTACAGAGAAGATTTTAAGAAGAAGAAGAGATCCTGAGAAGAAGAAGAATCACGATAAGAAACACAGAGAGCGAGCCACAACAAAATAAAGAAAATTGTGTTATTTAATATTGAAAAGAAAGAATAGAGATTATATATGAGGTTCAATATCCAATAAAAAAACAATCATTTAAGACTTTATAGCATGATTGATGTGTTTATTAATTGAATGTCAGTAAGAGTGAAGTAGTAATTTCACCAAGTAAGAAGCTCAACACAGCAAATAGAAGCAAGGCCCAATATCAACATATAATTGTCTATAGTGTGCGGATTAGAGAAGCTGGTGAATTTCTATGGAAAGAGGAGGTCTACGTCTAATGAGTTAAAAACTTGAAGGGTGATGCGTCACTGAAGGGAATAGTATATTTTTAGGGTTTTGTCACACTATCATGTTAGGGTAATGAACAAAAAATCATTGAGATTAACATGAAAACTTAATTTTGGTTCTTGGTTCATGTAGTGTTATCGAGAGCTACTTAAATCGGTAATCACTAAACTATATAGTTTCAAATAAGACTATACTAACAACTATTTTGTTATGTAATCTAATGGGAGATTTGATTTTGTCGCACCAAACACAATATATTTAAGTTTAGTATACCAAACACAAAATATTTAAGTTTTATTGCACTAAAATTAATCAACATGAATTTTCCCTTCAAATTTTAGAAAAAAAAAATATTTGATTAATTTAAAAATTGCTATAACAAATCGAGAAGTCTTCTATTCAAATTCAAAAATCATAGTTTTTCAAACCTCAAATGTAATTTTAAAAAATATAAATTATTACTGAACGTGGAAAGATATTTTGATTAACACTAATATCCTTCACATTACAAAAAAAACTCATTATCAGTAGTCAAAGCTTTAATAATGTGTCGATGCCAAAAAAATTATATATATACATAGAAACACAGAAATACATATATAGCTATTTATATTGCATGTTTGAGTGTCTGTATATGCATATATGTTTATGTATAAGTGTGTGTGTGTGTGTTTATATATATATATATATATAAGTCTACACACACACACACAAACAAACATACATACACACACAAACACACGCACAAATATATTTATACACACACAAACACATGCACAAATATATTTACACACACACACACACACACACATACACACACACACACACACACACACACACACACACACACACACACACACACAGATGTGCACACATATATAGATAGATAGTTATATGTATATTTTTTATATGTCTTTATATGTATATATATAATTATTTTTGACACTGACACAATATTAAACTTGTGATCATTAGAAAGGAGTTGTGTTTTGTAATGTAGAAGGAATGGGTTTGAATCCTTATTTCTACTCGCATAGTAATAATTATACATTTTTAAAATTGTTTTTCGTGTTTGAGAAACTATGATTTTCTAATTTGAAAACATGGATTCTCAGTTCTCAACAGTAATTTCTAAATTAATTAAATTAAGTATTTTTTTTCAAAATTTTGTAGGGAAAAATCAGGTTGATTAATATTAATACACAAAACTTAATTATTTTAGAGTTTATTAAATTTTTTTAAAATTATAAAAAATTTAGTGCACCAAAATATAAATATTTTGTATTTGGTAAACCAAAACAAAAATCTCTCATTTTTTTTGTAATGGCTTGTAATCATTTTAAGTAACATATTCTAAATTTTGGATGCGAATAGTGATCAAAAAAAATCCAAAAATTTAAGGGTGATTTCAAAAATATGTCCAGACTAGTGCGCTTGGAAACAACGTAGCAATGATCGTCATTGTGAATGACAGACATTGCCGCCCTGTTTAAAATTTTTGAATTTTAAAATACGGGTTACAAAGGCCAGCATTCACAATGCCGCTATTGAATTTTTATAATTTTCAAAGGCTTATTTGTCTCATGGCAATGATAGAAAATATACCCGAGACAACACTTTCTGCTCTCCTCCATTAAAACTCACACGTGTTCATGTTCTTAAGTTTCTCATCGAAGGCTCCTTTCCATCTTCTTTTTATATTGATTTTGCTTTGAAAGCCATATAAATTCCTTCTGTTTTTGCACAGTGGTTATGTTCTTTCTAGCTTGGAGCTCACACTTTAAAAAGTAAATATAAAAGAAGAAGAGAGTTTTGTACGAAAATAAATACATTTAAAATAAAAAATCAAAAATTTAAACTTAGTTTCAAGAATATGTCCAGCGAGGTCTACTTTGAGCTTGACGGAGCTCCACGAGCTCCACAAAGTAGATCACTAGAGCTCCATATTGGAGCTCAAGTAGCTTAGTGAGCTCTAATGAACTCGACGTGGAGCTCACTGGAGCTCCGTCAACCTCCATCATCGAGCTCCAGCGAGCTCCACTTAGGGCTCGCTGGAGCTCCATGAGCTTCACGAAGGAGCTCGACGGAGCTCCTCGAGCTCCACATCGAGTTCGCTGGAGCTCTATCGTGGAGGTCGATGGAGCTCAACGAAGGAGCTCCTGGAGATGGGCGGGGGGAGAGGTCTGGGAAGAGAGTGGCGAGAGGTGAGGGTAGATGGGTGAGGGGCGAGGGGAGAGGGGCGTGGGGCGAAGGGCATAATGGGATCTCTAAATGTTTTCAATAGCCTACATTAACAACACCACTCTATGATTTTAAAAAATTAACAGCGTGACAATGGTCATCATTTACAATGATGGTCATTGCCACGCTGTTTTCAGACGCAGTAGTTTCAACATATTTTAGAAACTAAAATTAAATTTTTGATTTTTTATTTTAAATGCATTATTTCCATACAATAATCAGAAGAAGATATGATGAGCTTTAATGGATTCTTGTTTCATTCTTCAGAATTTTGGGAAGTTGGGTAGTTAGAAATCATCGAGATGGGCAGAGCATACATGAGGCTTCATAATTTGGAAATAACTTTTTCTGAGGATTGTGATTAGACCTAGCACTTACATTTTATCTGATCTATATTGTGCTAGAAAGATGAAATCAATCATATATGCCCACTTTACTTTAACTTGGGAGTAATAGTATGTCTATTCTATAGCAATGGCTTCCTCAAAATCTAATGTTCCTCCCTTTTTCAAAAGATTTTTTTGGTGATTTTTTGGTGATTTTTGGTGAATTTTATTAACATAATTGAAAAGCTCTGTGGCCATTACGAGGATTGATTAAGTTGCAAGCACTAGTAAGAGGTTATCTTGTTCGAAAACAAATGGTAGCAACTATATATATCGGCTCAAATTTTTTTTCGAATACCACATTCTTATTTCTCCCAAGACAAACACATCTACATGATTCAACATGAATCACGAGCTAGAAAATCCATTGTAAAAATGCAAATGAATTTGTTTGATGATCTTGTATGTTTAGTCCTCTTGAGGCCAACAACACCATTTGTTCTTCAATGTAGGAAAGATGGAGGGGGGAACAAGAAGATGAAAAAAGTGAGTTGTTTAACAGCAAGGGAATACTGGCACCATGCATGATGACGACAATGTTGCCGCTAGATGAAAACAAAAAGATTGTCGAAATCGACACATACAAGCCACAATCCAGATCCCGAAAGTTCATCGGCATATTGTCCGACATATAGAATATGGATGAGTTGATAGATGAAGTGAATAGTGAAGATGGGAAGGAGAAACTTTAGAATAGGAACACATGTGGGTTTTAATGGAGAAGTGTAAAGGGTGTTGTCTCGGGTATAGAATCTGGATGAGTTGATATATGAAGTGAATAGTGAAAGTGGCAGCAGCATTTAAAAACCTTAAAAGAAGTGGTTATATTTTCTGTCATCGCCATGATAGAAAGAAGCATTTGAAAATTATAAAAATTCAATACCTGGCATTGTTAATGTTGGCCTTTGAAACCAGCATTTTAAAATTTAAAAATTTTAAACAGGGTGGCAATAGTCATCATTCACAATGACGTCCATTGTCATGCTATTTCCAGATGCATTAGTTTGGGCATATTTTTGAAACCTACCTTAAATTTTGGATTTTTTATTTTAAAAACACTATTCACATCCAAAACTCACATATTCTTTTATACATTCCCATGATAGGACGTAGTTTTTTATGTCTTGTTGCACAAACATAATAGAAATTAGTATGCATAATTGATTAGTATTTAACTTTTTATTTTAAAAATACAAAATAACATGCTTCCCTTGATGATGAAAAAATTATGTATAATAATTCTAAAATAAAAATATTTATATTGTTGTTCCTCTAAAAATATTTCAGCCATCATCCCCCAATCTATTAAATATTTAACTTTTAGCATAGTTATTTTCATTTTATCTAAATTTCTCTTACATATTTAAAAAAATAAAAAATTACTTATGAAGTGTTTTTCGCATGAACATTATTTTCCGAAAGTATTGTTCATGGAGTTATATATGTTTATGTTATATTGTATAGTTATATATATAGCTTTAAACTTTATAATTATATATCAAAAACTACATCTATTATACTATATGTATCAAAACTATATAGTGATATTAATAATTTAAAACTACATAATCATGAATATATAGTTAAACTATATATAACATGTATATATATAATGATATATAAACTGCATATAATTTAGTTTAACAATATATATATATATACACACACACTCACACATCTATATATTATTTTACATTTGAAAAAGATATGTTATGATGTCATTATATTTTTAGAGTTGTTACAGATGAAAAAGAGAAGCTAAACTATGATATTGAGAATAATATTATTGATGTTGTGATAATTATATCTGAACACAATGAAAAAATAAACTCAAGAGATCATAAGAGTGTAGAAGGGATACAATAGGAAGAAGTTGAACAAGTGATGAATAAAGTGTCTAAGTAAAGAGACGAAGATGAGATGAATGTTTGTAAAGTTTTTTAAGTCATGACATTCATTAATAATGTTAATGAATGTTAATAAAGTGTCTAAGTAAAGAGACGAAGATGAAGATGAGTTGAAAATTAAGACAAAAAAGAAGATGAAAAACTGCACATGAAAAAGATAAATAAAGGTTCAATATCTTCCCAAGTCACAACACAATTATAGCAATGAACACAAGCTGATGTTGTGACATATTTTTAAGTCATGAATATAGATAAAATAGAGGTAATACACAAAGATGTAATGACAATTAATAAGGACATGACATCCAAAGATATACATCCTAAATAAAAAAAGGTGATCGATGGGCAGACTTCAAAAAAATATTTGAAGAATATGATGTGCTAAATCGCCTTAGCAGTGAGTGCTCCAAGGCCGTAAGCTCCTTAAGAACTTCCGTCTCTATCCTAAGGGATCCTAGCACTAGTAGTTCGAGAGCTAAACGGAACCCCCATCGAAGATAATAGGAATGCTGAAAAGAAGAAAATAGAAATGATTTTATGCAAAAAATCAATAACCAAAGATACAATAACATGAGATGGAAAGAACAAAAATATTATACTTAGAAGATTTCTTGGAATACTGAAGTCGACAATGAAAAAGTTAGGTAAAAAAATTATTATATCTAAATAAGTTAATTATAGTGCTTCTTATTAGGAAACCCAAGTATTTATTTGTTCTCTTGTGTAAATGAAATAAGTTTTTATGCATTCCACAAATTCATATACAAAGATCTATAGAATAGAGACTTTCATATAATAAAAATAGTTATGGCACTCAAACCTAATCGCGACATCATTCTAGAAGTTTTCATAAATTTGCCATAATACATATTTATTTCCCTCCTCTTATCAAATAGAACATCTATGGAAGAGAGATTTTTTGCTAGGGAACAAGAAAGTATTTAAGTGCAAAATTTTGCTCGATACACAAAGTATATTTGTTGAATATTTCACAAAATTATATTTCACAAAATTATATTTCACCAATTTATATTTCACAAAATTATATTTTTCTATGATATATTTGTTGCAGAAATGTGCTTTAAATAAAATATTTTACAAAATTATATTTTTTGGTGGATTTTTAGTAAAAGTAGTGAAATCGACTATAAATCAGGTACAAAAAATAGATTTGGAGAAAAGTATATTTGAAATGCAAAGAAATGAGATTAAGCCATGATATTTTTTATATCATTATATCATTTACACTAGTCCATTTCTATGAAGTAGTCATGATAAGCCTTTATTAGTCATGAATGTACACATTAATCATGACTTTCATTATATGTCATGATTCTATCAGTCAACTCCAAAATTATTCTACTATGCAACACATTTTTCTTTGTCATGACATTATTTTAGAGTTGCAACCATATTTATTCTAAATATATTTTTGGCTATGATATTAATATAATGTCATGGTTGTTAATGCTTGATCGATATGTGAAGTGGCACTATTTTTAGTATCATGACAAAACATTACAGAACCAAAATCATATAATCTAAGGTAAACTTGTATTTCCCAACATTCTTTTATAATATGACTATTTACTCTAGAAATTAATTTTTGAGTCATGACATCTTTTCAGTGTCGTGATATTGTTCATGATATTCCTTGACTCAATGATACAAAATTAATTTGAAGCCATTCTTTACCATGACTTCAATTCAGAATTATTTCATTGAATTTTTTTAACAGTTACAATCAATGATGAGGTCCATTGATATAAAAGTTTTGCTTACTACATTTCAAAAAGAGAATCTATTAAAGTGATCTTTCAGTTAAATTCAAGGGCACACTAGAGGTGCAATGCCATTCCAATTAGAAAAGCAACCTCAAGCCGAATGCAAAACAAAGTGGATTGGAAATCAGATTTGAAATCTAGATCCTAATACCGAAAATCTTTGGGGATATACAATTCAATGAAATGATCTCTACTCTTCTCATTATAATTCCTCCATTATGTCATGCTAGTTAGAAACTTGTTAGGCAATTTAACTTCTACAATTGTGATTTTAGAGATTCAGAAAAAGTGAACAACAAAGAATAGCAGATGACATATATATCCACAATCCAACAAAGCCACGGCAGAATAAAAAAACACAATAGAAACACACGAAATAATGTGGTTCACTAGTCATTAAACACGACTAGCTACATCCACGAGAAACATACTTATGCATTTATAGATTTTAACCAAACAGAATGTCCAGAATGCCTTACAGTATGTGTGTAGAAGCAGTAATGATTAAAATCATGCAAGGAGGAGAAAAAAATGGAGATGAACAGTTCCATGCCAAAAATTATAATTGCCCAAAAAATATAAATAAAATCAATTTATATTAATGACGGAGCGGGCAGGATCACTCGGACGAGCTGGGTTTTGTTCCAAAAATTCTTCGGCCCATTGATCAGTCAGTGGGACATTTATTATTGTGCTATTACTACATTCCTAGCATTTTAATATTTTTTTCCCGCACTTACATGAAAATATTAAAATAGAAACATATTTTAGTTATACAAACAATTTATCAAAATAGATTATATACAACAAAACTTATGGTTAATTTTTATGCTTTTGGATGATGAATGTGATTTGTAATGAAAAATTGTGATTTTGTTATGAATTGAATACTAATGGATATGCATATTTCATAGAATGACAAAATAAGGTTTCACCATATGATGAAATCATGTGTGTTAGCTATGATAGATGATGACAAATAAGCTATGAGATATGATACAAGATATGTGCATTAATAGGATGTGACAACCCTCCAACCTCATTTTTCTTGTGATGGATTCATTAGGCAGAATGTATGAATTGGCATATGTTCAATTGATACTAGTTTGATGCTAATAAATCTAAAAGCACAAATATAGTTATGGTTATATCATTATTTTTTTTTTGGGACTAGCACTAAAATGGAGTAAAGATTTATTAGATTCTATAGCCTAGAGTTTCACTAATTCTTAGATATTGTATATTGGTTGTGATAAATGGTAATAAATTAGCCATGAGACACATGTAAGGGGACACACATCAAGAAGAAGTGATAGCCTTGTGATCACTTTCCCCTTGTACAACATCTATAAGTAGTATTACTATGATATCATATGTTTAATTAATGTGAAGTGAATATGGTGCTAATGAAGCCAAATGTATAAATTATATAATGGTCATATCATTGTATGTTATCTATGCTTATTAATATCAAAAAATAAAGATAAACACAATTGATTCAATCATTAATAGAATTTGATAATTTGCCTAAAAGGAGTAGGAATCACGATGTGGCCAAATAATAAGTATATGCGCAATTTTGATGGATAGTTATAAGTATGCCGAATACACACCACAAGGGTACTTTCCACATCGATGACTACCCATGATTCATAACCTATTGAAGACTACAAGGCAATGGGAAATTTCATAGCCTTCTACCCTCCATTCAAAAAACATCCATATGAAAGTAAACAAACCCTAGAATATAATTATCTGTCTGACACCTAGTTTTATCTTTTCAAGTTGAGAAATTAGTTAATTCACTGCAACTCAATCAAAGTTCTATTGCCAGTTCCTTTGGAACCAATATCTATACTTATATTCAATATATTACTTGTATGACTCATATGCTTATGAAATTTCATTATGCACATATACATGCCTAATGAGCCCATGGTGTAGTGTTTAGAACAATTGAGTTTTTGGCATCGTAGCATAGTTACAACAATCATAATAATTTTTGTTTGCAATGTAAGAGGGATATCGAATGAGTTTCCAATCTGAGAAGGATCACACCAAGGAACTAATTTTAGCATTGAGTCTAGAGGCACCTTGTTGTATGTTATTTGCATGTGAAATTATTTTAATCAATAACATTAGAAAAGATTTAAGTCAAAATTTATATAGAGAGGAACATATTTAAAATTTGTAGATTGACAATAGCATATTTAGTTGGTAGCTTTAACTTTGAATTAGTGGGGGAGATGATTTAATTTAAATTGATGACGTTCAGATCTCAAATATAATTTTTCTTTTCAAAATATAAGATCTATATTTAATATATATATAAAATTTAAAAAGATGTACATATGGATATATTTTTTTGACCATCCATACTTTGCATGTGATATTATTGACTACATTATAGTATATCATATGATTTTTCAATCTAAGTAAGATGACACCAAGGATCTAATTTAATAGATGAAAATACTATGTGATATAATATTATTTTATTTAATTATATAAATGTTGAGAATAAATCTTAATGCAGAGGTACCATGATGTATGTTATTTATAAGTAATATTATCTTAATCGATCAAACTAGTGAAGGATTGGGTCAAAAAGTAGGTAGGTGGTATGACACATTAGATAGTAAAGAATTGACAAAGTTGATTGGAGATAAAATATTTAGTATTTGACTTAAAATTTGAATTAGGAGGATAGAATATTTAAATAAAAACTACCAATATCTTGATCTCAAAATATGATTCATTTTAATATCTAGGATACATAATTTATAAAAAAAATTGATATGAATAAGTGATTGAGGAATACGTTAGGAGCCTTATGTGAAGAAAATATTTTCTTAGTTAAAAAAAATAATATTATAAAATAACCATTAAACCATTTATATTTCAAGATTCAAAACGGTTGGATGATATAAAATGTGAGTCATGCCATACATCTGCTTATTAAGATGAATATGTTGGAAAACTCATAAGGATAATTAGATATGAATGGATTAGAAAATATTTTAGTATCATACCTATATAAGATAAAAATATTAAGATATATCTTGTATTTTCTAGACATGTTAAGGGACCATGCACAAATCTAATTATAAATATGTTTAGATTGATGAATTAGCTAAAGATGTAAATAATTAGTTAAATAATAAAAAATGGATAAAAATGATTAAAGAAGACATATATGAATTTGGTTAGGGTGAATATTTTTGTGAGGAATACATTACTTGGAGAACTAACATCCATATGTATGACTTTATTTTTATCTAGAATATAATTTGATGAAGACAACAATGATAAAATTGATAACATTGTTTTTATTTAGAGTGATGGGAATGGTGAAGATGAATAACCACCCACCTAGCTATGTTATTAATAACTAACATTCATTTGTGGCAACGTAAACTTCTTATATATTGATTGTTGTTTGTATGGCTTCTAGTCTATGTTTGAGCATTTTGCATAAAAAAAGTTAATCCTTTATTATGTAGCCCACTTTTTACAATGATAACCTCTAGGGGTTTTATCTTTGTATTTTCATCATCCAATCAAATTTTTATTTTAGTTACCCTCTCTTGTGTCATAGCTTCTTCGGATATTTCTAATAACAATAGCTTGTTCTCATCAAGTTCATTTTGTATTATATTCATTAAATCAAATCAAGGCTTTTGCTAGACCTTAACATTCCAATTTGTTCTTCCCAAAAGTCAAAGTGGTGATGATATGATAATACTAGAGGTATCAATTAGGTTGGAAAACCCAGGAACAACATGAAGCATGGCCAAATTTGGTCCTGCTAGGCTTGGCAAAACATGCTCCAAAACATGCCTGGACATGGATCATGCTAGCCCAAGGCACAACTTATTCTGTGCTAGGCTGGAGCTGGTCATTTTGCATGCTAGGCCATGCATGAACTTTATGCCTAGCCCGATGTCATGATCAATCAGTGATTTGTGAAATGGCATGGGTCGGTCTAGGTCATGTGTCATGCCCCATCGGCTAACTACCCAATATAGGTGGATTTTAAAAAAATGGCTATGTAAACCATTTGTTTATGTCATTATGATTTATACATTATTGTTACATTATACTTATTATCTTATGAATTATTCTTTACTTCATCTTATGTTATAAATATTTATCATTCAATATTTGAATTATATCTTGTTTCTATTTATAAAATGGAATGAATTTTTTATTTAAGCTAAACATGATCATGAATGCGAAATATCAAAATTAAGTATAAAATTTTTAATAAATAATTTAATAAAAAAATTAAAAATTTAAAACTTTTAATTTGTATTTCAATTTAGAATATCTATTGAAATTGATATGATCCAGCATGAATTGGCATGATTTAGCATGAACTAACAAAGCCCACCATGGCTGACCACCATTGAAGACCAAATGGACCATCCCGAGCTTTATGCTTGGCTACTCATGCATTGTCATGCCCAACATTGCAAGTTGGTATGACTGGGTCATACTGAAAAGGATCATGCCAACATGACATGAACTATTTGACACCTCTAGATAATACAAAAAAGAGAGTATTATGATGAGGAGCAATGTTTTCTCATCTATTGAATGGTTCAATAAAAAATATATTTGACTAGAATATCCTTCTTTTTCTTCAACAAGAAAAATATTTTTGTTAGCTAAAGTAAGTACTATTGTGATCTTATCTATGAATGGTTCACTAAAAAAATATATATTCAAATGGACAATAGGGCTAAAAGCTTAAATCCCAATAAGTTGGCATTGTGGCTATTTTTGGAAGTATTTTTTCATTTTCTTTTAAAATCTTAAATAATGTAAAATAAATTCTTTGGTTATATTACCATTTCACTCTATTCCATGACCATTCTTGTATGTAGTACGTGATATTCTCGAAGCCATCCTTATAGGTGTCCAATTCACTTAATTAATTTTTAATCAATTTATTTGTTTTTCATTTACTTGTAAATCCAACTGAATATCATAAAAAATTCACTTCTTTCTAATGCATTCATCTTCTCATTCAACTATATTTTTCTTTTCAACAAACTTGCACGCCGTATCCAATACACAATTCAAGCCCAATAGACAACTAAAAAACAACCATTGTACTATGTCAAGAAGACATTCTTTTTTGATGATCTTCACCTATTTCAAAATGTAAATCTTTTTTCTTTTTATTTTTCCTCCCTTTTTTTCTATCTTCAATAGTATGGATTGGTTTGTTCATTTACATTATCATGTTATAATCGTCACTGATGTTGTATATTTAGCATCATGGCCAACTTACTGATCTTTTTACAAATGTTTGTCATAATAGTGTCGCTCTATATTAGATGGTCCAAGATGAGTGTTTGAAGCAGGATCATCTTTTGGAAGGGAATGTTAGAAATAATCTATTTAGAAGTTGAAATTAAAATATCAATGAAATTTCCAATCAACAACCTTTAAAAAAATACCTCAAGCAACTTAATTGAGAACCATGAAAATCTCTTGCCGAGAGAGAGAGTGTGTGTGTGTGAGAAAGCCCATTATTATCTACCTAGAATTTTTATTGTTTTTATGTATTTGAAAGATATTATAACACAAAGTCGTTCATTCTCAAAGCATTTTATTTTTGGAATTGATAATTACATCAAACATAGGTCACCCATCAAACAAAAGACAAATGAGAGAATGCACAGCTACAAATGTTTCTTTAGTTCATTGTACAAAAATTAGGTATAGCAAGCTTTCCAATTTTTTTTTGTAGACAAGAGGTAAGTCTTCTCTACTAGTTTTACCTCTGAGTAAGTTTGAATAAACATTACTGATAATCTAGAGGCGAAAACAAAACTTAGTTCTTACAATATGAAATGTGATTTTGAGTTAGCATTGTTAATTAGATTAATTAGTGGGGATCTAATCTTCTTTATTGATTATTTTCATCATAGCAGTTTCATCAATGAGCAATATATTTATATCAAAAATTGTCTTTTTTTATTCCATGTCTTTCCATTCCCTCACCCCCATACCCATGCCATAATAATTAATATCTTTTGGCCCATATATGGGTCTTGGGGCCCTAGGATCGGAGTAGGTAAGTCTCTTTATCCTAACAATATTATTGATTCAACTGACTGCCATCCAAGAGAGCATACATGGAATCCATATAAATCAAACTAATAACCCTAAGGTATGAGCATCCATCCCACTTACCAACCAAACTTCCATTCTATTTATAAAGAAACAAATAATAATTAAATGCATTTTAAATTAAAGTTTATTAAAACTAAAATTTTATCATTTTTCAAAATAACTTTTCATGAAGAAGTTACAATAAACTCATCAATATAATCCATCATTTTATAGATAATACACATATAATTCATTTCTTCGAATTTCATTTTATCAGATGACAATGTTTCAAGCATTATATCTGAATCTACATTGCATAATGTTATTTCCAAAGTTTTAAATCAAAAAGATAAAATTACACATTGTAAGTATTGTTAAAGATACTTTGACTCAATCTACAAAATAATTCTTGTAAAATGTCGACCCATGATTTTAACATAATTCCATGATATTCTTTCCATTATTTTCAATGTAATTTACATGTAAATATTCTAGATTATTTTTTATAGGTTCTAGGATATACTTTGTAAATCAATATAAATAGACATACTCACACTTAAAGTTGCATGGTAAAGTTTCTTCAAATTGTCTCATGATATCAGAGGTTTCTTAGATTAACATCCATTTATCCTTCTAACTCATCAAGGCAGCTGAATCCAACACTACCCTTCCCTCTTTCAATAATTTGATCCACATTATAATAATGAAACTCTCCTACTCAAACTACCTTTTTTTTTGAAAAGCTTATCCTTCCCCATGTCGAGAATCAAGATTTACTCCGGCATATCAATGGAACCCTTGAGGTTTCCTCTTTAGTTGAACCACCCAACTATAATGCACGAAAAACTAAACACCTATAATGGAAAACTAATGATCAAAGGCTTTGCAGCCTCCTTTTTTGCTTCCTTACCAAGGAGGCCATGATAGAGGTTGTTGGCCTCTCCACCTCGTGCAATGTTTAGTTCACTATGGAGAAACCCTTAGCTGCCATTCCAAAGTTCACGAGATTTGTCTCAAACACAATCTCCAATTGATGAAGCATGGAAGAAGCTTGGTCTCCAAATATTCTCGTACCTTCAAGAAACTTTATGACAAAATTAGACTATTGGAAGACCAATTGATGACACAAAGAAGTTCATTGGTTCTTGCAAGGACTTGGTAATGATTCTCTTTGTTCTTCATTGTACATATGAATGTTATCCCTTTTCCTTGCCTTAGTAACCTCATATCAAAATTGTAAAACTTTCAACTATTTTAGAAATTCATTGAACCTTCAAGCCTACCCACAATAGCATTCATGGCCACACATCTCATATCTAGTCAGGCGATCCAAGAAGGTTACTCTTGCTACAACAATTATCGATGCAACAAAAAAAATTCATTTAAATTACTTCTCTTTTGACCAAGGACATCAATCCCATGATAGAGGTGTCAAATAGGTTGTGTCATACTGGGCATAGCCTGACATGGGAGTCATGTTGTGCCTAGCACAACATGACTGCTAGTCTACCCGGCCTAGCATAGAATGATCGACATGACTCTAGGTAGACATGTGCCTACCATGCCAAGTTATGCCAAATCATACCAGTTTTGTGGGTAGCACCAAGATAGGCACTATCCATTGGCTACCGCCACAACTACTACACATTGATGACCAAATATTTTAACAACTTAAAAATATATAAAATAAATAAAAGAAAGTAAAAAAAAGCTATTTTTATGTACAATAGTCAACACACATCAATCATAATATTAATAAATCATAAGTTGAACTAAAATCTAAATATATATAAATAAACAATAACTATTACACAATTTGAGCAATAAAAAAAGAAATATAAATTTTATTATAAAGAAAATTCCAAGAGCTATACATAAAATAAAAATGATAAATATTAATTAACAATAATAGCAAAAAATATATAATAGTAAATCAAAGTACCAAAACTAATTCATATCAAACCAAAATGCAACTCATAAAATAAATATAATATTAATAAACAATAATCAATCATAATGTCAATCAGTATCTATATGCAAATCATCATCATCTTATGTGTCTGATAATATTGCTAGTTGTGACCTCAATATCCTCCAAGTCTCTAGAGTCATCATCTACCATCAACTCTTTCCCTACTTATCTCACTCTATCAGGAATTTCCAACCTTAAATCTTTTCAGTTCTTCACGCATGCAAGTATCTCAGATATCTAGTCATAGTCACAATCTCTTATTAGGTATGACATTGTATGTAACACAAAATTTAAACTCTGATGTTATGTTGGACACTATATGAGTCAATTGATAATGTGTCACCTTACTTAGCAAGGGATCTATATATTCATATGATTTCCACCATAATAAAATATCAAGGTTCTTATTATCATTATGTAATAGGATTGCGTAGTAATTGATATCTAAATACCAAGATAGTTCGCTTCTATTCTATGGAGCACTTTATCATTCCCCTTCACTAATCAAATGGAGAAGTCATCATCTTTGATTACCATATCAATGGCCATACTAAAAGTTTGGCTACAACTACTACCAATTTATGTCAAAATATTATCTACCCATTCTACTTTTATCCTATGATCCATGTAATAGCCAGACAATAAAGAATTATAATTGTGGACTAGTACTTTAAATACTTAGTTTTTATCTCAATTACCATAATACTAAATTTAGGGTGGCCACTAAAATTGATAAACATACTACTAATATTGCATATATACCTTAGTGGAATACAAGTGATTGGAGTGAACACACACATATACATATTCCTCAAGTCATAAAAAATCATTAGATATTTCATAAAAGAAAATCATGTATTCGAGTCATAATCATCAAAAATAAGTTGATCACTCTTACTATTGATATAGTAATATATCATGTGTTGGTATCCAATATATTAATCCAATATTAAGTAAATATATAATTCAAATGATATCTCTAAAGGTGTCAACCGGGTCAGGCCGGCCCGGCATAAGGCATGGCATGGTTTGGCCGTGGCAGGGCCGGCCCGGCATGGGAATATCTCATGCCCAGGCCTGTGCCGTGCCGAGGCCAACCGAGCCTCGTGCCGTGCCTGACCCAGTATGGTTCGGTGGCCCGTGGCACAGCCCGTAGGCACGGTCGGGGTCACCATTCACTCCCAGTCCCGGCGTCCCGCATCCATAGACCTGGCTTCTTGCACCCTCACGAGTCACTGGTCACGAGTGGGTTCACTATGACTCAGGCCAAGCCAAGCTTCCCCTTCCCACAAAAAAGACCACGGGTCGGGTCTGATTGGACCCGACCCGTGGTCAACCCCGACCCGACCCAATTCCCCTCCCCCCAATGGGAAAAAAAAATTAAATTATTGCCGTTGGATCTCGCCTCTAATGGCTAGGGGGCAGAATCCAATGGCCCTCATGATTCTGTCCCCTAAAAATTAAAAAAAATCAAAAAAAACATAAAAAATGACTTTTTAAAAAAAAAATTATTTTCTTTAATCTATAAAATCTTTCCCCCTTCTCTATAACATTTATGTTTTTCAAAAATATTTATTCTCTCAAATATCACATTTTCTCTCTCTCAAAACTCTTGCTCCTCTCTCTCGGGACTCGGGAAGTCAGGAATTCGTCATTTGGCTCGTCTTTTCGAGAATCCCAACTGGGTATTGAATTTTTAGCTAGACTGTGGTGCACCATGCACGTGATCGATCGGACTGATTTACCGGGTAATTTATTTTAAGTTTTTTTTACTTTTCTCTCTCTCTCTCTCTCTCTATAGTCCTAAAATAGTTAAATTTAAAATCTATCATCTAGTCTCTAAATAAGTGTCATGTTTAACAAAAATCCTAAAAAATGATAAATACTAATGAAACATATTTAGATTTATAAAATGAAATTCTTACACAAAGGTCTGATACCGCTGAAACTTTAGTTTTTCAGGCGTCTCAACCCAAACTTCCCAAAAAATAAAAAACTAGGAGGACTTCTATAGTTTGAACTCATTTTAATATAATAAAATAAAAAATGTTAGTGGTGAGGAAGAAGAAATGGTACAGTGCAAATATTGTATGAGATTTTTAACATATAAGAGTTTGTTTGGGACTGGGCACCTTAAGAGGCATGCCGCATTATGGACCAAAAAATATGGTTCATTAGATCCTAGGCAAACCCAACTTGGCACTGCATTTTTTGAGATTCGATCGAGTTCGGTCTCAAAGTTTACTCCCTTCATATACTCTAGCGAGTTGGGTAGGGACGACATGACCAGACATATCACATTGATGGGTCTTCCGATCAAATTTTCGGAAGATCCAAGGATAGTGCGCATAATGCAGAGATATTTTCAGCCTACTTATCATAGGATTCCTAGGTCCACATCTAGGAATGACATACTAAAATTATATAAGTTAAAAAACAAAAAATAATTAATGAATTTAAGCATTTAGTGGAGTGGTGTCCGTGACATCCGATATCTAGACAAGTCACGATGAATCATCTTATGCATGTCTCACTAGCCACTATTTAGATTCTAACTAGACTATGAATAAAAAAATTTTAGGATTCTCTCAGATTCTCTATCCTCATGATGGCCTGGCCATTTTTGAGTGTATGATGAAAATCTGTAGGGAATATAAAATTCAAAATAAAATTTTTAGTATCACATTCGATAATGCATCTAATAATGAAGTAGCGATTAACATGTTTCTTAAAAATATTAGAGATGCACCATTAGGAGAGATTTTTCATGTCAGATGCTTGTGTCACGTGATTAACTTGATTGTTCAAGCGGGTTTGAAGGTGTGTTCCCCTGCGTTGGATAATATACGTAATGCACTAAAATATATTCGCACTCCTCATAGACAATAAGAGTTTGGTAGTCTCTGTTTGTCTGCAAATCTTAAGAAGAAGAAATTCCAATCGGATGTGAGACATCGTTGGAATTACACGTACTTGATGTTGGAATCATGTGTTGGATACGGACACATGATATCCGACTACGTCAATAGTAAGAGTGACGAACTTATTATTGATGACACTGGCTGGGCTTCAAAATTTTCATTTATGAAATTCCTAAAAATTTTTTATAACACGAAGAACATGTATTCGTCAGTTTATAAGCCCACGACTTGCATTGCACTCAGGTACATATGCAACATTAGTAGCATGTTTAGGAAGTATCGAGCTGACCCGACACTTAGCCATATAGTTGCAGAGATGGAAACCAAGTACTTGAAGTACTAGTCCTCCGTTCCATCTCTTTATTGCCTCGCTACATGCATGGACAACTATGGTTAAGGTGGAAGGGGTAGAAAATACCCAAACTTACATTTCCTCGTGCATGAACCTGGAAGAGCCACCTGAAGGGTTCATTCACGATAAGTTGACTGACATATTCACATACTACGATACTAGGTATGGTGGTGGTAGTAGTGAGACTGTGATTACAGACATGGATACCTTGTTCAGAGATGATGATTTTTCCATTCAGCTAGCGAGGGGGAACCGTCGAGGTGGACTATCACATAGGAGCAAGCTTTCTCGGTACTTAGATACTGATTACTGCTCAATCCTATCACATTCTGATACTAAGAATCTTGATATATTACAGTGGTGGAAATCATGAGTCCACATTTCCCGTGCTATCTAGGATGACACGAGATCTACTAACTCCTCCGGTGTCGAGCTTAGCATCGGAGTCTGTTTTTTTTGTTGCAGTGAACGTGATTTTGCATAGGAGATCGAGATTACGTCCAGATATTGTTGAGGCCTTGGCCTGTTTGAAGGTTTGTGAGGATTCGAGGTTTAGCATCCATGATCGTGCTAGAGTTGGGACTGGGATTGGGACTAGAGCCGCATCCACTACGAAAGCGGAGGAGTTGATTGTTGATGATGATCATTCATATGATACTGATCTTGATGTTGCGGCTGATGATACTCATGATATACCGATTGACGATTGATAATGATCTATTGTTTTTTGATTTTGATGTTTTGTTTTTTATTGATTGTACGCTTTATTTATATGTTATATTGAAACTTTAATTTATTTGGTTCGGACCTTCGGTATCTATTGGCGATCGGTTATTTTTCATTTATTTGCTTTTGTTTTTTTTTTTACTTTTTAATTTTTTTAACAAAATTTTCTGATTTATTTATTTATTTTTTTGTTTTATTTTTTCATTTAAAAATTTATAACTCTATAATTTAATTCTAATAAATTATAAACTAATTTTATTTTAAATTATAAAAAAAAATTAAACTTTGTAATTTAATAAATTTTAAACAATTTTCATTTTATAAATTTATTATAATATACATTATCTATAATTCTATATATAATTTAATATATTTTATAATTAAACTAAAATATAAAACTATAAAATTAAAAAAAAAATTTAACCTGGCTCGTACGGCCAGGTTAGGCCCGACCAAGCCAGGCTTTTATAAACCATGTCGTGCTTGGCCCGGCACGAAAGCATGGCCGTGCTCTAAAAAAATGGGTTAGGTCGGGCCGACACGACTCGTTTGACACATATAGATATGGCCCGTACGACCAGGTTAGGCCCGACTGGGCCTGGCTTTTATAAACCATGTCGGGCCAGGCACGACACGGTACAATAACCGTGCCGTGCCTGGCCCAGCACGAAAGCACAATCGTGCTCTAAAAAAATGGGTCGGGTCGGGCCGGCACGAACCCGTTTGACACCTATAGATATCTCACATTCATTTGGAATTTCTTCTTTTTTATACAATAGATAAGCAGGGATTATAAAACTTTTGTTAATTGCAAGGCATCCTAATATATTTTAATGAGTTTTCTTATTTTTTCTAATGTGGGGAAACAACCTTCTTCTACACTTTTACTATCAAGTTAATAATGTGACACATACAACTATTGTGAAAAATCTCACCTAATGATCAATCTCTAATTGTCCTAATAAACATGCTAATAATTACTCCATTATTAGATATATTATTAAATATGATAATAAATATCTTATTCTGAATGTCATATTATCTAAAGATTCTCATCATGCACTCATATATGGCAGGGTCATCATGGAGATAAAGAATCTTAGGAAATCCTAACATTATTTTATTATGTTTTAATGTAAAATCTACATCGTGAGTAGTGATGCATGTAAATGATACATCATTGCTACTAGTCAAGATATTGTACATCATCTATGCCACTCCATTATATTTCCTAAATTTATTAATTATTAATTATCATTCTAATTTATAATATTTAATTATATTATTCCTACACATGGAACTAGAAATCCTATGATAAGCAAGCAAGAAGTAGGTCTATATGATATTGACTATCCTAGGATTCTCCAAAAAATTAATCGAAAGACTCATGATTATAATTAGTTTGGTCATGTATTCTCTTCCTAAATTATTATGATATTAAAGGGGTCAAAGAAGCTAAACTTGATCTTGCTTCAAACACCCAACCACTCTTACTTAGTTTAGTTTTTCTTAGATATAATATACCATATTTTTTGGTGTATATATTGGTATGCCTTTAGTTGACCAATGCTACTTGTAGTCCTACATGTATATGTATTTTTATAATATATATATATTATGTTGATTCTTCATCAACACTCGTATAATTTTTTTATTATCTTAAAGTAAATCCAAATAACTCAAGTTTTTCTTGTTTTTTGTTTTTTAGGTATTTTAGTTTGGGTTGAGGCCAAGGGAGAAAATATAGTTTTGACCTCAGATATTTCCGAAAGGTTATTATTAATATTTATATCGAAATCAATTTTCATTTCATTATCAATATTATCACTATTATGCATTGATAATTTTTTTTAATTATATTTAAAAATAATTAACTACGTCTAATTTTTATAAACAACAAATAAATACCAAGATTCTACTATCATTAAGTGTTGGCGTAAATACAACTAGAGGTCAAGCATCATTCTATTCTATTTTTCAAAATCCAAAGGATAGAGGTTGAGCCATATACATACTCACATAGAGAGAGAAAAAAATTAGAGAACAAAAATAAAACTCTAACATATATTTTAAGAATGAGAGATTGATAAAGGAACAACATAGTAGATGAGAGCACAAAGTAGATGAGAGGAGAGAACTTTCAAAATGAGAATGAAAAACTTTAAACACTTAATCTACACACACACACACACACACATATTTAAAAAAAATATTTTTTTAAAAAATTCACTTTTTTTAATACACACACACACACACACACACACACACACACATGAGATTGAACCTAATGGCGATAGAATTTTTTCCAAACCTCAAGATCACAATGTCAGTGACTAGTGACCCATGTTCCTAGTCTTGGTTTCGAGTGCTGAAAAAGCATTTGGTTTTTTTTAAATGGGCTTGGGGTCCAAGCATGGACCCGTGTTACTATTATTGATGACCTATGACCCAGTCCCTAATCATGGTCACCATGTAGGTCGATCATGTCAATTAACTAGGTATGCGGGTCATGTCTGACCCATCACGAGGTATGACACCCTTTGGCCTAACATTACATGAGCCATGCCTTGGGATGGCATGACCAGATCTAGGAATGGTTCTAGACTGTATTATATCGGGCTAAGATCAATTCAGTTAGGTCATGCCTCATGTCATGCTAGAGTCGCCTGTCCCACTTGACACCTCTACCCCATGATGTCGAATTTTCAAAACCAAACGCCATTATACTGATTGATGCAACTATAGGTATGCTCAACAAGATAACTCTAGTCATTTTGCCAAGGCTATCAATGCCTTTTGCCCATTGACTGAAAATTAAGTAAATACACAATATTTCAACATGGGGAATTCAACCAACATGAAAAAAAAACCATCTATCCTAGATCACTCCAATAAGTAAACTAGTAAGGATTGTGTAATTGTAATAAATGATGCTTCCCTTCTTATAACCTTTACTAGTACTATCTCTCCTAACCTATTTTTTCATTTACTCAATGTTTTGGTTGTTTCTTGTTTAGAAATAAAAATCTTTTATCTATTAGTAAAATAACATCTAATTTCTCTTTATCAATCACCTTTATGAATACTTGTTTTATTATTCTGAATTTTCAAACAAGATGGATAGTGGAAATCAATAAATAAGATGGAGGCTGATATGTGCTAGAGCATAGACATACAATCTTTGTTTCTCTTCTTAAAAATAAGTCATTTTGTTTCTCATATAATTTATGACATGTTCATTTTGGTTACGTGAATCATTCCATTATTTCTTTTTTAAATAAAAAAAAATCATGTTTATCATACATCCATATTGTCTTATATAACACTTTATAACACATGCAAAATTACAAAAAACCATTATTTACCTCATTCACGCAATGCACATTGTTCATGTAATGTGTTAAATATAATTCATTATGATATATGGGGTCCTATCCTCATCAAAACCTAGGGTTTGTTTATTATGTTATATAAATTAATGATTTTCCAGCTTCACTTATCTATACATTCATTAATTTAGAATGATAATTGTTTAATATTTTATATTGATTAATGAACAATATACTTCAAATCTTAATTTATGATATTTTTCTTCAATTTCAAAAAATTGTGGAAAATCAATATTTTATGTGTATCAAAAAATTTCATAGTTATGGTGGCCCATAATTCATTATCAATCATTTCAAAACACACTTAAATCATTTCTAGCATTCATTATCAACAATCTTGCTCATACACACCTATTTAAAATCGTTATGCCAAGAGTAAATATTGTCATGAATTAGGATTTGCTCATATTTCTTATAAAATTAGAGTCTGTGTTGTGATCATGGTCTTTAGACTCACGATTGGACTAAAGCTAGAATAACTACTAAGTTCAAAACATGACCTAAGTCTAAATAGATTCTCGACCTATTTTGTGTGGTTTTGATTAGACACGATGCTTTGGAGTCATGACCAATATTGTGAAGTCATGACTTATCTTAAGACATAACATATGCTTTGGAATTATGACCTATATTGTGAAGTCATGGTTCATCTTAAGCCATAACATATACTTTGGAATTATGACCTATATTGTGAAGTCATGGCTCATCTTAAGCCATTACATATACTTTGGAATTATGATCTATATTGTGAAGTATTGACTCATCTTAAACTATAACATATGCTTTAAAATCATGATATGGAATTATTATGCCATGACTCAACTTAACTTGTAACATGTATCATGATGTAATGACTCATTTTTTTTTGTATCGCATCATCATTACAAGCGTGACCATTTATATGCTATTTTGACAAGCCATTTAAAGATTCAGAAATGACCTATTATTTGGGTGTGTGATATGAATGAAGCTTTGAGATATTGAATGCATTAGTGACTAAGGAGTTAAGTGTAATCAATTTTTTAATTTACTATATAAAGGTTTGTAAATTACAATGGAAAAAAAATAAAATGATGTGAATGCTCTGCTACAAAGCATGAATATTGTGATTTTTTTCTTTTTTCCATATGTTGTTCTTCTATTTTGTGGGAGGGCATACTTCTTCTATGACAGATGAATTCTCCCTCTTCTCAAAACCTTAAATGAAAATCACAAAATTTTTGTGTTAATTCCTAATTTAATATCAGAGAAATGTTATGTTTAAAACCTTAGATTCCTCTTTTTGTATTAGAGGTATTTTTGCACGATGGTGTGATTCACTTTTTGAGATTCTAATAATTTATATCAGAAACAATTATGATTTTTAGGGGGATCCTTGCCACTAAGGATCTAACACTTTTTATCAAAGCATCCTTAAAATTTAGTTATAGATGGAAAATTTTGATCATAAAGCTTGGTTTGATTATCAAATCTAGGGTTTAATAGAACTGTGTAATGTTGAATTAGAGAAAGTTGAGTATGCCAATATCTTGGTTTGAGATTGAGAAGTCTATGGGGAAGACTTATAAATAATGAAAATTGAAGATAGAAGATCTACTTGTTAATAAAAATTACTAGTCTATCACTAAAGAATCAAAGTCAATGATGAGTGATTAGAAATCAGAAATGACTTCTATTAAGAAAGTCAATTGAAACAAGTTGGACTAGAAAGCATGAGACTTGATCTAACTGTGTCTGAAAGACAAAGTCTGAGTGAATTTTTCTAATGAGAAAAGAACATATAATCTTTCAAAGAAGCCAGAATAACTTTATTAGAGAAAGTCATTGTTGAACAAGTTGGTCATAAAAAAAAGTTGTATAAGTTGCACTTAGACTAGGTTGATTCTTTTTCTTCACATATGCATGAATTTCACATGCTGATCAACCAATGGTCATCTATTAGTTGTGAGATCTATTTGGATGACAAAGTAATTATATTTATTTTTCACGACCTAATTTATGATATAATTTAATTATCACATTTGGTAGTAGTATAATTAAGCTATACTGAAGAATTAGTGGTTTCAACATTATTATCTGAGGATACTATGAGGTAGAATATGAAGAAATACTTGAAGGATATATTATATAAGAGAGGAAGGACTAAAAAAAGAAGTGTGTAGTTTGATAGTAGATCATATGTAATAGGAAGATCCAAGAATGTAGATAAGATAAAGATGATGAGCTAGAAATGTAATTTAGCTGGGTACTTCAAGAGGGACTTCTAGATAATCCAACGAGTCATAATTGTAAAATTTGGAGTCATGACCTAGACAAGTGTTGGCTCAGTAGATTGGGAGTCATCCACGGGTGGTGAGGTTTATTTTGCTAAAACTTGTATTTCTCATTTTGATGATGACACTTTATATATTGACTTAGGTATGTCATATCACATGATTCCTCATCAAAACTACCTTAGCTAGTACGAGCATTCGATGAAAAAAAAATATGATGATGTGAAATGGCTCAATATTTAAGATATTTAGTATTTGAAAGGTGAAAGTGAAGATATATGATGAGATAATGAAATTTCTTCTTAGGGTGATGCACAATTTAGGTGTAGGTAGAAATTTGATCTCGGCAAGTACAATGATGAATGATGATCTAAAATTTTTTTGGGATGATAATGATTATAAGGTGATGTGAAGATAGTGGTGTCAAATGGGCCGGGCCGGCTTGGCCCGCCCGTTTTTTTTTTTGAGCATGAGCGTGCCTACGTACCGGGCCAAGCACGGTTTAAAAAAGCTGAGCCCAGCATTGCCCGAATGCACGGTAGGCCGTGCCGTGCTGGGCCAGGCCCACTCGGGCCAGGCCAGGCCGTTCGGGCCAGGAATTTTTTCTTTAATTTTTTTTATTTATATAAATTATTAAAAAATATATAAAATTTTAGATAATGTATAGTATTATATATTTATAATATGAAAAATGTTAAAATTTATTAAAATAATAAAGTTTAAATTTTTTTTATGTAATATAAAATTAGTTTAAAATTTATTATAATTACATAATAAAGTTATAAATTTTTAAATGAAAAATTAAAACAAAAAAATAAATAAATCAATACATTTTGTTAATAAAAATAAAAATTAAAAAAAACATAAGTAACTCAAATGAAAAATGACCAATCAACAATTTGAAACCGAAGGTCCGAACCAAACAAATTAAAGTTTCAATCCAACGTACAAACAAAGTGTACAATCAAAAAAAAACATCGAAATCAAAAAACAGTAGATCATCATCAATCGTCAATCGGCATATCATGAACATCATCACCAGCAACATCAAGATCAATATCATATGGATCATCATCATCCGCAATCAACTCCTCCGTCATCGCAGTGGATGCGACTGTAGTCCCAGTCCCAGTCCCAGCTTCAGCATGATCATGGATGCTGAACCTCGAATCCTACCAATTCTTCAAACAAGCCAAGGCCTCAACAATATCTGGACATAATCTCGATCTCATATCCGAAATCACGTTCATTGCAACAGAAAAAGTAGACTCTAATGGTACGCTCGACACCGGAGGAGTCAATAGATCCCGTGTCATCTTAGATAACATGGGAAAGGTGGACTCATATGATTTCCACCACTGTAATAAATCAAGATTCTTAGTATCAGAATGTGATAGGATTGAGCAGTAATAGGTATCTAAGTACCGAGAAAGCTCGCTCCTATGTGATGGTCTATCCCTACGTTTCCCCCTCATTAGCTGAATGGAAAAATCATCATCTCCGAATAAGGTATCAATGTCCGTAATCACAGTCTCACTACCACCACCACCATATCTAGTATCGTAGTATGTGAACAAGTTAGTCAACTTCTTGTGAATGAACCCTTCAAGTGGGTCTTCCAGGTTCACGCACGAGGAAATGTAAGTCAGGGTATTTTCTACCCCTTCCACCTTAACACTAGGGTCCATGCATGCAGCGAGGCAATAAAGAGATGGAACGGTGGACCAGTACTTCAAGTACTTGGTTTCCATCTCTGCAACCATATGGCTAAGTGTCGGGTCAGCTTGATACTTCCTAAACATGCTACTAATGTTGCATATGCACCGGAGTGCAATACTAGTGGCGGGCGTATAAACCGACGAACACATGTTCGTTGTGTCATAAAAAATCTTTAGGAATTTCATAAATAAAATTTCTGTAGCCCAGTCAGTGTCGTCAATAATAAGTTCGTCACTCTTACTATTGACGTAATCGGATATCACATGTTCGTATCCAACACATGATTCTAACATCAGGTACGTTTAATTCCAACGATGTCTCACATTCGATTGGAGTTTCTTCTTCTTAAGATTTGTAGACAAACAGAGACTACCAAACTCTTGTTGTCTGCGAGGAGTGCGAAAATATTATAGTGCATTAGCGTATATTATCCAACGCGGGGGAACACACCTTCATACCCGCTTGAACAATCAGGTTAATCACGTGACACATGCATCTGACATGAAAGATCTCTCCTAATGGGGTGTCTCTAATATTCCTAACAAACATGTTGATCGCTACTCCATTATTAGATGCGTTATCGAAGGTAACACTAAAAATTTTATTTTGAATTTTATATTCCCTAAAGATTTTCATCATACACTCAAAAATGGCCAGGCCATCATGAGGATGAAGAATCTCGTTGAATCCTAAAATTTTTTTATTGATTGTCCATTTTGAATCTACATAGTGGCTATTGAGACATGCATAAGATGATTCATCATGACTTGTCCAGATATCAGACGTCACGGACACCACTCTACTACATGCCATAAATTCATTAATTGTTTTTTGTTTTTCTAACTTTTATATCTTTAGTATGTCATTCCTAGATGTGGACCTAGGAATCCTACGATAAGCACGCTGAAAATATGTCTACATGATTCGTACTACCCTTGGATCTTCCGAAAATCTGATCGAAAGACCCATCAATGTGATAAGTCTGGTCATGTCGTCCCCACCCAACTCACTAGAATATATGAAGGGAGTAATATTTGAGACTGAACTCGATCCAGTCTCAAAAAATGCAATGCCAAGTTGGGTTTGCCTAGAATCTAATGGTCCTTGTTTTTTTGGTGCATAATTCGGCATGCCTCTTAAGGTGCCTAGTCCCAAACGAACTCTTACATGTTAAAAGTCTCATATAATATTTGCACTGTGTCATTTCTTGTTCATCACCCCGAATATTTTTTTTATTTTATTATATTAAAATGAGTCCAAACTACAGAAGTCCTACTAGTTTTTTGTTTTTTAAAAGTTTGTGTTGAGACGACTAGAGAAACCAAAGTTTTAGTAGCCTCAGACCTCTGTATAATATTTTCATTTTCTAAATTTTAATATGTTTCAGTTGTATTTGTCATTTTTTATGATTTTTGTTTTTAAGAATAGTTTAATAAAGACTAGAAGACTGATTTTAATTTTTCTAATTTTGGTCTAGAGAGAGAAACTATAGAGAGAGAAACTATAGAAAGAGAAAGTTAAAAAAACATAAAATAAATTATCCTGTAAAAGTAGTGAGGTCGGTCACGTGCACGGTGCACCACTAGTCAAGCTTTAATGTTCAAAACTCAAGTCGAGATTCCCGAAAATCCAAGCTGAATTCCAAAATCCCGAGGCCCGAGAGAGAGAAGCAAGATTTTTGAGAGCGAAATAGAACGATTTGAGAGAATTTATGTTTATGAAAAACATAAATGTTAAAGAGAGGAGGGTGAAATTTATAGATTAAAGATAATAATTTTTTATAAAAAATGAAATTTTTTTTTAATTTTTTGAATTTTTTTTAATTTTTTAGGGGGCAGAATCATGAGGGCCGTTGGATTCTACCTCCTAGCCGTTGGAGGTGAGATCCAACGGCTGAAAATATAATTTTATATTAATTTTTTTTCCCGTTTGGGGGATCTGGGTCGGTTCGGGCCTCGTGGGAGTGGGACCACGAGTCGAGTCCAATCAGACCCGACCCGTGGTCTTTTTTGTGGGAGGGGCATGGGGCTATTGCGGGGTCAGGCTCGAGGGACACCCGGCACGGGACGAACCCGTGCCACGGGCTGAACCATGTCGGGTCAGGCACGGCACGACTCGGGCCAGGCACGGCACGGCACGGCTCGTGCCTAACCAGGGCACGGCACGGGCCCAGGCATGGTATTTTTCTGTGCTGGGCCAGCCCAGGCAAGACGGAACCGTGCCGTGCCTCGTGCCGGGCGGGGCCGGCCTGGCCCAGTTGACACCTCTATGTGAAGAGTAATAGTAAATACTCAAGGAACAAGGTATAGAATCTTGTACAAGATATGGGTGGCCACCATCATGACTCCATAACATGAGTTCTTGGGTTCTAAGAAGAAGAAAGATATGAAAAACATGAAACCACACACAATATGGTTTATCCATGAAGAAGTCAGCGAAAAGTTTATAATCACGTGGTGGAAATATAGTATCACGACATGGTTTGGAGCCTTCATTTGGAAAAAAGGTGTTAAGAAACATGGGAGTCATGACATTGAAACATGATATCATGATAGGTTCTAGAGTTGCGACTTGATAACATAGAGTCACAATGTGGAAACACAACATCACAACATGAAACCAAGTAGTGGAATCAAAATAGGAAATGTAAACCTTTAAAAGTCCTAGTAGAATCACAGCATGAAAACATTAATTCACAACATTGGAACAAAGTGGGATAACATTAGACTATTTTATAGCATCAATGACTTGGACACATCAATGAGAAGAATTTTGGGACTATATCATTAAAGAGAATAGTGGAAGGAGTATTAGATTATTTGAGAGGGTTTGACTTTTGTGAGATTTACCAATATTGAAAGAAAAAAAATGAGAGAATCAATGCTAAATCCATAAGATCAATAATAGAACTGGAGTTGATACATAGTGATATATTAAGAGGAACACAAGATAAATCACTTTCAAGATCAATATTCTTT
Organism: Sapria himalayana; assembly: GCA_029783825.1. Classification (NCBI taxonomy): domain Eukaryota; kingdom Viridiplantae; phylum Streptophyta; class Magnoliopsida; order Malpighiales; family Rafflesiaceae; genus Sapria; species Sapria himalayana. Next base: position 16,655 of record JAREIK010005702.1, on the reverse strand, counting down.
ATTTTTTTTATTGATTATTTCTCTAGATATACATGCGTTTTCTTTATCTAGAATAAAACTAAAGTGCTAAAAAAGTTTATAGAATTTAAAGTATTGGTATAGAATCTATTCAACAAAAGGATAAAGATTCTATAGATGAACAATAGTAAAGTATTTTTTTGTTGATGAGTTCTATGTCGATTACAAGATTCATAGACAAAATATTATTAGGATGACACCATAGTAAAATGGAGTTGTGGAATAGTTAAATCAAAATTTGATGGAAAAGTGAGATGCATAAGAAGTTGGGTAAATTTGAAGCTAGAACTTTTTTTAGAATTAGTAGCTACAACATGGAACCTAAACAACAACACTCCCATGTTAGTGATAAAGGTTAATACACCTTTAGGTGTTGTATGAGAAAAAAGCTGAGTATAGCCAATCTTTGGGTATTTATGAGCAATGCATACAAACATTTGATGAAATAAATAAAGAATCTATCAAAGACTAAAAGCTTTGGAGTTTTGAAATGTGAATGGTAATCTATAGTCAAGGCATTGTGTTCAACGAGTTCAAGAGTTGAGAGATTCATAGAAGTCAAGACAAGGTTGACAGTTTTGAAGTAATAGAGTCGAGACATAAAATTAGACTAGAAAGCAATAGAGTCGAGACAAGGTTGACAGTTTTCAAGAGTTGTCAGTTATCCATGTTATGACATTACAAATGAAGTTGTAACTCTATTTCACTAGTGACATAGAATCTTTTGATGAAGAGGTAGAGTAGATGGGATTTAAAGTCTTTGTCGAAGCTGATGTAGTTGAGATAGCTTCTATATTGAGAAGATCTACATGAGTTAGAAATCTACCTGAAAGATATTAGGAAAATTCATACATTGCTCTTTAGGTTATAAAAAAGGATCCAAGTAGTATGATGGAGTCAAGAGCCTCCAAGGATTAAATGTAGTGGGAGCAAGCTAAGGAAGAAGAGTAGTAAAACTCTTGGAGAATTGTGAAGTTGGCTATAAATCTGAAAAAATTAAAAGACAATAGATGCCAAAAGCTTATAGTGGTGCATATGTAAGACTAGAAAGAAGACAAAATATTAATCAAGTGAGATATTATTAGAATTGGTTTATACTTCTTTTGAAGTTGTTGTCTTTGTTATGGAGTTGCGACTCTATTCTTTAAAGTCATTATTAGAGTAAAGTTGGAATAGCTACTAGAGTTTGGAGTCACAATTTAAATGGAATCATAACTTATTTTGTATTATTATGAACGAAGACAATGATTTGGACTCACGATCTATATTGTGAAGTTATGATTCATCATAATTTGTAACATACACTTTCTACTAACCCTAGTCACTTGAGATCTAATACTTGCTTTTAAAGAATACATAACTCCATGTGACAAAGATGGGTCCGACTCTTCTTTTTTACTCTTATCTTTCTTTACATATCTAGGTTAATGATTTAGGTATTTATATCGTAACTTTGTTACGATGCCTAATTTTGAGAATTAGGCATTGTCCCAAAAGCTCATTGGGTGAGAGTTATTTTGTATGCCAATTATTAAATAATACTAGTTATTTTGGTAATTATGCATGTTATGTTTGAATGAAAAAAGTGCTCTAAATAGAACTATTTCATGAAATTATGATTTTGATGGATTATATTGAATAAAAGAAAATTAGTTGGTTTTTATGTTAAATATAAGACCTTGGTAGAATTGTTGAGTTGGAGAAAAGTGGAAATTTATTATAAAGTTATAGCATTTCTTGTATTTTGACTTTGTTACACCTCCATGAACTTATATGATAGTTTTTGCATCTATTCTTAGTCAAATCTTTGCACAAATAGTCATGACAATCTTTATACATTATGTCAAAAATTAACTATCTTGTTTATATATATTACAATACTAGATATGATAGTTGTAGCAAGACTTTGAGTATGGACATGGACATCATATTCAAAGATGGTGACTTCTCCATTCAGTTAGGTAGGAGAAAACAATAGGGTGATCCGTCAAATATGAGCAAACTATCTCGGTACTTAAATACCAATAACTATTCCATCATATCACATAATAATAATAATAATTTGGATATTTTATTTTAGCAGAAATTATATGAATGCACATATCTCATTATATCTAAGATGACACATGATCTACTGATCCCTTTAATTTCTAACATAATATCAAAATATATTTCTTCTGTGATAACTAATATCATTTTAAATATAAGATTGAGATTATGACATGATATCATATAAGCACTTACATACATGATTCTATGAAAATTTGAGGTTGGGCATTCAGGTTAAAGTGTAAGAGTTGATGGCAGAGATGATGATTCATGGGATATGAAGATTGATGATATAGAGGAATAAACTAGCGACATCTTTAGATGCATTTATAATAATGCAAATCTATATCTCCATCCATACTACAATACAATAGACACCAATAGATTATTAGAAATTCTTAATTCTTATGATGCGTATATTGTATTAGAGTGCTAGTAATTGTTTATTTTTACTATTTTTTTTTATTTCATTATGAATTATACACAATTGTGAATGGATGTTTGTAGTATGTATTGTGTTGGATATTAGATTGGATTGTACTTTATAGTTTTTATTATTTTAAATTTTGATGCTTTTTTTTATTTGATTTATGCACCAATCTTTTAATTTAAATAAAAGTAAATAATTAAAAATCATAATAGGATTAGGGCAAAAAAAAAAGGACAGGTCATGCTGGACCAAACCTGCCTGATCTAACTCATGTGTTATTTTTATTGGCCCAATCAATGAATCTATGTAGATTATTGCTTCTTTTGTAGGGTGTCCTTTTGTTCACCCATATGCTAGACTATCTCCTATTGAGCATTACACTTCTCCAGAAGTTCATTATTTCACCCTATGCTCACCCAAGCTAAAGCTAGCATTTTAAAAACTTGCCACATAATGAACCTTGGTGTCTTGGGCTCATATGGTCTTCTTTCAACTCTCCTAACCTCTACTTTAACCAAAATGATTCAAATCTTGCTTGCTGACAAGGATGAAGAGATGCAAGGTTTGCAAAATTATTCTCCTCGGATTTTGGTCCCTAAGCCTACAAACACTAATATTATCGTTTTCAAATGAGTGTTTAGGACCAAATATTCGTCGATGAATCAATTGAGTATCTCAAAGCTCATTTTGTAACCAAGGGCTATACAAACATACATAATATCAACTACATTGATAGTGTTATTAATGTTATCAAGGTTACCACTATTCTTGTCTTGTTGTATGTTGTTGGGACTAACATATTGACCCTTCATAAACATTATGTTAAGAATGCATTTCATAATGAAACTCCCATTGAGCATGTGTATATGGATTAGCTCTTTGATATTTCATCTACTAGATATTTTATATTATTTGGCATGCTTTTAAAGATGGATTTGCATGTATTGGAGCATTTAAAGGATGGATTTCACTAAATCTTTGTTTGAAGGGAAGTTGATATATAGTTGTAAAATCAGAGCTATATGGAGTAAAATTAGTAAACTTGATGGAGTGATATTTAGATGGGTGAAAAGCGATGAAAAGTTGTGACATTCTCTGATATTATAGAGCAGTTAATGTATTCAATTTTATTCATAAATCTAAAAAGTAAGTTGTGATCATTATTATATATCATGACTCAAAGACCAAGCAATGGTATATTTTTTTGGTTGTAAATCTACAAAATAAATTATGGTAATCTTTGTATGTCATGACTCTATGACTAAGTTGACAAAACCTTTTTACCTTGCAAAATAATCTTTATAACCATTACATTTTCTTGGAGTCACGATTGCACAAAATCTTAAATACATTAATGGTCAAAATGTTCCTCCCACATTGTTATAGAGAAGTACACTACTAGTACTATTGGTCATAATCATTTTCAACATTGTAAATTACTGAATATAAAGCGAAACATGAATTATTTTAAGATGCAGAAATATTCTTTTTCACGAGTATTTATTCTTGAGAGTATTTAATCTAATTGTTGTCTTTTTAGTGTCATAAATTTATTGTCATAATAAAAAATACTAAAGTTGTAACAATTCCAACCATCAAGACTTTGTGTTCCAAAATAAATATATCATTGGTCATGATCATTCGAAGCACTATAACATTTTGTTTTAGAGAAAAATTATTTCGGACATGATCATTCTCAGTACTATGACATTAATCCAAAAGAGATTCAATGAGATGATAAAGTCAAGATATCAAACCAATATCACAACTTCAAGCTTATAGAATCACACAAAATTCCTAAGCATAAAAGCAACTCTTAGAGAAAATTAGAAGAATTGAGAAAGGGGGCAATGTAATTCAAGCCAAAAGTCACAAAAACCACAATCGGTATGATTCCAAATTCAATTTAGGTGGAAATCCATGTCATAAGTGAGCAAGAATTGTGGGAATAGGTTTGGAATCTTAGAATTTTATAAGGGCTATCATTGAAAACTCATAATTCTATGTGATGTTTCTCCAAATTTTTCATACAAAATCTATTCCAATGGCATTCTAAATTTAGATCTAGGTTAGCATTATGAAATTGTGTATAATGGATGTTTGATTGAATAATGATATTTTTGTGTTAATGTTATGGTTTGGATATCAATGAATCTGGAAATTATTTAGAACTAATTTAGGGTTTTTACTATTACATAGGTTTATCTGAGTAAACCATAGTGGATGGTGATAGATATATTATGAGACATACTCAGGTGGTATGATAAACCTATGTGTGAAAACTTGATATTGATGCAAGTTTATTCATTGTGAGTATGATGCTTACGAATCTAAAAGTACAAATATAATTATGACCAATCCATTAAGCATATTATAGAAGAATTGACTTTGAGTAATTTATAAGTTATATAGAACATTTAACCAAGGTGTTTTACTAGAGTGTAAGAATCATTTTTTAGTTGTGGTAAAGGGTGATAAGTATGTCATGTGACACATACAAGTGAAGCTATTTCATATGCTAGTGACAAACATGTGAGCAATTTCATATGTATGATTTCCATAGGTTGTATTCATGAAAGGTGCATGTTAATTATCATGAGTATGATACTAATGAAGCCAAAGCACAAATACATTTATGAAATATTATCTCATACCTTTAAGATATTTAGAGGTTGGAGAATAGAAGTGTATTCCCAAATTAATTATCAAAATAAGTTGATATATTGCCTAAAAGGAATAAATGTGAGAATAACACTCGATTCAATATGTTTGTAGTTTTAGTGGTGAAATACCAAAGGGACGCTTATAAGGGGATTGTCCTTTTTAGTGATAGTCGAAGGATGACAATCACATTATTTGCCAATATGGCTTTAAGAATTTGCATACAAATTTTTCTTTAACCTGACAATCAAACACAACATTAACTAAATCTTTAAAAAATATTCATCATGTGCATGGAAGTGATCCAACCCTAGAGCTATGTATATTTCTAAAAATTCAAATCTATCAACTCAACTCGAGTAGTAACTAGTTCACTGTTGGTTGATTGAAATACTTAAACAATCAATGTGGGATTGATATCTAAACTTATGTTAATTTGCAACATTTGCAACCCATATGCTTGCAAAATTAAAACTTATGTTCAAGAAAGTAATCAACCATTTAAAATAAAACTTGTCTTTGAAAGTGAATTAGCATGATTCATATACAAATTATTGTGAAAATTATTATTTGGGGATTCAAAATTAATATCTATACATTTTGGTTTGGCTTTTCAAATATTTTAATAAAAATATCCCAAAACCAAAAATATTTAAGTTTGGTCTAATTTTATGTTTAATAACGAAATTACTTTTAAAATATTAAACAAAATTAAATTTTTTTCCAATTCATTGTTGCCAATTGTGTTTTCGAACATGGAGAGTATTTTCACAAAATGATGTTCCCAAAAAATATTTACTAAAAACAACACACACACACACACACACACACATGTTATACCATTTTTAATGTTTTAAACAGACACACACACACACACACACACGTGTGTGTGTGTGTGTGTAAACATATAATAAAAGTTAATAGATATATATTTTTTATATAAATTAATGCATATATGTTAAATATTTTTATTTGATTAAAACATTCACAATAGTATTTATAATTTAAAATGTATGTGTGTGTGTGTGTGTGTGTGTGTGTGTGTGTGTGTATATATATATATATATATATATATATGTTATATGTTATATGTTTTAAATATTTACATATAATTATATATATTATATATATGTTTAATTAAAATTTTAAAAAATATTTAACCTTTATACATTTTTTAAACATATATATTTAACCTATATATATAATATTTAATCTATATGTTTTAAATATTTAACCAATATACATAATATAATATAATATAATTATATTTTATTATTTTTCTAAAATTATATTTAACTCATGAACATTTTACCTATATATATAATTATATTTCTCAGAATTAAACATATATCAAATATAAATATTTAACCTATGTGTTTTAAATATTTAACCTATATATATAATATATAGGTTAAATATTTTTAAAATTTAAAACATATATATAACATATATAAATGTTTTAAATATTTATATCTTATATATATATATATATATATATATATAACAATTTCTAAAACATAATTTTTTTTGTGAATAGTGTTGTTGAAAAAAATAAATGTTATAACATATTAAGGATATTTTCATAATTAAATGTAAAAGTAGACTAAAACAAAATGTTATTGATTTTGGAGTAGTTTTTTTTATTAAATGAGACAAACATAAATGTCTTTGTTTTTTGGCCCTAAAACATAAAACATAATTTTTATATCTAATAATTTATCAAATAATTAAAAAAAGATAATAATTATTTTTTTTATATCTAATTCCCTCTAACTAAAATAATAATAATTTCTCATTAGCCGCAAAAAGCTTTAACATATAAATAACTGAGTTTACATCAATACTATACTGATAATGCAAATGATTCATATTTGTTATTTAACTTCTATTGCTTTATGTCTCTTGGAAATTTTATTTTAGTTTATATTACATATTATATATTTTTATATATGCACACTTCAAGTACTAATATTATGATACTCTAATTGAGAAATGATAAAGATCAATCAATCCTAAAAGATACGATTTTGATCACCAGAAATGCCACATATGTGTTCGAGAATGTCTTTTTTTAAAGAAATATTCATACTGTTGGGATGAGGGTCTCACATGAGCTCCTAATGAGCTGGTAAGCATTTTTATTAGTTCCAATAAGCTCAAGTGAGCTTACTAGAGCTCATGCGAGCTCCTTAGCATCTCACTGGAGTTGGTAAGGAATCTCACTAGCTCATGCGAGATTATTGGATGTCACATGAGCTTGTAAGCAGCTCACACGAACTCCTTGCCACCTCATTGGAGCGGGTATAAGGATGCTTACTAGCTCACATTAGCTTTCTGGATCTCAAGTGAGCTGGCGAGGAGCTCACGTGAGCTCCTTCTTACCACCTCATTGGAGCTGGTAAGGATGCTTACCAGTTCACTCAAGCTCCTTTGAGCACAATCACCTTACCAGCTCACTACTCATGTGAGCATGAGCTTATTACGAGCTTACTATAGTAGCGCGAGTTCCTTACGAACTCACTGGAGCTGGTTAGGGTGCTCACCATCTCACGCGAGCTCATTGGAGCTCACATGAGCTCATGTGAGCATGAGGTCCTTACCAGCTCGTGTGAACACCAGTTTTTATGAGCACATAAGGACCCCATGTGAGCTTTGGTGAGCTCATAAATGTAAAATAAATTGCTGGCTTCAAACTATGGATTTGTGGATAAATATTTCTAAAGAGAAGTTTTTGTTCGATTCTATGTTTTTACAAGCAATACAATGATTTATTTATAGGTTGTAGTCTACCCTTCTAAAACTGAAAATTAAAAATCATTATCATCCATAAGAGTAACTGATGACTCTTTACATTTCATCTTCTGCATTATAATGAACATTTAATGTTTATTCAACAAAACTCTCTCATAAACTTAAATGCTTCTGTCATCTTTCATGCCGAGCAATCTTTTGTAGTTGCCGAGTAGTATCGAAGGTAGTAGTTTCGTGAAGATATCCACGACTTGGTCCCGACTTACCATGTGTACTAATTATATATTTCCTTCCTTCACTTAATCTCGGATGAAGTAAAAGTGAATGTCAATATGCTTGCTTCTCTCATGATGCATTGGGTTCTTACTCAACTCAATTGCTGATTTGCTGTCAACTTGTATCTCAGTCATACCGAGTTGTTGTTGCTCCATCTTACCCAACAAATTTCTAAGCCATATCACATGATATACACACAAAGATGTTGTCACAAATTCAGCTTCATATGTCGAGAGTGTCATGATTGGTTGCTTCTTTGAAAGCTAGGTAAACACTATGTCACCTTTAAAAAATACATAACATGATGTACTTTTCCGATCCTCCAAATCTCTTCACCAATCACCATCGAAGTACCCGACCAACTTGTAATCTACCATATTTGTATAGATTAACCTGGGTGGCACTATTCTTTTGATGTACCATAGGATTCGCTTCAACGCCTTCCAATGTGAATAAATTGGCTCCCCCATAAACCAACTTACAATGTCGACACTTAATGCAAGGTCCAGCCTTGTGCATGTGAGATAGCAAAGGCTTCCCACTAAACTCCAGTATTTGCTTGCGTCAACTCGTTCTCCTCCATCAAACTTAGAAAGTTTTGCACCCGGTTCCATTGGTGTTGAAATAGAATTACAAGACTCCATCTTGTACTTCTTCAAAATCTCCTTTGTATATGCCTCCTGGGATACAAAGATACCCGTCTTTCCTTGTCTTGCCTCCAGACCATGAAAAAACTTTATCAAGCCTAAATCTGTCATCTCGAATTTCCATGTCATTGTGCTTTTAAACTTTTGTATCATTCCATTATTATTCAACATAATAATGAGATCATCAACATAAAGAGCAACAAATAACATATTGCCTCCACTATTCTTCACATAAAGGGTAAGTTCGTAGAAACATTGCTCGGACCCATTCTCTTTAAATTATGTATTGATACGATTATTCCATGCCCGCGATGCTTGCTTCAACTTGTAAGGTTTCTTCCTTAATTTCGACACCTTCTTTTCTTCATTGATTTTCATGTACCAGGGTGGTTGTTTAATATAAAATTCTTTTTCAATCACACCATTTAGGAATGCCGACTTGACATCCATTTGTAATATCGGCCATTTGAATTGAGCCACTTGTGAAATGAATAATCTGATTGTCTCCATTCTTACAATGAAAGCAAATACCTCGTTATAGTCAATTCTCGCCCTTGCTTGTATCCCTTTGCTACAAGTCTTACCTTATACCATTCCCTCTTTCCTTGAGCATTCATCTTTCTCTTAAACACCCACTTGACATCAATGGGCTGAGTTCCTTTCGGCAATTATGCTAACTCCCATGTGCTGCTGCGGTCTATTGCTTTAATCTTCTCATCCATGGTAGTCTGTCACTTCTTATCTCATACCTGCCTATTCAAAACTTATATTCTTAGAATCCACCAAAAGACATACAAGGTGAACCTCATTTGCCAAATCATAAAAATCTTATAAACTTTGTATTTTGGGTTGTCGTAGTTCATCTTCATCATCAATAGTTTCAAAATTTTCCGATGATACCCTATGTTAATGATTCCAATCCCATTCATTTACTTCATGAACTCGTACATCACGGCTCACTAGAATCTTCTTTCTTATCGGGTCGAATAGCTTGTATTCTTTTGTTTTCTCATCATACCCAATAAAAATATATCTTTTACTTTTGTCCTTGAGCTTTAATCTTTGCTGATCTGGCACGTGTGCGTAGACCAAACTCTCAAATACTTTGAAATGAGAGACTGTCGGTTTTTGTCCACTCCATGTCTCTTGTGGTGTTTGATCATACAACTTCCTATGTGGACACCGATTTCGAACATAGATGGCGCATAGCATGGCTTTCACCTAAAATTCCTTCGGCATTTTCTTGCTTTTAAGCATTGACATAACCATGTTGAGAATGATCTGGTTCTTTCTCTCGGCCACACTATTTTGCTATGGAGAGTATGGTGCGGTTAGAAATTTCCTTATACCTTGCTCCTCATAATACTCCATGAAAACCATCGAAGTGTGCTAGACACCTCTATTAGATCATACAGATTTGATGTGTCTATCGGTTGCCTTTTCCACCAGAACTTTGAATTTTTTGACCTAGAATGCCTCGAATTTTTCTTTCAAAAAATAAACCCAAGTTTTTCGTGAGTCTGATATTCTACCTTCAATAAAAATGAAATAACTTTTACGCTAAAAGATTCAGAGGTGATTGGTCCACATATGTTAGAATGAATCAACTCGAGTAGTTGGTTAGCCTGATATTCTACCTTCTTTTGAAATGATATTCTCGCATGGTTTCCGAGCACATATTTTTCACAAAATTTTTCTCGTATTCCATGTCCTGTAGTCCATGCACTATGTTCTTCTTTGCCAACTTGTTTAGGCCTTCATGATGTATGTGATCAAAATGAAGATGCCATAGTGACGCCTAGTCTTCTACATTGATTTACCAACATTTTTCTTGTACACTTCTCAAATTCAGTTTATACATCTCATTTCTTCCCATTTCAACTTGGGCGTCTGAACGCCATTTCTTGTCTTTTAATAGTAATATCCAGTCTTTCATAAAAATTGAATAACCTTTCTCCATTAGTTGCCCCATACTTAAAATGTTGCTCTTGAGATCTGATACGTAATATACATCTTGGATTGACCCAACGAAACCATCCTTTTGTACATAATAAATCATACATTAGCCTTTGACCTCAACATTCCTCTCATCTCCAAACGATACAAATACAGCTTCAACCTTTCGCTTCTCTTTGAAACAATGCTCATGCCTGAACATATGGTTGCTTGCAGCTATGCTGAGGTACCACGCCATGTCGTTGTCGGTGTTGACTTTGTTATATGCCATTAAGAGAAAACCTTCTTTCACCTCATCTTCCGTGGCTAGGTTGGTTGTCTCTTCTACCTTTTTCTTGACTCGACATTCTTTTGCAAAATGCCACACCTTTCCACAATAATAACACTTATCAGAATTGCAATCCTTCGCATAGTGACCATATTATCCATACTTGTAGCACTCAATGTTAGAATAATTTTATTTGACTACCTCTTCCATGACAACATCCTCTTCCATGCCAATTCTCTTGGTTTGATTGCCCCTTTTCCTCATGATACCCTTCTGACTGTGGCTTTTCTCACTGCAAACTATTTTCTCAACCACCATAGCCACGTCATTTACCTCGAAAGTTTTCAGAATAGAATATCTTTTCGTCATTGATCGATGCTTTAGTTTGAAGTGTCTACTCGAGTATCTTCCTTCTCCTCCTTCTTCTTATGATATTCATGTGCAATTAGGGAACCGACAAGCTCATCGACCGTGAATGTTGCTAGATCCTTTGACTCTTATATGACACATTACCACATTCTCGAAACTATCAGTTAACGACCTTAGAATCTTTTCCATGACCCGTGCATCAGACAACTTTTCTTTGTCTCGGTTGAGTTGATTCACCATAGTTTGAATACATGTGATATAATCAGACACATATTCTGACTCCTTCATCTTCATGCCTTCTAACTCGTTGGGAAGAGTTTGAAGGCAAACTTGTTTAACTTGGTTGGCTCCTTTGTACGCAGTCTCCAAGATGTTGCACGCTTCTTTTGAAGTTTTCTCACTCGCAATCTTCTCAAAGCCCGACTCATCAACAGTTCATAATATCATGTACAATGTCATCTTATCTTTTGATCATGTTTCTTTCAACACCTTATTTTGAGCTTCCGTATATCCTATGGTAGATTCTAGTTCTTCTAAACCTTCTTGAATCACCTCCCAACAATCCACAGAACTGAGAAGAGCTTTCATTTGGATGCTCCAATTCTCGTAGTTCACCTTCATTAATCGGGGCAGCGACACATTATTGATTATACACCCCATCTCTCTAAAACCAATTGTAAAATAAATTGCTGATTGCAAATTGTGGACTTGTGGAGAAGTATTTCTGAAGAGAAGCTTTTCTTTGATTCTATGTTTTTACAAGCAATACAATGATTTATTTATAGGTTGTAGTATGCCCTTCTAAAACTAAAAATTAAAAACCATTATCACCCATAAGAGTAACTGCTAACTTTTGATATTTCATCTTTCACATTAAAACAGACATTTAATGTTTATTCAACAAAAATAAAAAGCTCCACATTATGAGCTCGCACAAGTCCACTAAGCTCGTTAATCACCCAAGAACTCGTGAAGGTCCAATGAGCTCATGATGAACTTCCGTGAGGTGCCAGGCATTCAAGAAGCTCATTCAGCTTACAAAACTTGTGAAATTGCTGGCAGCTTATAGGAGCTGAGCTGCCATGACCTCATTACATGGAGATGATGATAAACACATCACAATGGTAAAAAAAATGGTTATTTTGGTATTAATAATATTGATTGTATTAAATATTAATAAGTTATGAATCTATACTAAATTTTATAATTAATAAAATTTAGGTTATTTTTTTAATTATTTAATACAAAAAAGACTTATCAATTAAAAATTTTATAATTTTATAATTTATAAAATTTATAATTTTGGTATTAATAAGACTTATCAGTTACATTGATCAATGTGTAATACAGATATGAAACTGAAGCGGACGATGGCGTCATGTTGAAAGATCAATTATCGAGAACCAAACAATCCAACCTCATAAGTTGGCCACTATACTTGTGTATTGTGTGTGGATTGGAGCCGCTGGTGAATTTATGTGAAAGAGAAGGCAGGGCTACGTCTAACGAGTTGAAAAACTTGAAAGCTGATGCAATATGACTACTGGGAATAGTATATTTTAAGGGTTATATCGCATTGCATGTTAAAGGTAATGAACAACAGAACATATTAAAAAATGAAAGTATAACAATAACAAGTAAGTTTTATTTCTTTGCATAACAATGAATTTATAGAAAGCTAACTTTGACAATGTTAGGATTAAAATCAAAAGTCTTGATTCAGCTGGGATATACAGCTATTACAGTTGGAAAATATTTCTAAATACTTCCCCTCAATTGGAGAGTGAATGTCATGAAGTCCAAACTTGCTGTGTAAACTCACAAAGTGATCTTTTCCTAAGGCCTTTGCTAAATACATTCAGCCAACTATGAGTTTGAAGGAACAAAAAAAGGATCATCATTCCAGTTTGTATTTTTTCTCATACTATATGATAGTCTATTTTAATGTGCTTCATACGTTCATAAAGATAGGATTTGCCGTAATATGCAAAGCTGCTTGATTATCGCAAAATAATGGTATTGGAGTTGTCTGAGAGACCTTTAAATCATGTAGTATATAACATAACCATGTTAGCCATGACTCGATACTCGGCTTCAAGCTAATGATCTAGAGACATTGGCTTGTTTCTAGGACTTCCATGATAGGAGAAGTTTCAAAGAAAGATGCAATATCATGTAACTGATCTTCTTGTGGTGCGACAACCTCCCCAATCCGAATCACAAAAAGCTTTCAAATTTAAACTATTTTTAAGGAAGTAATAATTTCTGGCCTGGGGTACCTTTGATGTATTTTAGGATTCGAATGGTAGAGTTCCAATGTGGTATTCTAGGCTCTTGCATGAATTGGTTCAATGTGCAAACTGAGTAGACTATGTCGGGCCTTGTCACTATCAGTAAAATCAATCTTCCAACTAATCTTCTGTACTTTGTTGGATCATTTAGAAATGCTCTGTCAGTGGAAGTGAGCTTCAAATTTGCTCCATTGGTAATTATTAGGACAAGTTCATAGGAGTCTGTATTTTGTAAAATATCCAACGCATACTTTCTTTGTGACATAAAAATTCCCTTTTTTGAACGAGAGAATTCAATACCCAAAAAGTACTTCAAGTCCCCAAGATCTTTGATATGTAAGTATTTAAGAAGGAATCTTTGAGAAGTTCTATTTCATGTAGATTATTTTTTGTGAGGAGTATGTCATCAACAGATATGAGTATTACTGTAAAAGAATACCTTGAGCCTTGGTGAAAAGTGAATAATCAGCCTTTGATTGTTGATAACCGGCCTTTTCAATAGTATTAGAGAGTGTGGAAAACCAGTTTATTGATGCTTGTTTAAGTCCATAAAGAGACTATTGAGCCGACATACAATGTTCTCCCCTGTTGGTGAAGACCAGGTGGAGGTTCTATGTATACAACTTCATGTAAATCACCATGGAGGAAGGTATTTTGAACATCCAATTGGTAGATGTACCAATGGCATGTAGAAGCAATAGTAAGAAAACATCGAAGTGTTGTAAGTTTAGCTGTTAGTGAAAATGTTTCATGATAATCAATGCCTGCAATTTGATTGTATTTCTTAGCAACGAGGTGAGCCTTGTGGTGCTCAATGGTGCCATCAGATTGGTAGTTTATTTTGTAAACCCATTTACAACCGATCAGTTTATGACTGATAGGCAGAGGGACTAGCCTCCATGTGTTGTTGAGTTGTAATACTTTTAATTCTATATTCATAGCTTGTTGCTAATGTGGATCACGGATAGCTTTAGAATAAGTTTTGGGCTCGATGTTGTTTTGTGATGGTAGCTAAAATATAGAATGAGAAAAGATAAATGTGAGTAGGAAAGGAAATGTGAGAGTGGATATCGAGTACTTGTCTTAGAATTGATGTTGATATAGATTGATAAGCTTGAGATGACTTCAGGAAGTCTCTATGCCATGTTGGAGATCGCTTGTGCAGTTGTGACTATCTTGGAGGGGGAATAGGTTCAGAAGGAATGTCTGACGTGTCTGAAAGTGCTGGTGTAGTTACATATGTGTGAGAGAGATGGGTTCATGTGTATTTGTTATTTCTGTTTGCTCAGATTGGTAGAATGAGTGCTAGAAGGAACTGGTGGTATGATAGATTGAGGTTCTGTTATTTCCAAAAGGAAATTGAGTTTTACAATATTGGAATTTTTGAGGTGGATGAAAAGGAAAAATGGTTTCATGAAACTTGACATCATGCTGACAAAAAATTTCTCAGTTTTTATGTCGTATAGTTTGTATCCTTTTTGCACAGTTGGATATACAATGAAGATTTAATTTTGATACGTGATTTGAATTTAGAATTGATGTACCATAGTGGCGTAGCACAGACAATAAAACACTTTTAAGTGATCAAGAGAGGGTGGACAATAATATAAAATTTCAAAATGTGTTTTTATTTGAAAGCAATGGAGATGGTAACGGTTAATGAGATAAACAGCAGTTAAAAATTCTCCCCAAGGGTGACAAGGTAATAGGATTGAAAAGTAGTGCTCATGCATAGTGAGAATGTGACGATGCTTCCTTTTGACAACTCCATTTGTTGTGGTGTGTAAACACATGTGTGGTTGATATTCAATGGCATGACACCTAAAACAAATTTTCATAGACAAGAATTCAAACTATTGTCTACTCTGACTGCTTTGACATAGACATGAAATTGAGTATAAACAAAATCAATGAAAGTTTTCAAAATATTTTGAGTCTCAGATTTGTGTTGCCTAAGAAATATTCATTTGCATCTTGTAAAGTCATCTACGATGGCAAGCAAGAATTGTTTCCCTGAGTGTGTGGAGGACTTTGTGAGGACCCCAGATATCACAATGTAATAAATCAAATGGAGCATGGTTTGATATGGGAAACTTAGTGGGAAAGGAAATCTTGTTTGTTTGCCATGAGACAAATAGTACAATTATTGTCATAAGAAATATTGTTTGAAGATAACAATGAAGAAGCTACTTTAAAACGAATTGGTGATGGAGGTCCAAGACGCATATGCCATAGATTGGAAGGGTGCGAAACTTGATAGATTGATGTTTTTTTCAATGAGACATGTAATAAAGACCACCACATTGTTTACTCGAGCCAATCATCTTCCTCATAGCCAAGTCTTGTCAGACACAAAAGGTGGGAAAAAGATGGCACAACAATTTAAAGTAGTGGTAATTTTGCTTACAGAAACCAGATTTAAGTGAAAACTAGGAACATATAGAACATCATTTAATGTGATATCAGAATTGAGAGATATAGTGCCAGTTGAAGTGATTGGGGTTGTAGATCTAGTTGGTAAATTAATGATAGGTATTGATGAAAATTGTGTTTTAGTAAAAATAGATGAATTAGAGGTGATATGATCGATGGTAGCACTATCCAAAATCCAAGGCTTATTGAATACAAAATTAATTGAAGTATCAGAAAAAGAGAGTCCTGCTGCATTTGCATCATGGTTTGTGCTTGTTAATGATTGGGCACAAGAAAGTTGTTGAAGTTGCTCCGTGGAGAATCCTTGCAAGATATTAACCACGTCAAGAGTTTGGCTTTTTTTGTTATGTGTGAATTGAGTGGATTTTGTTGAATTAGCAACAGGGAAGAAATTTCTTCGAAATCCTCATTGTGATTGACCTTGTCGGATGCTTGTGATATTGGGTGTCCATGTGCCATTTTTGTATCTACATCAATCCTCAATATGTCCATTTTTATCATAGTAT
>JAREIK010005701.1:0-34400 GCA_029783825.1 Sapria himalayana | reverse complement strand
TTTATTATAATTAGAAAATTTCAAATTTTTTAGTAATTATATTTTTAAAAGTTTTCTATGATCAAAATGATTTTTTTAATTAAAATAATATTAATATTTACTAATTTATTCATTAATTTAGATATTTTTGTAAATATTTTTTATTAAATCATACCTTGAATTATTTTAGTTTTTTATTAGTAGAAATTTTAATGTATGTTCATTTATTTTTTAAAATATCTTAAAAAATTATTATAATTATTGATTTAATTATTTAATGTTTTTTTAAAACAAATATTTAAATTTCATAAATAAAAATTATAGAATATTTTTTGTATAATTTTTTACAAATTTTATAATCATAAAATTAGTTATTTTACTCTTTATTAATATAATTTTTTTTTCATATTTATATATTTTTAAAATTATATATTTATAATATCCTGTTTTTATAATTATATGAGGAGAATGTGTCTTTCAAGGATCACTCATCTTTAGACCATGACATACCTTTAATATACAAAATAGCATAAAATAATAAAACAACTTATATATTAAAAAATTTAAATCATTAAAGATTAGCGATATAAATAATCAATCTAGATTAACACCTCAACTAATCTTATGATCCCTAATCATTGGTAGATGCAAGCCCTAGTAACCAAAAGAATGGAATAGACATTGATAGAGGGAGTCAAACATGTCCATACATTTTCTAGTTCAACTAACCATAAGGCTGTTGTGCATTATGGCTTCATAAAAAGTAATACTTAGTCTCATGCAATTATCAAGCTTAAAGATAATTCTTTTTACATTGAAAATAAAATAACATTTTTTGAGCATTGTTCAAAGAAAATATCCTTCTTCCAAATGAAGAAGATTATTCAAAGAATTTCATCCTTAACAAACTAGTAGTTTTTTGATGATGACAAAAGCAAGATTACAAATGCACATAATCATGTTGCAATTAGCATAGAATCAACATGCACTCTAATAGTGTAAATAAGTTGATAACCTGGTGACAATGATCTGATCATTTTCTGGACATAGAGCAATACGTCTCAATTTTTTTTTTGTTGACGAGAGATGTGATAACTGGGATGGCATCCAATTGAAAAGAAATTAATTCTTTCTGGTCATAGTTTTGTTCTGAAAAAAAGTAAAAAACTCACCAAACAAAACTAAATAAATGTCATATGCACTACACAAGGCTATGGCTTAGTATGGAGTCATAGAGAATTCAATATATTAACAATCTTATCCCCAAGAATCAGAAAAGTTATTTTATAAGCCTCGAATCCAAGACCTAACACCCCTGGATGAAAATATTTATCATCGCACCAAGGCACAACATATATAAAATAGAGTTATATATAATTATATATAGAATTATTATAATCTGTACATTTAATATATGTTGTTAATTATATATTTAAATATAGTTATGTATAATGTTTTTATAGTTATACATATAGTAAATGATGATTATTTATAGTTATATGTTCTTATACCTATAGTATAGTTAGTTATAAATATATTATATATAATTATATTTAATTATACATATAGTTATAAATATGTATGTAGTTAAAATATAGTTATATATAATTTTTTTATAGTTATACATATAGTAAAATATAATTATATATAGTTATATATTATTATACATATAGTATATTTTGTTAGAAATAATCTTATATAGAATTATACATATAGTTATAAATTATTATTTAGTTAAAAAAATAGTTATATATAGTTATAAATATAGTTATAAAAATTGTTTACATAGTTACAAATATAGTTAAATATAGGTATAAAGTGTTTTATATAATTATAGAAATTTTTATAAATAGTTATACATATATAGTTAAACATATAGTTGTATATATGTTGTTATAAGTTTTAATTATAATTATAGTTACATGTGTGATTGCACACATAGTTATACATATAGTTATAAATGTAGTTATGCATGTTGTAGATGTAGTTATATATAGATTTTCATGTAATTATATATATTTAGACATATAGTTATGTATAGGTATTGATGTAGATAAATACATTTATATATAGTTATACATTGATATACATATTGTCAAATACATTTATATATAGTAATATATATATATATATATATATATATATATATGTGTGTGTGTGTGTGTGTGTGTGTGTGTGTGTGTGTGTGTGTGTGTGTTTATATTAAATACATGTTGTTAAATTTATATATATTTATGAATACTATTTTTATAGTTATACATATAGTAAAATAAACTTATATATATTTATGTGTTATTAATCTTGGGATCATCATATTTACATAAATTATAATGTAAATATTAAATATGTTGTTATATAAACATAGCTCACCACAAACACCAACACCCATTTTGTGATTAACATCTAAAACCACCAGATTGTCTGAGTGGGAAAAAACATGGATATCAAGCCTGCATACCTGTTGTGCAACATCAACATCCACACAATGGGAATGCAATATATCACACATGCATGAAGTATATATACACATCATTGTATATAAGCAATCCAATCATACCATGGTGATAAATGAATGTGGTGCTTCTAATGATTTACCATGAACATCTAGATTAATACTGCGTGCATAAGGAGGATCTACAAAAAGTTATATAATTGTGGTAATAACATCACTATACATGATATCATATATACACAATGATCTATTATTTAATTTCTATGGAAAATACAACATACGGTAACAATTAGGGTAGAAGAAGAATTTTGAAATAACAAACCGCAGAATCAAAACACATTCCTGCATTAAGATAATAGATGAAGAGTTAGGGCTGAAAGCGTACCTCAAATCAAAAAGAAACTCATGGCTGAAGAAATTCTCGCTTACTCTTCTATTAGGTTTTGATGTATCCGTGTCGAGAGAGAGGGGCAGACTGTAGAGGACTAAGAGCATCTCCAACAATGCTACCTAAAATAACAACTCAAAATATAATAAAATATTGTATTATCTATTTTAACTAACTACATTTATATGGTAACTCCAACAATGCTATTTATTTTAACAAACTACTTTCTTATGGTAACTCCAACAATGCTATCTATTTTAGCTACCAATTCGACTAACTTTAACTAACTTTCAAAAATAACATCTAAAATACAATATGAATGTCATATCATCACCATAATGAAATGCAAAATCATTCTTGTTTTCCAAATTTCAAGTGAAGAACATCAACAATTTTGTCAAATGAGATAGTCTGGAAGTTTTTTTTTCAATATCAATGTCTAGTTTATAAGGAATGGGTATCTCTCCTATTTTTTTGAGTGGGAGAGTAAGCCTTCCAAAAATAGGAACATATACAATTAGATCCACCTTAACATGATAAGGAATGATACTTCCATGATTGTCATATGTGCTTTTGATATCACCATAATTTAAAGTGAGAAATTTTTACAGTTTCTTCGCCATGAGCAGAGATTGTTCCAGCATCAGGGATCAACCCAAAAACTAGTTTCCTTCCATTTCTATCAATTAGATAGTTGATGTCCACTAAGTGAATGGGAATAAGGTCAGTGTTTTTGATGAGAACATCAGTAATGATATTTGCTTTCTCGAGATTAATGAAAGGAAGATGAATAGTAGTAACATCCACAATTGGCTTTCCAAACCCAAATGTCTTTTCAATTTTTTCCCCAATATCATGGATGAAATACTTCAATAAAACCCACCTTCTGCTCATCTAGAGAAGCCATAACCTGACCATCAAAATAAAAAGTGGGCAGTATATTATCATCACCAGGATCATAACACGGAAAAAAAATTGATTGTTGCATAATAACGATCTCAAAAACATATGTCATGATTCACGAAATGGCATCGACATTACACCAAAAACAATAGAAATGAACTAGGGTGAAGTTGAACATGTTGAATCTAACAAACTCAAGAAACAATGGATAAAACTATCAGCCACAAGCACGATGACATTAGTATATAACATTGGTTCATAATTTCTTTCATAACTCCCTATACCCAAACTTATCACTGATATCAAAAAAATAAAAACCATCATGAAACAAAGCATAGAAGCTAGCATGGAAAGATGTGTGTGCATAGTTTTATGTCGCATATGATTATTATTAAATAATTAAAGATTGGCTAGAAAAATTCTGTTACTATATTCGTCTCTAAATTCCACGCTTTTCTTTGTGCGGAATTTACGTGGCTATTCAGTCGCTAATCCGTCGCTAATCCGTTGCAAATTTTTATTCCAACGAAAAATTAGAAATCCCTTGTTATTTCCTAGCTAATTCCTTGCAATTTAGCAAGAGATTGATACCTAGCTAAATGAACATTTTCTTGTAGTGTCTCCAAGATCTTTGCTGCTATGTTACCTTGAGAGAATAGATGTTCTAGTGTTTCTATATTTTCTTTGTAGCAATTGCATCTAAAAGCTAGGTTTATGCCTTTCTTTTGAATAAGGGTGTCTAGTGGGATTATATTAGACAAGGTTTTCGATAGAATTAAACATATTTTTGGTGAGTTATTATTGTTCCAGCACCATTTAAATAGCTCATGCTGTGGTTTTTTCTTTCTAATTAAAATGTTGATAGATTTAAAAGAATATAATCCTTCTTCATTTAATTTATATTTCCAACTGTATTTTGCAAGGACTGAATTTTAATCTACTATTTCTCTTTGTTTTAGGGTTTGTTTTTATATATGAGAACTATTATTAAGCTTTTTATCCTTAGTAGTGTCGTTATTCACTATGTATTTAGCACTCATATATTTAGCCCACAAACTATTATTTTATTTAACTCTCTACCATCTCTTACATGCCCATGCTTCTGATATTTTCTTTAAATAGAGAAGCCTAAACTAGTTTCTTCTTTTGGATAGCAAAGGTCCTTCCATTTGATCCAGTGCAGTTTGTGTTTTACATCTTTTTTACCCCAAAAAAATTTGCAAATTATTTTTCTATTTTTATGATTTAGTTTTTGGGGGGAAGCATTATCATAAAAATATGCATTACTATGCTTTGTAGGTCATGATTGATAAGTGTAATTTTTCCACTCATATTAAGCATTTCTATTTTCCATTCTGCAATTTTCTGTATAATTTTATCTAATAAAAAATCTAGGTATTCTATTTCCTTTAAATAAAGGGCATCCAAGATAAGTGATTGCTCCTTTTGCTTGGGAAAAACCTATCGTATCTTTTAGTCTATGGATTATTCTAAGAGGTGCTTGTTTAGATATTATGAATTGGCTTTTATTTCTATTTAATGTTAAACCTCTCTCTTCTTTCAAAATTTGGAATAGTTTCATAAAGTTAGTTATAGATTTTTTATTACCATTTGTAAAAATAATTATATCATCTGCATTTGCTTGGCAATCCATCTGAGGTGAATCTTTAAAGTGCTTAAATGATTGTATATCTCCTTTTCTAGTTTTATATATTAAATTGACTAGAAACAATTCAGGATAAATGTTAAACAGGGTAGGAGACAAAGGATCACCTTGTCTTAGTCCTTGAGTGGGTTTAAATTCATCCCATTTTTCCCCATTAATAATAATTTTGAACCAACTACTTGAGATGCATCTAAAAATTAAATCAATCCAGCTTTCTACAAATCTCATTTTTTTCATGATATAGCATAGCATTTTCCAGTCTACTCTATCGAATAATTTATAAAGGTCTAATTTAAAGACTACATTTTTGCCCCTGACTTTATTAGAGATTTCTTTCATTAATTTTTTAGCTAAGCATATATTTTCCATGATTAATCTATCTTTCATGAAGTATGTTTGTTCCTTAGAGATGATATTTGGGAGGAAAAGACTTAATCTACTTTGCATTAATTTGGCTAGGATTTTATATGTAAAGTTGCATAGGTTAATTGGACGATAGTCCTCTCCCATTTGAAAATTTTCTTTTTTCATTTTAAAAACTGTGTGTAAGTGACCATTTTTATTTAATTCAGCCCCACAAAAGAACCAGTGTATGGCTTGAGTAAGGTCTATTTTAATTATGCCCCAGCATACTTGAAAAAACACTTTGTTCCATCCATTTAGTCATGCAGCACTGTTTATAATAAACTAAATACGTTATTTTTAATTTCTATTTCATTTGGAAATTCATTAAGATTTTATTATCTTCTTCATTAAAATTTTATTTATGCTTTATAAAAGGTCATGACTTGTTTGTTCATTATTTCTACATTATAGTAATTTGTAAATTTTTTCTAATGTTTCTTTTATATCTTTTTTATTTTCTACCCATGAGCCTTCCTTATTTCTAATTCCTATTATCTTGTGTTTTTGATTTTTTATTCTTGTGATTTGTTGAAAAAACATAGTATTCAGATCCCCTCTTTTAACCATTTTATTTTCAATATTTGTTTCCAAAATACTTCCTCCATGTGTACTTTTAATATGAATTCACCTCGGGCTTTGTGAAGAGCTTTGAGATTGTTTGCGTAATGATTTTTGTCATGTTCATTTTCTAGTTCATTTATTTTTGTTCCATATCTTGAATGGTTTTATTAATGTTTCCAAAATTTTTTCTGTTCCATCCGGATAAACATGATCTTAGTCTAAATAATTTACCTAATAAAAACACTGCTGGATTACCTTTAAGTGGGTACTTCCATGACTCGTTGTCAGTGTCCAAAAATTCTTCGTGTAAGTAGCACATATTTTAAAAATTAAATGATGATATATTCTTTTCTTTTTTTTTGAGGGGTGAAAAGTAAAGGATTATGATCTGAGCAATTCATGTTCAAGTGTTTAATGCCTATGTTACTAAAAGTGTCCATCCACTTCGAGTTGATGAGACTCCTGTCTAAGATGACTCCTTTCTTTTTGTGGTTATTTGTCCATGTGTATTTTGAGCCTAGGAAGTCTGCTTCTAATAATTTGTCTTAGTTATTAGCTTATTGAATTGATCACTAGTTGTGTATTTATTGGTCTACCGCTTTTTTTTCTCTGATGAATTCTTTATAGTGTTGAATTTTTATTATTATTATCCATGGTAAATTCTTATTTGAAATTTCTTCCATTTTTTTCTTTCTCTTTTCTTTTATTTCTCGAGTTACTAGCATATACGATTGATATAATTCCATCTATGTTTTTACCTAAACTAAGGTTATTGATTTGATCTTTTTCTTCTATTATAAATATATCTAAGTTATTCCACATAACCCAGATTTTACTAATTTTTTGTAGAAATAGCATTTTTATATCCTAACTTTTTTTTGAAGATTTCTAATTGATCAAAACCTACCATAGGTTCAAAAATAATTAATAGAAAGATTTTATGAATTTTTATCTTTTTAATTAATTTATTTAGTGAAGGGGAGTTAGCTATAGCCCGAATAATCTAGAATAAGTATTTATGCATTATTAACCAGTTTTGATTGAGCCCTTGTTTTATTTTTTAATTCATTAGTTTTAATCAAGTGTTTTTGTGTGTTTCTTATTTTTTTTATGTGGCCAGGTTGGGTTTTAACAAGATTCCCTACTTTAAATAATTTATCCATTTGTAAGCTTATAATTTTTAAATCTTCTAGTGCCTTATCTTTATTTCCTATCTCCATTCTTCTTTTTTCAAAATCTATATCATCTATGGAATGATTTTCCTTGAGAGTTTTTGTTTTAGTTATTACATTATTATAGCTTTTTATTGATTCAGAGTCTGAACCAAAATTTGATCTAGTGAACCAGCTCTTTGAGTTTTCTTTGTGCTTATGGTTTATTTTAACTTTCCTAGTTTTGATAACTAGTTCCTCTATTCTACTGATCATAAGTCTAATTCTTTACTTATCTTTTATATTTTTGTCTTGGGAAGCAATTTTTTAGGAGAATCTATTGTTTGTATAGTGTTCTATTCATCATCCTCATCAGTTTCCTCTTGTCTAGCCTCCTCTTTTCTAACCCAAACCTTATGTTCTTCCCTTTTTATATTTACAATGCAGTTTTATGAGTTATGTCCTCTCTTTTTGCATTGATTACAATAACAAGGCAAGGCCTCGGGAGTAATAGGTTGCCAGAAACCTTTATTTTCATTCTGAACAATCCATATCCATTGAGGGATAGAAGATGGATATTAACCTATATGCATACTCATGCAACACATGGTCTAGAAAGGTTGGTAATGGAGCCATACATCAATAAGGGTTTTCCAATGAGATTCGAGATGGAGTAGAGAGATGTTTTGTTGAAGAAATGTATAGGCAAAAAGGGTAGAAGAATCCATACCAAAGTAAATGGTTTTTCTTCCTTCGTGTTAAAGCTTGTTGTCCATTTGAATGTCCTCATAGGGTAGCCCCTTACATTACAATTATCCTTTAGCCACATACAAAGAAAATATTCTTCCGTGAAGAGCTGCACAAGGACATGCTTACTGTAGATCGCACCTAGCTTAATCAATACTTTAAGCTTGAGTGAGGAAAAGAAATCACATATTTCATCAATGCGTGGTAGGCCATGAGAAAATTTCTCGATGAGAGAAAACTTGTGAGCTTCCGAGAGTTTATCGATGTCTTCAAGGGAAAAATAAATCGTAGGATCCCCAATTTTTATTGACATATGATTATTATGGGCATGGTTGGATAATGAATGTTAGAAAATGATTTCTTATGAGCAAGATAATCAATTTACTCCATTTCTAGCTTGATTTCGACCCCTTTCTACATGAATTGAAGATTTCACTCTTTAGAATTCCTAACATTCTCTATCTCATATAAACTTATTTTTATTCTTCTTATTCATCTTATTCTTCTTATTTTTATAATTCTTCTTATTCTTCTTATTCTTCTTTTTCTTCATATTCTTCTAATTCTTCTTTTTCTTTTTATTCTTATTATTCTTATTATTCTTATTCTTGTTATTTTTATTATTCTTCTTTTCTTCTTGTTATTCTTATAATTTTATTTATCCTATTATTGTTATTATTCTTATTCTTCAAAATATTCTAATTTTTCTTATCATTCTTATTCAACTTATTCTTCTTATTATTAGTATTCTTCTAATTCTACTTATTCTTCTTATTTTTTTAATTCATGTAATTTTTTTTATTCTTCTTATTCTTCATAATTCTTTTATTCTTTTATTCCTCTTATTCTTCTTTTCTTCTTTTTCTTCTTATTCTATTTATTCTTCTAATTAATAATATTATTTTTATTCTGCTTATTCATGGTATTCTTGATATTCATCTATTTTCTTATTCTTCTTATTCTTGTTTTTCTTCTTATTCTTCATTCTATTCCTATTCTTCTTATTCTTCTTATACTTCTTTTTATTCTTATTGTTTAAATTCTTCTTTTTCTTATTATTCTTATTATTCTTCTTATTATTCTTATTATTCTTATCCTTCTTATCCTTCTTATTATTCTTATTCTTCTTATTCTTCTATTTCTTCTTTTCTTCTTTTCTTCTTTTTATTCTTATACTTTTATTCAACCTATTATTGTCTTTCTTATTATTCTTCTAATTATTCTAATTTTTCTTATTATTCTTATTCAACTTATTTTTTCTATTATTATTTTTTTCTAATTCTTTTTATTCTTCTAATTCTTCTTATTCTTATTATTCTTCTTTTTTTTTCTTAATCTTCTTTTGATCCTATTTTTACTTTTCAACTTATTCTTCTGATTCATCTTATTCTTATTATTCTTTTAAGTTATTTAATATTTTAATTCTTGGTATACTTCTTATACTTCTCATTCTTCTTACTATTATTATTCTTATTAATCTTATTATTCTAATAATTCTTCTTATTCATCTTATTCTACTAATTTTTTTAATTCATCTTGTTCTTTTTATTCTTCTTATTCTACTTATTCTTTTTATTCTATTAATTATGCTTATTCTTATTATGCTTCTTATTCTTCTTATTCATTTTATGTTTCTTATTCTTCTTATTCTTCTTATACTTCTTAATTTTTTTTATTCTTGTTATTCTTCTTATTCTTCTTATTCTTCTTATTCTTATTATTCTTCTTATACTTCTTATTCATCTTATTCATGTTATTTTTCTTATTCTTCTTATTCTTCTTATTATTCATATTCTTCTTACTCTTCTTATTCTTCTTATTTTTCTTATTCTTCTTAGTCTTTTTATGCTTTTTATTCTTCTTATTTTTATTATTATTCTTATTCTTTTAATTATTCTTATTATTCTTCTTATTTTTCTTTTCTTATTATTCTTCTTATACATCTTATTCGTCCTATTCTTGTTATTATTTCTATTCTTCTAATTCTTCAAATTTTTCTTATTCTTTTTATTTATCTTATTCTTCTTATTATTCGTATTCTTCTTTTTTCCACTTATTTTTATTCTTTATATTCTTTTAATTTTTTTATACTTCTTATCATTCTTATTCTTCTTATACTTCTTATTCATGGTATTCTTGCTATTCATCTTATTTTTTTAATTCATCTTACTCTTCTTTTTATTCTTCTTATTCATTTTATACTCTTTATTATTCTTAGTGTTCTTATTGTTCTTATTCTTCTTTTTCTTCTTTCTCTTCTTTTTCTTTTTATTATTCACTTATTATTATTATTATTATTATTATTCATATTCTGCTAATTGTTTTTATTCTTCTTAATTTTTTTATTCTTGTTATTCATGTTATTCACGTTATTCTTCATATTCTTTTTATTCTTCTAATTCTTCTTAATGTTCTTATTCTTATTAATCTTATTATTCTTTTTATTCTTCTTATTCTTCTTATTCTTCTTATTCTTCTTATTATACTTCTTTTTCTAATTCATCTTATTCTTATTATTCCGCTTATTTTTTTTTTCTTCTTTTTATTTTAATTCTTCTTATTTTTCCTATGCTTTTGATTATTTTTATTCATCTTATTAGTCATATTCTTTTTATTCTTTTTATTCATCTTATTCATCTTATTCTTGTTATTATTCTTATTATTCTTATTCTTATTATTCTTCTTTTTCTTCTTACACATCTTGTTCTTCTTATTTTTTATATTCTTCATATTCTTTTTATGCTTCTTTTTATTATTATTCTTCTTATTTTCTTTTCTTCTTATTCTTCTTATTCTTCTTATTATTATAATTCTTTTATTCCTCATATTCTTCTTATTCTTGTTTTCTTCTAATTCATCTTACACTTCTTATTCGTCCTATTCTTGTAATTCTTTATATTCTTCTTATTTTTATTATATTTCTTTTTCTTATTATTCTTCTTTTTCATCATATTTTTATTATTCTTTTTATTCTTCTTATTCTTCTTTTTCATGTTATTTATGTTATTCTTCTTATTCATATTGTACTTATCTTCTTACGCATTTTATTTTTCTTATTGTTATTATTATTCTTTTTCTTCTTTTTATTCTTATTCTTCTTATTCTTCTTATTCTTCTTATTCTTTGTATTTTTCTTTTCTTCTTATTCTTCTTATATTTCTTATTCATCATATTCTTATAATTATTTATATTTTTCTTATTTTTATTATACTTTTTAATATTCTTATTTTACTTTTTCTTCTTATTTTTATTATTCTTTTTCTTCTTTTTAAAGATATTCTTGTTATTCTTCTTATTCATAGTATTCTTATCTTCTTATGCTTTTTATTTTTCTTATTGTTATTATTCTTCTTATTGTTAATATTCTTCTTATTCTTATTTTTCTTCTTATTCTTCTTATTCTTCATATTCTTCATATTCTTCTTATTCTTCTTATTCTTCTTATTCTTTTTATTCTTCTTATTCTTCTTATTCTACTTATTCTTCTTTATCTTCTTATTTTTCTTATTTTTATAATATTTCTTATTCTTCTTATTCTTTTTATTTTTCTAATTATTTTTATTCTTCATATTCTTCTTATTTTTCTTATTATTTTATTTCTAATTTTAATTCTTATTTTTTTTATTTTTCTTATTATTCTTATTATTCTTTTTCATGTTATTCTTTTTTTTCTTCATATTTTTATAATTCTTCTTTTTCTTCTTATTCTTCTTATTCTTCTTATTCATCTACTTGTTCTTATTCATCTTATTTTTTATTCTTCTTATTCTTCTTATTCATCTTATTCCACTTATATTCTTTTCTTCTTATTCTTCTTATTATACTTATTCTTTAAATTATTATTATTATTATTATTATTATTATTATTATTCTGCTTATTCTTGGTATTCTTGATATTCATTTTATTCTTCTTATTCTTCTTATTCTTCTTATTCTTCTTATGCTTCTTATTCATGGTATTCTTGGTCTTCATCTTTTTCTTATTTTTCTTATTTTTCTTATTATTCTTATTATTCTTTTTATTCTTCGTATTCTTCTTATTCTTCTTATTCTTCTTATTCTTTTCATTCTTTTTATTCTTCTTATTTTTTTTTCTTATTCTTCTGTTTCTTCTTTTTTTTCTTATTCATCTTATTCTTCTTATTTTTTTTATTCTTCTTATCTTATTATTTTTTTTATTCTTCTTATTTTGCTTATTATTTTTATTCTTTTTAATCTTTTTATTATTGGTATTCTTCTTAATTTTCAAATTCTTATTATTGTTCTTAGTATTTTTATTCTTATTATTCATCTTATTCTTCTTATTCTTCCTATGCTACTTATTTTTCTAATTCTTCTTATTTTTCTAATTCTTCTTATTGTTCTTTTTCTTCATATACTTCTTATTCTTCTTATTTTTAATATTCTTCTTATTATTCTTTTTCTTCTTTTATTTCTTATCCTTCTTATTCTTCTTACACTTCTTATTCGTCTTATTTTTTTATCTTTTTATTCTTCTTATGCTTCTTATTCTTATTCTTCTTATTGTTCTTATTCTTCTTATTCTTCTTATTGTTCTTATTCTTTTTATTTTTCATATTATTCTTATTCTTCTTTTTCTTCTTATACTTTTAATTAATACTATTCATGCTATTCTTTATAGTCTTCTAATTCTTCTAATTTTTTTTATTCTTCATTTTCATCTTATTCATCTTATTCTTGTTTTTCTACTTATTCTTATTATTCTTTATATTTTTCTTATTTTTATTATACTCATTATTATTATTATTATTATTATTATTATTATTCTTCTTCTTATTATTCTTATTCTTCTTATTATTCTAATTTTTTTTATTCTTCTTTTTCGTGTTATTCTTTTTTTCTTGTTATTCATATTATTCTTATCTTCTTTTCCTTTTTATTTTTCTTATTATTATTATTTTTCTCATTCCAATTCTTCTTATTATTCTTCGTATTCTTCTTATTCTTCTTATTATTCTTATTCTTCTTTTTCTTCTTATTCTTCTTATTTTTCTTATACATCTTATTCTTCTTATTCTTCTTTTTTTTCATGTTATTCTTGTTGTTTTTTCTTATTTTTCTTATTCTATTTAATCTTCTTATTCTTTTTATGTTTATTATTCTTATAATTTTTTTTTTGTGTTATTCTTCTTATTCTTCTTAAACTTATCCTTCTTATTATTTTTCTTATACTACTTTTATTATTATTCTTTTTATTCTTCGTATTCTGCCTATTCTTTTTATTTTGCCATATATTTTTATTCTTCTTAATCTTTTTTTTTTCTTGGTAGTCATCTTATTCATCTTATTCTTCTCATTCTTCTTTTTGTTCATATTCTTATAAATCTTATTATTTTTCTTATTCTTCTTATTAATCTTATTCTACTTAATTTTCTAATTTATTTAATTATTTTTATTCTTCTTATTCTTCTTTTTCTTCTTATACATCTTATTCTTCATATTTTTCATTTGCTTCTTATTCTTCTTATTCTTCTTATTTTTCTTATTTCTTATTCTTCTTTTTCTTCTTATAATTCTTATTCTTCTTATTTTTTTATTCTTCTTATTTTCTTTCTGCTTTTATTCTTCTTATTCTTCTTATTCTTCTTATTCTTCTTATTCTTCTTATTCTTCTTATTCTTCGTATTCTTCTTATTCTTCTTATACTTCACATTCTTCTTTTTCGTGTTATTCTTGTATTTCTTCTTATTTTTATTATTCTTTATTATCTTCTTATTCTTTTAATGCTTCTTATTCTTTTTATTCTTTTTTTTATGTTATTCTTTTTATTCTTCTCATTCTTCTTATTCTTCCTATTCTTTTTAATTTTCTTCTTCTTTCTTTCTTCTTCATCTTCTTATTTTTATTATTCTTTTTATTCTTCGTATTATTATATTATTATTATTATTATTATTATTCTTATTCTTTCTATTCTTCTTATTCTTCTGATTCTTCTTATTCTTCTTGTTTATGTTATTCTTGTTATTTTTCTTATTTTTCTTATTCTTTTTAATCTTTTTATGGTTCTTATGCTTCTTATTCTTCTTATTCTTCTTATTTTTTTTTAAAAGGATGTTTATTAATTATAGCCCTCTCTTTTGGCGGAGGAATACCATTTTTACAAACTAGGGTCTACCCTTTAATCCCCTTACACCCTTGACTCAATCCTAACTAACTTAACTTAAGCAATAAAATTTAAATCTAAAGAAATCTTATGTATACGGACACTTAATTAATTGTGTCTTTTTTTGGTTTAGATGTTCATTCTGTATTTGTCTTTTAATAGACATTTTTCCAGCCTTTACTTTGTTCCAGGAGTGCATCCAAGAGGCTTCTTTTCTGTGTTCTCTACCATGTAAAATTGTAAGATAGCCTTCACGTGCTCCTCATTTTGTTTAACTTTAATCTCTCTAGTATTCCTGCATCAAAAAAACATTTCAGCATAGTATATATTTCCATTTATACCTAGAATTCATTTTATTTTTATTATTCTTCTTAATCTTTTTCATGTTATTCTTGTTATTCTTATTCTTCACGTGCTCCTCCTTTATTTTCTTCTTATTCTTCTTATTCTTCTTTTTCATGTTATTCTTGTTATTCTATTTATTTTTATTATTCTTCTTAATCTTTTTATTCTTTTTATGCTTCTTATTCTTCTTATTGTTCTTTTTCGTGTTATTCTTCTTATTTTTCTTTTTCGTGTTATACTTCTTATTCTTCTTATTCTTCGTATTCTTCTTATTCTTCTTATTATTCTTATTCTTCCTTTCTTCATTTTCTTCTTATCCTTCTTATTCTTCATTTTCTTTTTATTCTTCTTATCTTTCTAATTCTTCTTATTCTTCTTAGTCTTCTTATTTTTATTATTCTCCTTCTTTTTCTTATATTTCTTATTTTTATTGTTCTTCTTATTCTTCGTATTCTTCTTATTCTTTCTATTCTTCTTATTCTTCTTTGTCGTGTTATTATTGTTATTCTTCTTTTTTTTCATATTCTTCTTAATCTTTTTATGTTTCTTATTCTTATTACTCTTATTATTCTTCATATTCGTCTTCTTCTTCTTTTCTTTTTCTTCTTATTCTTCTTATTCTTCTTATTCTTCTTATCTTTCTTATTCTTCTTATTCTTCTTATTCGTCTTATTATTTTTATTTTTCTTATTTTTCTTATTCTTTTTATTTTTTTTCTTTTGTTTCTACTTTTTTTTTTAAAAAAAGTTTGTTTTATTAATATTGACCCTCTCTTTTGGTGGAGGAATACCATTTTTACAACCTACTTGCTTGCTACCCAATGCCATTTACACCCTTCATATCTTATATACCCCTATCGGGTATTATCTATTGAGACATGCATATAAATTGACAGAATCATACATTTCACTTGCATCAAAACTTAAACTGCTTGTGAATATGAATGAGCTATGAGTAAACTCTTTGCTTTTTGTATATCATAAGTAACTTCAATGTTGTCCTTTAATGCTTTTTATTGCCTCTTATGCTGTCCCTTATGCTGCCATTTAAACTTTTCTATTATTGCGTCTCTTGGAGCCTCCAATAATGCCTCTTTAGCTATCCCCGAGCCTCTTAAGCTGTCTTCCAAACCTCTTAAAGTCCTCCATTTCCTGTCTTTCAGCATCTAGAAATAAAAAAGTAACCCTCCCTTTCTCCCGATTATTGGAAATAAAATAAAAAAAAACCTTTTTTCTCCCCTTCTCCCGATTAACCCTCCCCTTAACAAGAATCTGGAAATAAAAAAAAACATCAACCACAACCGCTTCTTCTTCCATCCCGTTCCAGCACCTCGAATTGGCAAAACCTCCTTTCCTGTCTTTTCCACTACCGGTATTGGGTTGTCTGCCATATTTCCTGCAAAACAGTAAATATACAAAAAAGCCCCCCCTCTATACTTGCATTTAATAACCTAACCTAACTCTTCTGCCCAACAAACAACCCTTATTTTACTTAGATGAAGCTAAACAGAAAACACCCCTAGGACCCCTTCTCATTTTCAATTCTTTTTAGGACCAATGCTTGCAGCCTTTTCAATACACCCCAAGCTTGAACTGTGCTCTTAAAATGACAGAAAAAGAAAACAAAACAAAATAGGTAAAACAGTAAAGCAATAAAGAAATAATCAATTTATAGTCCCCCTCAGGACCGGGGTGACCCTTATCTGAATATCTGCAGCAAAACCAAACCACAAGCAAAAAAGGAACAGTAACACAAGATTTTAGCTAAGGAAATGAACTTAAAAGGAACAGCAATAAGGAAACCAATACCTTGCACTATTACCTTCCCTATTTCCTTGTCCTATTACAGCAGCAAGAGCAGCAGAACAAGGAATAGCAGAAATTATACTTATTAAGATTCACTGTGGCTTTTTATATAACAGCGTTTATATAGCAGCGTAAAAGTCAGAATACATATTATGATATTATCTTAGCAAAAGTCAAGATACATATTTTAAAGTACTCATTATTCCCGCCCAATCTTTCAGAAAGTTGAGGCTTTGTTATACCTTCGTGGTCTGTTTATTTGTTCTAAAATAAGGAAAACCCATTTTATCTAAACATGCTATTCCCTTTAGTTTGTTTGGCATGAGTTTCTCATTATATTCCATATCTCCTCTGGTGGTACCTATTTTAGATAGTTTATCCGCTAGATAATTAGCTTCTCTATATATATGTATTATTGAGGCCTTCAGTTCGTCCATAAGACCAAGAATTATTTCTAGGTCCTCTTCATTCCTCCATAATATTTTCTTATTGATTACTGTATCAACTAGTAATTTTGAGTCTACCTGAACTTCAATGTTTTTAAAGTTAAGCTGCTTACATATCTCTAACCCTGATTTTAATGCTCTGATTTCAGATTCTAAAGCCGAGGAGGCTCTACTAGATCTGGTGAAAGCTCTATGTACTGTCCCTATATGATCTCTTATTACGCCGCCTCCTCCTGCTATTCTAGTGTCCCTGCTAAAACTCCCATCCATATTAAGTGAGAGTTTACCAACCGGCGGAGCATTCCACTGTATGCATTTAGCCCATTGCTGTTTTAAAACTTTATATGTGAGATCCCATTCTTTCTCAAGCTTCTTTTCTTGTTTCATTTCCTGAATAACTATCGGTTTTATTAGTGATATATTACATATCTCATTTCTAATATCTTTTATAATTTCTGTTAAATTCATCCTTAAATTTTCGAATTTACTTTTGTTTCGAGATTTCCATATACACCAAATAATTAGATGCGGTAGTTTTTGGTTGAGCCATTTCCTGGTGGGGCTTTTCTTTGTTTCTACTTAATATTATTATTCTCTTTATTCTTTTTATTCTTTTTATTCTTCTTATTCTTCGTATTCTTCTTATTTTTCTTATTTTTCTTATTTTTCTTATTCTTTTTTTTTTCTTCTTATTCTACTTATTCTTCTGATTATTTTTATTATTCTTATTCTTTTTATTCTTGTTATTCTTGCTATTCTTCTTATTATTCTTTTTCGTTTTATTCTTCTCTTCTTATTCTTATTTTTCTTCTTTTTCTTCTTATTCTTCTTATTCTTCTTATTCTTCTTATCTTTTTGATTCTTCTTATTCTTTTTATTTTTCTTATTTTTCTTATTCTTTTTATTATTTTCTTTGTTTCTACTCAATCTTATTATTCTTTTTATTCTTTTTATTTTATTATTCTTCTTATTCTTCTTATTCTTCTTATTCTTTTTTTTTCTTCTTATTCTTTTTTTTCTTCTTATTCTACTTATTCTTCTAAATATTTTTATTATTCTTATTCTTTTTATTCTTGTTATTCTTGTTATTCTTCTTATTATTCTTATTCTTTTTATTCTTCTCTTCTTCTTATTCTTCTTTTTCTTCTTATTGTTCTTATTCTTCTTATTCTTTTATATTTTTATATTACTTATTCTTCTTTTCTTCTTATTCTTTTTATTCTTCTTATTCTACAATTCTTCTAATTATACTTATTTTTCTTATTCTTCTTAATCTTTGTATTTCTGGTATTCATCTTATTCTTCTTTTTCTTCTTATGCTTCTTATTCTTCTTATTTTCTTCTTATTCTTCTCATTCTTCTTATTCTTCTCATTTTTCTTATTCTTCTTACTCTTTGTATTCCTGGTATTCATCTTATTCTTCTTTTTCTTCTTATGCTTCTTATTCTTCTTATTTTCTTCTTATTCTTCTCATTCTTCTTATTCTTCTCATTCTTCTTATTCTTCTCATTCTTTTTATTCTTCTTATTCTTATTATTATTATTTTTTCTTCTTATTCTTCTTATTTTTCTTATACTTCTTATTCTTTTTATTCTTCTTATTCTTTTTTTGAAAGGTTATTTTATTATTATACCCTCTCTTTTGGAAGAGGAATGTCATTGTTTACAAACTAAAACTACCTTTTACCTTTTTACACCAT
This sequence comes from Sapria himalayana, assembly GCA_029783825.1. Lineage (NCBI taxonomy): Eukaryota > Viridiplantae > Streptophyta > Magnoliopsida > Malpighiales > Rafflesiaceae > Sapria > Sapria himalayana. The sequence continues at coordinate 15,728 of JAREIK010005701.1, read as the reverse complement.
GTCTCAGTATTAATCCATTATAAAATAAAATAACAAAAATCTAAACCTTTTTTAAATACATTCTATAAATGCTATTTTCACATGCATATTTTAGTCCTTGCATCTGTGAGGCTTGGCTCATCTTTCTGGACTTTTCCATTTGGTTGACCCTACTGCCCCGTCAGCTTTCCTAGCTTTATCCTACCATTTCCTTTGCTCTTTTGATTATCCTTGCTTCTTTAGACATCTTGCTAATATTTCTCCTCCCATTTGATTTCAAGCTTTCTTGACCTCCCTAATTTAGTGCTTTATCTCTTCTTGTAGCCTTTTGTATATGATGCTACAGAAAACTCTTCCCACCTCTTATTGACTACCCACCTACTCAAATACAAGACATCTGGCCATAACAATCAAGTTGACTATTATTTCGCTAGAAACAGATTGTGTTGACTGTTACAGCCTGCACAGTTTATACAGACTTCTTTACAAGACTTACAGACAGCCCATTCTGACTTATCTTACATTCAACATCATTATACTGTTGTATATCAGCAGGCTCTAACCGACCACTTACAAATACCCCATTTTGACCACACTTGACTGACAGCCTCTTTCCTAACATTACCTATACTTCCTCTTGGCCGACACCTTACCTGCATCCCTTTGATATCTACCTCAGTATGCTTCTCTCCTGCTTATGAAACCTGTAAAACTAGCCAGAAAACATTCCTACATAGCTTTATATTATTACAGTCCATTCTACCTTACAATTCCTAGTCCATTGTTGTTCCATATTCTCATCACATTACAATAACATATTCATAACACCATCACAAACAATTGATCCTAAACGAGCCTTTTCTGCATTTTCCTTCATATTTCTATCTCCCTCCTTTGGTATTCCATGCTTCCTATCCAGAAACAGCTTCTGTACCCCCCCCCCCCCTTTTCTCTTTTTTTTCGTAGATTTAGTACCTTACCTACGTACATAAAACAAAAAACCACAAAAGCTAGTATATCTTTATAACATGGCCACATCCTGTCTGATTTGATCATCATAGATTTATTCACCCCTTAGGACCATGGTGACTCTTGAATTATTCAAGACCTTCACCTGCCATTTGGCTAAAAACTACAAAAAAACTCAAAAATAAATGTAAAAATAAAAATTGAATAAGCTCAACCTCTTTGATCCCCCTACGTCCCGACTTCTAACTTCTAATCTTTATTCTTTTGTATTCTAATATATGGATATCCTATTTTATCTAAAATTATTAAACCTAGAAACTTGACCGGCATGTTATCACTTTCAAATTCTTACCCTCTCTTTCTCCTTCCTTCCTATGCTAATTTGTCAGCTAGTGTGTTTGCCTCTCTAAATATTTGTGCTCGAACTCCTTTTGTTTCAACTAACAATTTTTTAATTATACTAATATCCTCCTCAAATCTCCACAATTCAATTTTACCTGGAGCAAGATCTACAAGCAAGCTTGAATCTACTTGTACTTGAATATTTTGAAAGTTATTTTCTTTACAAATCTGCAGACCCTTATGCAAGGTCATAATTTCCACCTGCAAGGATAAAAAGGATTCACCCCTCATCGTAAAAGCTTTCATTATCCTGCCATCTTCATCTCTTATTGCACCTCCCCCACCTGCAACTCCCATTTCTCGTTTACAACTATTATCCGTGTTTAGGGCTAATCCACCTTGCGGAGGCTTTTCCCAGCTGATAATTTTTATTTTTGGCTGCTTTCTTGTTTTCGTAGAGAAAGCATTTTTCCTATTTTCATCTACCTCTATGTTTCTAATCTTTATTGGGCTCCAAGCTGAGATAAAAGAGCTTTCCCTTTTGATTTCTTATAATATATTATCAACATTCATTGGGATGCCCTCAAAGTTGCTTTAATTATAGCATTCCATAAACACCAAACCACTATGTGTGGAATATAATTTTATATCAATTTAAGAATTTTATTTTTATTATACTTCTTACTCCAATTTTTTAATCTATTTTTCAAGTCTACACTACCTACATCAATATCCACCTCCACCTCTAACTTCTGCCATAACTTAGATGCTATATTTCCTGTTGAAAATAAGTGATTAGTATTTTTAGCCTCTTGAAAGTAGCATTCACATCTAGATGCTAACCTTATACCTCTTCTTTGCATGGTATCATCCACTGGAATCACATTCGAAAGTAATTTCCACATAAATACATTTATTTTTTGTGGCAACTCCTTTACCCATGCCATTTTAAATATCTCTTGCATTGGCCTTTTATTTCTTACCAGCCATTTTGCGCTCTTTAATGTAAATTTCTCTTGTGGGTTCAACATTTATTTCCATCCACTACTAACCAATATTGCATGCTTCTCAACAATATTCTGTTGTTTTCACATCAATTTTCAGCTTTTAGATGCATTTCTTGGATTTTTGAAAGCATTATTGCCAAGCCCATACCAAGCTTTTATATATTCCGCCCACAGGCCACCATTTTCCTTCTGCCTTTACTAGTTTTTATAGGTCTAGGCTTTGGCTAAATCATTTAAGGTGGACAAGCCTAAACCAGCTTCATTCTTTGGATAGCATAAATCTACCCATCTTTTCCAATGGAGCTTATATTTACCTTCTTTTTTCCCCCATAAAAAATTAGACATTTCTTTTTCTAGCTTCTTTATTATTATTTTTGGTGGCTGAATTGACTTTAAAATTTGTGCTAACGAGCCTTGTAGCACGTGTTATCAATGTGATTCTTCCCTCCATACATAATAATTCCTCTTTCTAGCCAGCTATTTTATGTCTCATTTTTTCCACTAAAAATTCAATTCCTCCTCTTCTTAGCTCTTCCTTCATAGATCGGGCAGCCCAAATACATTAGTGCACATTTCTTTTGTAAAATTTTCATAACTTTTTTTACCTTCTAAGTTACATTATCAAATTCTCTTCTTGATAACATAAATTGACATTTATTTTTATTTAATTTTTGCCCTGTCTCTTCTTCAAATGTTTGCAAAAGCTTTGACATGTTTCTCATCGATTTACTGCTAGCATTTGTAAAAATTATAACATCATCCACGTATGCCAAGCAGCTCACATTAGGTGTGTGCCTTGGCTGTTTATAAGTGATTATGATACCCTCTTTCATTTTGTTTTTTAAATTTACAATGAATAATTCAAGGAATATATTAAGCAAGGAGGGAGAGAGTGGGTCCCATTGCATGAGCATGCTTATAAGTTTAATTAGGATTCTGACCCAAGTACTAGAAACACATCTGTACATTAGGTCTATCCAGAATTCTGAGAAGCCCATTTTACTCATTAGATATCATAAGATATCCCATTCCACTCTACCAAATGCTTTTGAAAGGTCCAGTTTCAAAATTACATTATGACCTCTAGCTTTCGCTCCTATTTCCTTTATCATTTCCAAGACTATATTAATGTTTTCAATCATTAACATATTTTTTATAAATCCTGCTTGTTCCATGGATATGATGGAATGGAGATTCCTACTAAACCTATCCTGAAGCAATTTGGCTAAAATTTTATAGATCGTATTACATAGGATAATTGTCCTGAAATCTTCTAATCTCTATGGATTTACTTTTTTAGGAATCAGTATGATAAAAGAATTAGCTCATGCCTTTGTATTTTCTGCACCTGCAAAGATCCATGCTATAGTTGCGACTGGCTCTTTTTTAATTATCGACCAGGCACATTGAAAAAAGCCATTATTCCAACCATCATGTCCTACGGCGCTATCTATATTAGCTCTAAATACTGATTCTTTCACCTCTTCTCCAAGAGCTTCCTCCAAGGCCCTATTATCCTCTTCCTTGACTCTCCTTTCAATCTTTTGCATTAATGTGCACTCTCTAAGTGAATTCAGCCCACATAGATGACTTTTAGATAATTCTTCTAATTCATTATCTATTTCCTCCTCCTTTTATAACCAAACCCCATTTGTTGATTTTAAACCTTTTATTCTCTGCCTTGAGGTTCTGACTTTCACCATTGCATTAAAAAACTTTGTGTTTTTATCTCCATCCTATAACCAATTTATTCTAGTCCTCTATTTCTAGATGACATCTTCCATATGCATTATAAGCATTAGTTATGCTTTTGCTTTATAGATTTCGATCCTTGTAGCATCACTTGGGCATTCTTCATATTCAATTTCTAGTGTCGCTACTTTCTACTCCGCCTCTTTAATTTTTAGAGTTATATTTTCAAACACTTCCTTATTCCATTTGCTTAGCTCCAGATATAACCTGTACATCTTTGTAGCTAGTATTTGCATAGGGTTCCCCTTAGCTGGCCTTTCCCATGTATTCATTACAAGATTATCAAAATCTTTGTGCATACCCCACATATTTTGAAATTTAAAGCATATGTGTCTTTCTGGGCTCTCTTGTAGTGTCAGCAAGAGTGGGCTATGATCTGAGCATGTCATGCTAAAATGCTTCACCTTTATTCCGCTAGTTTATCCATCCATTTTATATTATAAGGTTCCAATCTAGTCTGGACCAAATTGCCCCATTCTCTTCCAGTTATTACACCAAGTAAACTTTGACCCCAAAAAATCTGCCTCCATTAGATTAGCTCTAGCTATTGTCTCGTTGAACTATGCTACTGCTAATGGATCCTATGGTCTTCCTCCTCTTTTTTGCTTAAAATTCCTAATAGCATTGAAGTCTCCTTCGATGATCCACGGGCCCTTCAATGCGTCTAATTCATTTATTTCCTACCATAGGGTCTTCCTTTCTTCCTTGCATTACTTGCATATACTACCGAAATAATTAATTCTGACTGAATTCCTAGTTTAAAACTGGCAATTTGCTCGACTCACAAGAATATTTCAATATACATTGAATCATTCCACAAAACCCATATCTTCCTCATTATAATTTGAGAAGGCTTTATCTAGACCAATTATCTTTCTATATTTTTCAAACTGATCTATTTTAACCATTGGTTCATCTAAAAGCAGTATTTTAATTTTATGTATTTTAATTAGTCTTCTAATTTTATTTATTGTTGGGGCATTCGCCACTCCTCTTAAATTTCAAAATAAACTATTAAACATTTCTATGAAAATCTAGATTGTGCTCTAGTGGTGCATTTTGACTCATATTTCATGTTTGCATATTTCTTTATATTTCTTGAAGGCTTACTTAAGCTAGGTGGTGCTAGAGGTGTCAACCGGGCCAGGCCGGCCCGACCCGGCACGAGGCACAGCACGGAAAAATCCCGTGCCCGGGCCCGTGCCTTGCCCGGGTTAGGCAAGAGCCGTGCCGTGCCTTGCGGTGCCTGGCCCGGCACGGTTCGGCCCGTGGCATGGCACACCAGCACGGGTTTGTCCCGTGCTGGGTGTCCCTTGAGCCCGACCCCGCGATGGCTCCTCCCGCAAAAAAGACCGTGGGTCGGGTCTGATTTGACCCGACACCGGTCCCCCGAATCCCAAACCGTACGGACAGGCCAACCCGAGCAGGCCCGGCATGGCATGGCACGGCCCGCCGTGCCTGCGGGCCGTGCCGGGCCCGGCTATTTTAAACTGTGCCTGGCTGGGCACGTAGGCACGCTCGTGCTCAAAAAAAAATGGGCCGGGCAGGCCCGACCCGACCCGTTTGACACCTCTTGGTGGTGCTTGTTTTTTATCCTCTACTAGACTCATTTTCTCTAAACATCTTCCTAATTTTCTAATTACTTCCATCGTTATTTCTCTGTTTTGCAGGACTTCTCTATGCATTGTCTGCACATTAACCATAGAATTAGCCTATGGTAATTGAGAATACATCATATATACTTTTTTTATTATGGTTAATAAAAGGCCAGCTTTTTGCCTCCGATTCATCCTTCGATAGGAGGTCATCCTCTGTCCAATCGTAGGTATCTATGGTTGAGACTAAGTCTCTCTTCTTTCTCTTATCCCTTCTCCCTCCTCTATTTCTTCCTCCCTTGCCTTCCTCCATTCCTTGTATTCCTACACTTTCTGCTAGCCAATTTTTAATCTCTTCCCTCTTACTCCTTCCTAAATTCTCTTCAACCTTCTTCTATATTTCCCCAATCCCTATTCCTACTTCCCGTTCTTTTACCCTCTCTCACCCACCTTACTCTTTTCACTCTTTTTTTATCCTATGTCCCATCCTAACTCTATATCCTCATCCTTTTTCCTATTTCCTTCTCTTTTTTCTGCCCTCTATCCCCTCTCCTTCACACTTCTTCCATCTCCTTCTTTAAACCGTTTCTTCACCCATTTTCTGCCTCTCCTTCCGCTATCTTCCTTGGCACCCTTACACTACTTCCTACCCTTCTCATTTTATAAACAATACCCCTCCCTGTGCCCCAATCTACAATAGTTGAAGTAATAGCTTGGCATGGATTATAGTATGACTTCCTGTGAGAATCCGTTATCTAAGTCACAACCGATCCATATTCTCTTAGGTGAAGGGACCCAAAGATCAACTATATGGATAGTCTAGCCATGCTCGGTTTGGTCATGTAGGCCATATTCTTTTTATAAGAAGAATATAAAGAAAAACAAGAATATGAAAACGAATAATAATAATAATAATAATAATATGAAGAATAAGAAGAATAAGAAGAATAAGAAGAATAAGAAGAATAAGAAGAATAAAAAGAATAAGATGAATAAGAAGAATAAGAAGAATAAGAAGAAGAATAAGAAGAAAAAGAAGAATAGGGAGAATAAAAAAATAAGAATAATAAAAACAATAAAAAGAATATGAAGAATATTAAGTATATGAAGAATAATTAGAATAAGTAGCACAAGAAAGAATAATAATAAAAAGAATAATATGAAAAATTAGAAGAAAAAAACTAATTAGAAGAATTAGAAAAATATGTAAGCTAATAAAACTAAAATGAATAAAAATAATAAGAAGAATATAAAAAAATAAGAAAAATAAAAAGAATAAGAAGAATAAGGAAAATAAGAAGAATAGGAAAAAAAAAATATTAAAATAAAAAAAAATAAAATATATAAAAAAAATAAGATGAATAAGAATAATTAGAAGAATATGAAAAATAAGAAGAATATGAAAAATAAGAAGAATAAGAAAAAAAAATACGAAATAGAAGAATACGAAGAATAAAAGAAAAAGAAGAATAAAAAGAAAAAGAAGAATTAATAGAATAAGAAAAATATGAAGAATAAAAAGAGTAATAAAAAGAAGAAAAATAAAAGAATAAGTATAATAATAATAATAATATTATTATTATTATTATTAAGGATAATAAGGATAAGAAGAATAAGAAGAATAAGAAGAATAACAAGAATAACAAGAATAACAAAAATAAAAAGAATAACAAGAGTAAGAAGATTAAAAAAAGAATAAGAATAATAACAATAATAAAAAGAATAAGAAAAATAATAAGAATAATAAGAATTAGAAGAATAACATAATTAAGCGTAATAATAAGAATAAAAAGAATAAAAAAAAGAATAAGAAGAAGAAAATGAAGAAGAAGAAGAAGAATAATAATAATAATAATAATAATAATAATAATTATTATTATTATTATAAGGATTAGAAGAATAAGAAGGATAAAAACCACAAGATAGATAACAAGGAAAAGAAGTATTAGATGTATAAGAAGGATAAGATTGAAATGAATGATTAGAAGGATAAGAGGGTTAAGAATAAGAATAAGAATAATAATAATACGAATAATAAGAATAAGAAGAATTTGAAGATAAAAAAATAATACAAATACGAAGAATAAGAAGAAAAAAAAGAATAATCAGAATAATAATACTAAGATGAATAAGAAGAATAATAAGAATAAGAAGAATAATAAGAATAAGAAGAATAAGAAGAATGAGAAGAATAAGAAGAATACGAAGAATAATAAGAATATGAAGAATAGGAAGAAAAAAAAAGAATAAGATTACTAAGAAAAATAGATTACTAGGAAGAATAAGAAGAATTAGAAAAATAAGTAGAATATGAAGAAAAAGACGGAGAACAAGAAGAATAAGTATTAGAATAATAAGTAATATTAGAAGAATAAGATGAATAAGAAGAATCAAAATAATATTAAGAATAAGAATAATAAAAATAAAAATAAAAATTAGAAGAATAAGAAAAATAAGAAAAATAAAAAGATTATGAAAAATAAGAAGAATAAGAAGAATTAGAAGAATTAAAAGAATTAGAAGAATTAGAAGAATTAAAAGAATTAGAAGAATTAGAAGAATTAAAAGAATTAGAAGAATATGAAGAATAAGATGAATAAGAAGAATAAGACGAATAAGAAGAATAAAAAGAATTACAAGAATAAAAATAATAAAAATAATAAAAATAATAAAAATAATAAGATGAATATGAAGAATATAAAGAATAAGTTGAAAAAGAATAATAAGAAGAACAAACAAGAAATAGAAGAATAAGAAGAATAATAAAAATAAGTAGAATAAGAAGAATAATAAAAATAAAATGATTAAAAAGTATAAAAAGAATAAGAAGTTTAAAAATAATAATAATAATAAGAATAAAAAAATAAAAAGAAGAAGAACAATAATAAAAATAAGAAGAATTAGAAGAATAATAAGAATAACAAAAATAGAAGAATACCAAAATAAGTAGAATAATAAGTATAAAAATAAAAGAAGAATAAGATGAATATTAATAATAAGAAGAAATAGAAGAGGGTTGTGAATTAAAAGAATAAGAATAATACGATGAATAAAAAGAATAACTAGAATAACAAGAAAAAAAAATAAAAAGATTAAGAAGAATAAAAGAATAAAAAAGAAGAAGAAACAAATCTTTGAAAAATTGTAGCTCTAAGAATCAAAGAAAGAAAGTTAGATTTTTAAAAATAGAAAGCTTCGATTTGTGCAATAATAAGGCCATTTACTTTCCCTTGGCAATGCTCGATAAACTTACCAAGCCATTTAATCACACTATCATAGGAAAAGTTTCACATGGAAAGCCTCACGTGAAGGAAATACAAGAGTTTATTGGAACTTTGAAGCTCAAAGGCAATGTAAAAATGAGGGATTACGATGCTAAACATACTATTCTAAAATGCCTCGAGGAAGAAGATTTTCAAATGCTCTAGATGAGGCGACAATGGATAATTAAGTGATATCCTATTATAATGCTAAAATGGACGACTGATTTATCCCAAAGAAGGAGACCCTGGTAGCTCCGCTATGGTTTAATTTTTCCAATCTTCTTCATCATCTCTACAGTAAGCATGCTCCCTTCTTCTTAGCAAAATGTATTGGTAAACCGATAATAAGAGATGAGGCCATGCCTCAATGTTTAAACCAAATAATGCAAGGATTTGTGTGGAGTTTAATCTCCTCTCATTACCTCCATAGAAAACTATGGATTGGCAGTAATGATGAATATGAGTTCGGTATACCCAATGTTCCAAAATTTATTCCACAATATTGCTTAAAGTGTATAATATGGGCCAGGAGTGGAGGAATGCTTAGCTGGAATGGAAAGAATGCAGAAAAAATAATAAAAACTATTGCAGAGAGAAGGGAAAATTGCATGGGTTAAAAAAGATTAGAATAATGAAAATAATTGGTTGAATATCAGAACGCATACACTAATAATGAGGAATTGAATGTGGCTAGTAGAGGGAAGGAGAAGAATACCCCTGCCCTACTAGATTTTGAAAATAATAGTAGAGAGGAGGAGAACATGGGTAGAATGCACAAATTAATGATAGAGAGAGGGGAGGAAAGAAGGAGAATCAAGAATGGGCAGTGGTTGAATACTTTAATAAAAATAATGATAAAATTAACAAGTCCCTGCTAGTTCCTGAAAACAAAATACAGGGGATAAAAGTATAGGTAAAAAATGAAGAAAATATTAATGTTATTAAGGCAGTTAGTGAAGGGACTTACAATTGCTGAAAATAGTACTTTAGTGGAAAATATAAATCTAGAGGATTCGGCAAGCAGAAACAAGAGGGAAGGAAGGTTTTTCTCAAGAAAGACACAAAGGGAGGAGGAATAAAGCTGGATGGATAACAATGACCAGCTGGATGACCCAGAAGAGGAGCCCGTCTCCAAGAGCTATACTTTTTCGAAGAAACAAGCACATTTGGAGGCAAGACAATTATCATATCAATGATGGCTTGCTATTAAAGGCTTAAAGAATGTGATTTCAAACTAGAGAGGAAGCGATGGAGGAAATAAAGGTTATGAAAATGCACCTTTAAGAGGATCTAAAAAATAAATAACAAGGAATAAGAAATAATGGAAAATAGCAATACAAAGGCATCTAGAAATACAAAGAAATATTTGATAATGAAATATAAGTCAAATGTGTAACTAGAGCACAAGTAAAGTTTTTCATTAATGGATAGTTGCTTATATCAGAATGTGAGAGGAGTAGCAAATACTCGTACAAAAAAATAGACTTAAAAAATAACAAAAATTCATAAAATTAATATAGTTATAATAGTGGACCAATGACAGATTAAATTCAATTAGAAAATCATAAAAACACAATTGGTTTTGAAAATGCATTTGCAAACATTAATAATAAGATTTATGTGGAGGAAACTTATAGATTTATGATATTAGAAGATAAGGAACAAATTATAAATTTTTAAAATAGGAAGGGCATCAGAAGCAGTGTTCTTAGTGGTCTACACCAAAAATGCCAAAGAAGACATGATGGATTTTTGGAATGAAATGGAAGAGATAGCAAAAAAAGATATATCATGGATAATTAGAAGAGATTTTAATGTTATAAGAAGTTTTGAATAAAAACAAGGAGGAAGAGCCCTGACTTTTGGGGCTATGTTACAATTTAATGAAGCTATAACCAATGTGAGTTTTGATTGAAGCAGACTTATTAGGAACAAAATATACATGGCGTAATAACTAAAAGAAAAGAAGCATAATATGGGCAAGATTAGACAGGGTATTATAGAATGAAAAATGGCTAAACTTTGTGGAATCCATACTAGTGAGATATCTAAATAGAACCTACTCTGATCTCAAACCTTGGCTTCTAACTTTTTAGAACAAGTTTAAAATAAGAATACCATTTCAAATTTCAGATATGTAGGGTTTACATATGGATTTTGATAATGTAGTATAAATGCATGGTCAGAATCAGTCTCTGGCAACCCATTACAAGTTCTAGCTAATAAATTGAGAAGGCTAAAAGCTTGTTTAAATACATGGAATAAAAATTATTTTGGCAATATAAACAAAGAGATAAAGAAGCTGAACTAAAAGTAGAGGAACTGGAATTAACATATGAGGATGAGCAAAGAGAGCCACTTAGACAGAAACTTAATAAGGAAAAAGCAGAATTAAACTTATATTACATATGGAAGTGGTATATTGGAAGCAAAGTCCAAAATTAAGTGGCTTAAGGAAGGGGACAGATAAACAAAATTATTCCACACTGGTATTAAAAATAAAGAGTCTAAAACAAAAGATTAAAGGCATTAGAAACATAGAAGGGGAGTGGATATATAATTAAGCTCAGATAAAGTAGAATTAGAAGAATATTTTTAAAAATAGCTTGGTGAAAATATAGCATGTAAAGGCAACTCTTTAATGCAAGACCTATGACATATAAGGTTACGGTTAGAAAAAAAAATAGTAAATTAATAGATTTCCTAGAATAAGAGGAAATAAAGGAAGCAGTTTTTAGTATGAATAAAGATAGTGCACCGGGGCCAGATAGATGGAACAATGGTTTCTTTCGAAGATGCTGGCATATAAGTAAAAAATAGCTAATAGTAGAAATCAAATTGATATTTTCAAGAGTAGATATCACAAAATCATGGACTAGCTCTTTCTTTGTACTGTTACCCAATGTGATAACCCATAGAAATGTGAAAATTTCAGGCAAATAAGCTTATACAACTCAGTTATAAGATATTAGCTATATACTACAGCATAGATTATGTAGAATCCTTCTAAATATAAAATTAGAATAAGAAACATATTTTTTAAAAAATAGATTAATGATAAAAAATATAAGCTTAGCATTAGAAATGATGAGAGAAATTGTAACCAAGAAAAGATGACATAATGTGGTAATAAAATTAGATCTGTCAAAAGCTTTTGACAGAGTAGAATGAGATATTCTATGTTACACTTTGAGAAACTGAGTTTCTTAGAAACCTGGATAGATTTGATTTTTAGATGCATTTCTAGCATATGATTGAGAATTCTAGTAAATGGAAAAAAAAGAAGAGAATTCAAACAATAAGAGGTCTAAGGCAAGGAGACCCATACTCACCATTGTACTTAACATATATTTGAATTGTTCATTTTTAAATTTGAAACAAATAATATAAAAGGAAAATCATAGTTTTAAGCAACCAAAAAATACACCTTTAGTGGGTTGCATGGTATATGTAGATGATGTAATCATATTCTAAATGCGAACAATAAATCAATGAGTAATCTAATGGATATACTTCAGACCTTTGATGAGAAAACATGTCTAATATTGAATAAGTAAAATGCTAGTTTTATTACAGCAAAGAAAATACATGAAAGAGTTACACAAATAATAAAAAGGATCACAGGATTTACCCAAAAGAAATGAGCTTTAATGTATTTTGGTGACCCAATATATAAAGGTAGGATAAAAGAAGAATATCTATTTTTTTAATAGGAAAAATGAGAAAGAAAATAGCATGATGGAAAGAAAACCTCTTATGTTTTGTAAGAAGGATACACTCATATCACATGTACTACAAGGCATATTTACACATATATTAATGAATATCCAGCTATCAAAAAGTTTATAAAAAAACTAGAGAAGGAAATGGCTTCTTTCCTCAGGGAAAAAATTAAATGAAAACCAAAATTACACTGAAAAAAAATGGGAAGACTTATGTCATCCAAAAGAAGAAGCAGGATTAGGTTTAATTAGTTTGAAAGATATGACAAATGCATGGGGTTGTAAAAGTAGTTGAGGCTAAAAGAAAATGATAGTCTTTGGGCAAGATTTCTATGAGCTAAAATGAAGTAAATAAAGAAATCATTAAAGATACTAGGAAGGCTTCTAAAGCCTGGAAATTAATGTTAAAGCAAAAAGAATTAGTAGATAAGCACTCAATACTAAAAAAGAGCAGGTAGAAATGGATGATCAAGGTAATTTTACAATGAAATTGGAAGAAACCATAGTAAGAAATAAAGGTAAAACTCTACCTACATATAATTTTGTTTAGGAATGAGGCACCACGATAAATAAAGACCTTCATATGAAAAGTCTTCAAATATATTCTAGTAGTTGAGAATATACAATCAAAGGGTATACGGTTAGCCTCAATATGTGAATGCTGCTCTGTAGTTGTGGAAAATATAGAGCATTTGTTTTCTAAAGGCAAAATTGCTACAGAAGTGTGGAATCAATTAGAAACTCTCACAAATCTTAAGCATAAGGAAGTCGGCCTAAAAGCCATACTTTTAAGCTGGAATAAGCAACCTCTAGTAATAAAATCTTTAGATGGACTAGGAACAACCTAACACTTATAGTAATCTTGTGTATATGGAAAGCTAGAAACAAAAGTAGATTTGATTCAGTCAAGATGAAGAAAAAATATATTTTAGAAGATATTAAAAAATAGTTTATGAATTTATCAGTTGCTAGACCAATAAAAGTCACAAATAAAGATGTAGAAGACAACATAGATAATGAATGGAAGCCTCGTGTGAAAAAAATAAAGTGGCGAGGTATTCAAAATTACTAAATAGATTATGCCACCACAGGGGCTAACAACAACACTAGACACGGTTGGAAGTTTTATTAGAGAAATGGGAGAGGTAGAAGGAGGAGTAATTAGAAAATGGAAGGAAGAATAGAAAAGGACTTCACCAATGAAAGACAAGGCGTCTCAGCTTTGCACAAAGAAATTAAGCTTTATATAAAGCCTTAAAAAACTACAAGGAAAGTAATTATATAATATACAAATTCATGTGGATTCAAATTTACTAGTGGTTTAGCGGACAAATAGTTTATCATGTGCAGATACGAAGAATAGCTTGAGAATGTTAAAAACCTAATTAATGAGTTGGAGGCTTCCATAACACATATATATAGGGAGGAAAATGTGCTAGCAATAAGCTAGCAAAAAAAGGGTTGAGAAGTTTTCGATAAGGAGACATACTAGAAAGGCTAAAAGGGCTAGAATACTAGATAAAATGGGATGTCCATATTAAGTCAGAACACCCAAGAAAAGCTAAGGAAAGCAAAAGTGGGGAAAATATACATTGGAAATATGATATATCAGTTGGATAATCTAAGGTAAGTGGATCCTCTACTACAAGGATTCCAAGACACACCTAAAGGGAGGTTTGGAGATTAGGAAAAGGACAACATGACAATATTATGATTGAAAATATTGATTGGAAGGCAAGCAAAGAGATGGATCTTGATACTAATCTAGAAGAACATAAGAAGCTATAGACTAGGTAGATAATATTTAAATATAAAATTCTTGGCTTTTGCATTGCTATGCTGGTTTTTTCTGTCTAGATTTTCTGGCAGAGAGCTGGATAGCAAGCAAGTTAGAAATAGATAGCATGAGGCTGGATCAAACATCTGGATAGAAGACTATTGAAGTAGTAGCCTATATTATAGTGTCATGCATTACTGTGCTTGGGTTTCTATCTGAAATACAAGCATGCTGGAGAAAAAATATTGAGAAGAGATAGGCAGAAAAGAAAACCTAATGAATACAAAAACCATCCTAAATTTATATCAAAGAAGAAGTTGGATAGCAACAAGAAGGGAAAGCATGATTGAGAATATGACAGACAACAAGATTATATATGATGTTTGTCTTATTAATACCTTTGCATTGTTGTGCTTAGTTTGTGGTATGAAATGCAGGCATAGCTGGATACAAGCATGAATAAACATTTCTTTGGGTTTTTTGTATTGCTATGCTTGGTGTCTTTCTGTCTAGATTTCAAGCAGAAAGCTGGATAGCAAGCAGGTTTTCATTGATGTGCTTGGTTTTTTTTTTCTGAAAAAATAAGCACGCTAGAGACAAGAATTGATAAATAGAAAGGCAGAAAAGACCTACCTAAAATTATACCTAAGTAGAAAGATGGATAGCTACAAGAAGACAAACATGATTGAGAATATGAAGACAACATGATTGAAATATCCGTGTTTTCTTATGTCATTCATTTGCATTGTTATGCGTAGTTTTCTGGTATGAATGCTGGCATAGCTATATACAAGCATGGATAAATAAAAAGATAAAAAATAAGACTAAAGATTACATAAACCAATCTGGAATTATATCAAAGTATGCTGGAAAACACAAGAAAAGTTAATAAAATCTCAATAGCCATGAAAAGGTATAAGAGATAAGGGCTCGGCATAAAAAGGGGCAGATTAATAACAAAAAAATAGCCTGGAAAAAAAGATAGAGGCAAAATAAAGAAACCAACAAAATCAAA
Organism: Sapria himalayana; assembly: GCA_029783825.1. Classification (NCBI taxonomy): domain Eukaryota; kingdom Viridiplantae; phylum Streptophyta; class Magnoliopsida; order Malpighiales; family Rafflesiaceae; genus Sapria; species Sapria himalayana. The sequence goes on along the minus strand of JAREIK010005701.1, from coordinate 307 downwards.
CTCTATGTAACTAAAACAAAATAGAAGCTAAATAAGAGAGGACTACAAGGGAAGGCAGCCAGAAAAATAGTGAGCATAAAAGGCTAAATAGATGGAAGAAGCAGTTGGATTTGCAAAGTATTTCAAAAAGAAAAGAAAGCTTTTTAATTACAGGATAGATGACATTATCTAGGTTTGTTTATGTTTATAAAATGCTTTACTATGTAAAGGCATTAACATATGTGTTGAAAATTTGTGCGCCATGATTTCCCTCAACCAAAAGTGAAGGTTTTTTAATAATAAAACACGCTTTTTTTAAAAAAAAAAC
>JAREIK010005700.1:0-25004 GCA_029783825.1 Sapria himalayana | reverse complement strand
TTCTAGATAACCATGTTAGAACACAAAGCATAATTTTAATGGAGAAAAACTGTAAATTACATACCTGATTTGGAATCCATTGTTGTCTTCTTCTTGATGCGGAATCGATGAAGACCTGCAAAGAAAACGACCTCAAGATCTTCTCCCAATTGACCCTTGATGAATCTGGCTTAATGAGAATGCCTCTCACTGATCTCAGAAAATATTTCTCAGAAAAACTGTATGTGAGAATTGTACGTATCACTTAGGGTTTGGGAGGGACTTAGGCCTTCTATATATATTGAGTTCTGACCACGGGCCCTCTCATCACGGGCCGGGCCGTACTCAGCCTACACACTAGCCAGCCCATATGTTTTATTAAGAAGCCCAATAATCTCACTTAATTAGACCGAATAAATCCAGTTAATAAATCCAATTAATAAAGCCCACTTTATGAAAATCTAACATTCTCCCACTTGGGCGATATTAATTGAAACAAAACTGTGTGCGCACCTTTATATTGGTCTAGAGATTATTCTTAATAGTCAATCCGATCCCATAAAGTCTCGAACACTGAATCATGGCGGTAATTGCATGTACTCACGCAAGCCCTTCCATGGTCACGAGTGCTTTCAACTTTACTGATATGGATTCAATATGGTAGTGTGTTTAAATGGACAATACCTCATAATGAGTGATACTTCATGTGTTATCCATTTTGTTAGTCCAAATTCTCTCTCCTTAAGTGTCACAAAACCTAGTGTGTCACCAGAGAATATCCATCATGGTTCCAACGAACCTGTATATATGTTACCTTGATAGGTAACTTTACTTTATGTGTAACAAAACATGCTGTTAAGGCCAATGCCAAGAATGCCCCATAGCCTGTATTCAAGGTTTACACAATGCCTTGAGATTTTCAACAATTATATGTACTCAACTCGATAAACCTACATTCACAAATACCTTATTGAATGCAAAAGAGTTGATACAAATTCAATTATTACAAAAATGTAATGAAATTGAATTCAACCTTCATAAGAGCAACATAAAACTTAATAGCTCCCACTAATTTACAGTATCCCATGATACTCCTAAGCCCATGTTAATGACATGTCGATCAAATACACAAGGGCGAAGGCCTTTAGTTAGCGGATCTGCAATCATATCATCTGTTGATATGTGCTCCACTTCAACGTCACCGTTTTGAACTTTTTCCTTTATGGTCAGGTATTTGACCTCCATGTGCTTAGACCCCTTGAGACCTCTGTTGTTGTTAATAAACAACACTGCAGAGTTATTGTCACAATACAATTGTATGGGCCTATCCACAAAATCAAACACGGTTAACTCCTTAATGAGGTTTCGGAGCCAAATTGCCTGAGTAGTTGCTGAAAAGCATGCTACAAACTCCGCTTGCATGGTAGAGGATGCAATTGATTTCTGTTTCTCACTTTTCCATGACACTGCACCTCCTGCTAACTTAAAGATATAACCAGTTGTTGACTTCTTTTCATCCTGACAGCCAGCAAAGTCTGAATCTGAATACCCAACTAGCTGTAAGTCCTGAACATGTTTGTAAATCAACATATAGTCTTTTGTCCTCTTTAAGTACCTCATAACCTTCTTGGCAGCAACCCAATGATCATGTCCTGGGTTTGACTGATATCTGCCTAGAAGTCCTGTTGCAAACGCAATATCTGGTCTAGTGCATACTTGAGCATACATAATACTCCCAAGTGCACTAGCATAAGGTACATTCTTCATTTGGGCTTTCTCTATATCTGAATGAGGACATTGTGATAGACTCAACTTATCACCTTTACAGACAGGAGCAATTCCTGGTTTACATAGTTGCATGTTGAATCTTTCTAAAATTCGATCAACATATGCCCTCTGAGATAAACCCAATAGTCTGCAAGAACGATTCCTATGAATCTCAATGCCTAGGACAAAAGACGCCTCACCAAGGTCCTTCATATCAAAGTTGTTTGACAACATCCGCTTTGTCTCATGCAGTAGACCAAGGTCACTGCTTGCAAGCAGGATATCATCCACATAGAGTATTAGGAAAATGAATTTCCTCCCACTGACCTTGCAGTATATACATTGATCTACTTTGTTCTCAACAAAACCATATGAAGCAACAACACTATGAAACTTTAAGTACCATTGTCTAGAAGCTTGCTTGAGACCATAAATAGACTTTTTCAGTCTACATACAAGTTTACCTGAATCATTTGCCACAAAACCTTCGGGTTGCATCATATAGACTTCTTCATTAAGGTCTCCATTGAGAAAGGCAGTTTTAACATCCATCTGGTGTAACTCCATATCAAAATGAGCAACTAATGCCATGATCACTCTGAAAGAATCTTTAGAAGAGACTGGAGAAAAAGTTGCTTCATAGTCTACTCCTTCTCTCTGAGTGAAACCTTTGGCTACCAGTCTGGCTTTAAACTTTTCAACCTTTCCTTTAGAGTCCCTTTTAGTCTTATACACCCATTTGCAGCCAATGGGTCTATGACCATCAGGTAATTCAATAAGTTCCCAAACTCCGTTATGCCTCATAGATTGAATTTCATCTCTCATTGCATCCAACCACAGTTCTGATTGAGGACAAGAAACAGCTTCCTCATAAGTTATTGGGTCAGTCACAGAACCAATATCGTAGTCTTGCTCTCCTATATAGACTAAATAGTCCGGTGGTATTGCTGATCGTCTCTCCCTAGTGGATCTCCTTACTGGAGTAGTAATAGCCACATTCTGCACCTGAGAGCCTTGATGAACTTCATTAGGAGCTGTCTCAACAACAGGATCCCTAGTCTCAACAGGTTCAATATGGTGTGTGGGAGTTTCCACAATTATCTGTATGGGAGGAGATACAGATACCACATTACTCATCGTACTATCATCCTCAATAGTCTGTGAGCAGCTACTCTCTTCGGCCACATCAAACTCCAAAAACTTAGCTGTCTGTGATTCCACAATTCTTGTGCCTCCATTGGGATTATAGAACCGATATCCCTTCGAATGTTCCGGGTAAGATACAAAATAACACCTAGTGGTTCTGGAGTCCAACTTACTTAATGTTGGATTATATAACTTTACTTCCGCAGGACATCCCCAAACCTTAAGATGGTTTAAGCTAGGCTTTCGCCCAGTCCATAATTCAAAAGGAGTCAATGGAACAGCTTTCGTAGGTACACGATTCAAAATGTACAAAGCTGTTTTCAAAGCTTCACCCCATAGAAAACCGGGTAAATTTGTCCTACTTATCATACTCCTTACCATTTCCATAAGAGTACGATTGCGCCTTTCGGCTATACCATTTTGCTCAGGACTCCCAGGCATAGTAAACTGTGCCACTATCCCAGAGTCCTCTAAGTATTTGGCGAATGGCCCCTTAAGCTGTCCAGCATCGCCATGCTTGCCATAATACTCTCCACCTCGGTCAGATCTAACAACCTTTATGACTTTTCCCAATTGTTTCTCGACTTCAGTCCGAAAAATCTTGAACTTGTCAAGAGACTCAGACTTTTCTTTAATCAAGTACAAATAACCATATCGAGAATAGTCATCAATAAATGTGATGAAATAAAAATTTCTACACAAGGTTGCCACATAAGGTCCACTTATATCGGTGTGAATGACTTCCAACAAGTCAGAACTACGGACTGCAGTTTTCTTTCTTATCTTGGTCATTTTACCTCTACAACAGTCTACGCATATCTCTAAGTCATTTTTAAGAGCAGGCAGGATATTAGTCTTTATCAGCCTTTCTACTCTATCCTTAGAGATATGGCCAAGTCGTTTATGCCATAATGCATAAGACTCTTCCTTAAGTAGTGGTCTCTTAGAAACAACTTTTTCAGCTGTATAAGCTACGTATATGTCATCGGGAGATAAACTTAATCTGTATAATCCGTTGGACATATGACAGTACCCAACCTTATTTGAATTAAGAAATATTGAAATAATATTGCTCTTAATTTCAAAAGAATAATCATATGAATCCAAACATGATACTGAAACTAAATTCCTTCTAAAGGAAGGTACATAAAATGTGTCTTTCAACATCAATTTAAAACCAGAATCTAAAACTAAGATTACATCTCCCACGAACATGACTTCAGCCTTCTCGTTATTTCCCACAGTGAGCTTTGATTCATCCTTGTTTGGCTTCCTCCGGTTTATGAATCCCTGTATGGTAAATGCAACATGATTAGTTGCTCCACTATCAAGCCACCAAGAACTGGATGGTGCTTCAGATAGGTTGGATTCACAAACAAGTATTAAAGAATCATTACCTGTAAGCCCACGCTTGGACATCCAAGCTTTAAATTTTGCACAGTCCTTCTTCATGTGACCTTTCTTCTTGCAAAAGAAGCAGCGATCACCATCCTTTTTCAAGAATGTCTTCTTTGGACCTATATTGTCAGATTGACCGGTAGTTTCATGAGCACCTTTATGAGTTCGACTTTTGAACTTCTTATTCTTCCTCTTATGGGGACTTGCAGCATATAAGGCCATATGCTCTTTCTCCTTCTTAAGCTTCTCTTCCTCTGCCACCACCCTTGCTATCAAGTCATTTACTGACCAAGTCTCATCTTGGGAATTGTAGTTTGTCTTTATAATCCCAAAATCAGGTGGAAGGGTGTTCAGGGCTTGATGCACAATGCAAGCATCAGGAATGGTAACATTAAGAGCTTGGAGTTTCGCCTTTAGGTCCACCATCCTCAGGACATAATCTCTAACCCCAGCTGTACCATCATACTTCATGTTGAAGAGCTTTTGAAGAAGTGTTCCAACCTCAGCATTGGATGAAACTCGATTTCTAGCCTCTATAGCTGCCATCATTTCCTTAGCAGTACAGTCTACTGGTAAACCACTTTTCAAATGTTCTTGTATGGATTTCTTCATTGTCAATGAGCAAATCCTATTGCTCCTCTCCCAGGTAGCAAAGTCAGTTTTCTCAGCTTCAGTACTAGTGGTTGTGATATCTGCCGGCTTATCCATTGTAAGCGCCATGTGAACATCCGCCAGCTCCATTCCAAACAGAAAGTCCTCTTTCCATTTCTTGAAATTCAATCCAGTAAGGATCTCAATTGAAATGGAATTACCGCTCACAGAAAAATTGACTGAAAAATAAAACAAAACAATACAATCAGCATCATGTGAATACTCATAGAGAATTACATACATCATCATATAATCACCTTTGGGCAGAAAATATGACATGCAGTTGTACACTCTCCACATGACAGCGGCCATGAGAACATATTCTAATCCTTCGTGAAATCACCACCTTTGGGTGTATGAACCACTAAGATCAGTCATTTCTCAAGCACATGCCATACATGTATCCCTCCATGAAATAACACAGGATCACCTCCTTTGGGAGTATGGTCACGTAATAAAACAGGAGACATCCCACCACAATATGAGATTGATATTTCTCAAACCCAATCAAGTGTGCCACTTTGGCGGTCACAACCTAATTGAATCCTTGAAAATCACTCATACCAGGGATATTAACTTTATGTATCACATTCTATATATATATGTAATGCTAATTATACTGTTCAATTTATTCATTGACAATGAATTTAGACTCTACACAGTCCTAATGCAGTCATATTCATCTTAGCAACCATATGTATTTCCGAAACCGTAGAGAAATACCAAAAATACGTAAAAATACCCTAATTTCTAGGCGTACATAGGGTTTTATACGCATTTTCATATCTGTAAAACCTTCAAACATACTAAGTCAATATACCACATTGTAGAGAATTTCGATACGAATCTGTAGATATCAGAATTGCCCAAAAATACCCTCACACGCGCCCTCACGCGCCACCAGAAGGCTCGGCGCGGTGTGGCAGCGCGTGTACAGGCTGCTGGGTTATGTTGACCGGGTCAGCGTTGATCGGGTCGGGCCGGGTCGTTGACCGTTGATCGGGTCGGGTCGTTGACCGTTGACCGAGTCGGGTCAATAACCGGGTCGGTCGGGTCGGTCAAGGGTCGGGTCGAAGACGGGTCATAGATGACGTCATCATGACGTCATGACCCACGTCATCACCCACGTTAGCGGCCATGTCAGCGGCCACGTCAGCGTCCACTAACTGAACCGGGTCAGTAAACGGATCGGGCAGATCCGGTTTGACCGGGTTGGTTGCTGACTGGGTATGATGACGTCAGCATGACGTCAGCAAGCCGTTGGGCAGATCTGGCGCGTGTCCTTCACGCGCCGTCGTCCTCAGTGCGAGTGGCGGCGCGTGGCGGCGCGTGAGGGCGCGTCCGGCTACCTCCGGCGACGGGCCACCCACCGATGTGATCGTCTCGTCGTGTAGATTCCAAATATGCAAAAATATTTAATTTTGGATTTATCGAAAAACTCCGAAACTGGACAGAATGCGCGATTTTCATAAAACCCAAAAAATTTTCTCCAATTCCTTATGTTTTGAATTCTAATCCATGGTCGGCTCTGATACCAACTGTTGGATACGATTCTATCAATTCTAGATAACCATGTTAGAACACAAAGCATAATTTTAATGGAGAAAGAAAACTGTAAATTACATACCTGATTTGGAATCCATTGTTGTCTTCTTCTTGATGCGGAATCGATGAAGACCTGCAAAGAAAACGACCTCAAGATCTTCTCCCAATTGACCCTTGATGAATCTGGCTTAATGAGAATGCCTCTCACTGATCTCAGAAAATATTTCTCAGAAAAACTGTATGTGAGAATTGTACGTATCACTTAGGGTTTGGGAGGGACTTAGGCCTTCTATATATATTGAGTTCTGACCACGGGCCCTCTCATCACGGGCCGGGCCGTACTCAGCCTACACACTAGCCAGCCCATATGTTTTATTAAGAAGCCCAATAATCTCACTTAATTAGACCGAATAAATCCAGTTAATAAATCCAATTAATAAAGCCCACTTTATGAAAATCTAACATGTCTATGTTGGAGAAAATCAAAAGAAGAGATTTGTGATTCCAATTTCATACTTGAATCATCCTTCATTCCAGAACTTGCTGAGTAAGGCTGAGGAAGAGTTTGGATTTGATCATCCACTGGGTGGTCTCACAATCCCATGCAGAGAAGATGCCTTCATTGATCTAACTTGCAGTTTGAATTGCTCATGAGAAATAGAGAAAATCTTGAGACGACCGGCCTGAAGTACTCCTGAATCTCTGACAACACTGACTACAAAAACTAATTCCAGAAATTTTGCTCCACATCAAATTCAATAGAGGAACTTTTCCTTATGTTCTTTTGTTCTCTGGAAGCCATGTGTCTCTGTTCGCAGATTTTTGAACTGAAGATCAAACAGATATATATTATTATAACTCTGCCTTCCAAAAGCCTGCATTAGGAGATTATACGTAGTGCTTGACCTTTCAATTCCAATTTTACGCTCCTGTACAGTTCAGTTTGTACAGTTAGTCATTTAGATGTTAAACTGATATTTTAGTTATTTCCAGCTATACATCAGTGGTTAGACTGACTTACTTTTGTTTGTACAAATATATACACTTTGTGAGTACCACAGCCTTTAAGACCCGTTGCTCAATGGGCCTAAGGCCCGCTTACCCTATTTAACGAAACGACTCAATCCCAATTACCGCATCGAAACCAGACAGACACTTCCCAGACGGGAGGATCTAAAAAGATGATCTGGGAAAGCTAGGGAGTCTCCTCTAAGGCCAACTTCAAGGCGGCCCATGGGAGTCTCCTAAAAGGCCAACTTCGGGGTGGCCTGTCTAGAGTGTTAAGTACCCCAGCCGACCATCCATCCACGTATGGCAAGTTCGTTATTGATAAATAGATAAGGATGAGAAATACACGAAGGATGTTTATCCATAAATTTCCTTGTTTCCAAATCCCATATTCCTTGGAGGAATAATCCTTGATAAAGGAAAATTAGTCCAAGATAAGAAAAAACGGATTTATCCCTAAAAATAAGAGAGTCCTTCTTGAAATAGGAGGGAGATTCGGCATCCATTGTCTATAAATCAGGAAAATCCCCCACGAGAGAGAAGTATGCAATCCCAACTGTGCGAATTCCTTCTTCTTCCTCTTTGTATTTTTGCTGACTTAATCATTAGAGAGGCAGTCGGCCCACCGTCGCCGGCTCGCCCTTTTTACAGGTTCATATTGTGCCGCTAATGCCTTGGAGGTCAAACAATCAAGGTAACAACAATTGGCAGCGTATGTGGGAACCGATGTTCACCTCTTTCTGTGATGGACCAAAATACCTATACAAATTTATAGCGTTATTACCCAAGGACTATTATCTAATCCCCAGCAATAATGCCATGAAACTTGTTTGTTGTGTTCCTTATCTATTGTACTGATTAAAAGCGGTTTCCTTAAGAGTAAATCATTTTCTTTCTGGTTTTGATCCAGGATGCTGCAAGTGTACAGGTCGAACAAGTAGTAAATTGGATTTAAGTCCAGATATCGTTCCCACAGAGATCTCAAGAATTCTCAATCAACTACCCTGACTACTCGAACTCTATACTATTTGGACTTTGATAGGCAATTGAAATATTCTTAGCAAACCTTAAAATAATAAAAACTAAGAAAAGTGATTTAATAACAAAATGAATTAAAACTGAAAATCTAAAATAACAAATTCAGACTGATCAGTTATCTTTTAAAGGGAGCATTGAAAATACTGCTATTGTGAAACATCAATTCCTGCAGACTACTCTGTAACTTTGCTTCATGAACCACAGATTTAAAACCTGTCCAAGGAATAGGGTAGTGCAGTTGGATCTCTCCTTACGACACTGTTCATCATCTAATCTTCCCTGATTCTTTCGAAGACAGAGGATTAGATAACTACTTTTAATCTGGGTTGCCTTGTTCTGGATATTTTTCTTTTTCAATACTTCATACCCTGAACATGGACTGTAAACCTTAGCTCCTAAGACATAGGTATAGCATGGGTTTACACTTTACTGGTTTCTCTTCCTCAAAATTGGAACAGTTCATCCTTTCCTTGATTAGATCCTTGCTAACACGGGATTGAACTTACTGTTCGAATCGAGGTGAACTCTCTGCTTTTTTAAATTGATAAGTCATTCAACTCAATCTCGATTTCAAGTGAGAAGACGATTTATCGACTTACATTCACAGAGCTCATTAGATCTCCATTATCAGGTTCGCATACCTTTGAGAAATTGTTCACTACTCTCAGGAATGCCTTCTCTGTGTCACTCAGAGGGCCTCCTGGAAATCAGAGCATGAAACAATCCTATTGCAGGTATAGGACACTGATATTGGGATCAGATACAGAATATTCAGAACCAGCAAGTAGATTTATAAACTGAAGTTCAGTAGCTTCTGATAAATTTCTACAGGAAAGATAAATTCTAACAACAGAGTCTATTCAATGGAAGCTGGGTTTCTAAATTACTTTATTACACCCTACAATGGCTTTCTGATCAAGAGAACCACTGTAGATCGGACACTGGAAATCCGAATTCCAAAATTTGTCTGGAATTCAGACGATCCAGGCAGTAATTTGAAAGAAATAGAATTCTGCATTCAGCTTCTACTTTAACAGCTAACGTCCAAATCCAAAATTTGAAAGAAATAACAATCTAATCTAAAATAACTACAAAACAAAGAAAAGAAAATTAAAATACATGAGCCTTAGGCTACCCAGATCTCTCGTTCTGAGCCGCCAAGAGCTGCTTTCCTTCAGTAGCAGCTGCTTATTTATAGGGTTCTGAAGTTGGGCCCTAACTTTGATGCGCCTCCTTGTGGATTTCAGATTAACTGGCCCATTTGGTTGTTAATGTCGCGACCTCGATTCTTTGTCGCGACATCAGTTGTCTAAGCATTTGTCGCAGAAGCTTTTATTTGGTCGCGACTTGCCTTTAGCATCCCTTGGCTCTTCCTATGTCGCGACCTCGATTCTTTGTCGCGACCTCAGTTACTCAGCATACGTCGCAGAAGCTTTTATTTGGTCGCGACTTGCCTTTAGCATCCCTTGGCTCTTCCTATGTCGCGACCTCGATTCTTTGTCGCGACCTCAGTTACTCAGCATACGTCGCAGAAGCTTTTATTTGGTCGCGACATCAGTTGTCTAATCACTCATCCATTCTTCCCAAAGAAGGTTCATCTTCTGGTCGCGACCTCTAAATGACGTCGCGACCTTAATTCCTTGCAAGTTGTCTCTGATACCCACTCTAGGAACAATTCCTGATTCAGTGTTGATGTCGCGACCTCTTCTAAATGTCGCGACTTCGATGTTCAGTCTCTTGAAAATCTTGTGTCGTGACTTCTATGTCTACTGCTCGGCCTTCAATTCTGTCGCGACCTCGAAATGGTGTCGCGACATCATGTCTTGTTCTTCATTAATTTATGGTTGCCTGACTTGGAGTTTCTGTTGCGACCTGCTCGTTCTGCCTTCAATTGCCCTTATGTCGCGACTGGAGTTTTGTGGTTGCGACCTTGATGTGATTCTTCATTACTGTCAAGGCGTCGCGACATCAGGTCCTTTCTTCCTCGTGCACCTCTCCTGTTGCGACATCATTCAGCCAGTCGTGTCATTCCTGCTCAGCCACTTTCTGCTCCTTCTACTGCAATATCCTCTTTCTCTTGAATTTCCTGCTGTATAGCAGTTTGGTGAGTTATTCCACATTTCTGCATATAAATCAGTCCTTTTTAGATAGAAATCAATCAGAAAAATGGACTGAAAATGGATGACTTTTAAGCTCATCAAACTCCCCCAAACTTAAATTTTGCTTGTCCCCGAGCAAAGAAAAGAAAGATTTGTTTGTCCTCAAACAAAAGGACATTTTTCTGTTTTGTTTTGCAGTTGCAACCAATTTAATTGAAAGACTAGAATTGCATTCTTTTCTGTATATCTAGCTTCAAGTCCAGATGAAGGTTAGTCTCTACTCAATCCGGTGTACAAAACTAAATTGTTGAATTTGTTTTATAAACAGTATAGTCAGTTGATCCTGCTGAAAAGTAGGTTGGTCTTCTTCCTCTTTTTCTTAGTGAGTCAGTTAACCCTCTGAGGTCCTTCACAGTTTTGATCCTTTCAAGATTTTCCAAATTCCATATGCTTGTTGTTCATATTGATCTCCACTAATGTAGGTAATTCCAACCTTCAAGATCAATCAGGTCTTTTAGGTTTGTAATGTCAGGCTTGGGTCTTTGGTGGGATGGATGGAACTTTTTAGGTTAAGATTACCCAGACCCTTTCTCCTTTCTTACTTAACTGCTGCCCTTCTTTTCCTTGCAATTTCTTTAATTGATTCCCCCAAACTTCATCTTTGGGGTATCTTCTTGATTTCTTTGTTTAAAATTGTTCATTCCCATTTCTCATTTGTACTTCACACTGTTGGAACTTTTTCTCTGTCACCATTCAGGAATAGTGCAATGTTCTGTCTTTTTAGGCTTTCTAACACTCTTAGCGAACTTTGGGTTAGTAGCTCCCATACCAGTTGGCATTAGGGTACTAGGTGTTGAAACACCCCTAAGAACTTAATTGTTCAAGAGAGTTAGGCCACAAGACAAAACTTCTTCCTTTAAGCTTTCTTTTCTGTTGTATCTTCCTGCTTTAGATCTTTCTCTCTTCACCCCTTTCTGTATTTTCTCCTTTAGTTCCCAAAAAAAATACATACTCCCCCAAACTTTATCTCTTCCTCCTTCTTTGAATTTTGGGTAATCAGAGGTTCTTTACTGGAGGATTAATTATCTAGGATGGCTTGGGATTTCCAATGGCTTGTTTTGAAGATAAGGATTGTTTTGGCTCAAATTCAGGAACTAAGGTGTATGCAGAAGCATATAAATAAGGGTGGCTAGAATGGCTCAAACTGCCAAGGATGGCCTGCATCATTTCTTGTTAGTTGTATCACCTAGGATTTCGCCTTGATCAATAATCTAACAAGTTCTAGAATTCGGTTTGATTAACTGTGACTAACCCTAAGGATGTCCTTGACTCACTTCAGTTGATGAGGAGTTACATGATTTAAGGTTCACCAGGTTCTTTGGCTTACTGTTTATACTACAAACTCAAAAATATATTTTGCTCCTTCAATTGTATGACTTTCCTTTATCTTGGACTCATCAGCTAAATTCAAGTCAATTATGCAATTTGTGTTTCAATTCAATTATATGTCATTCTGCCCTTATTCTGCAATTATTTGTGTTTCAGCTTATCTTCTAGTCAAACTACTTCAACTAGTTCAGATTATGATATGTCAGCATTTTCATTCTTGAACTAAATCCTAATGTTATTCTCCTAACAATTCAAGCAAAAAGTAACAATACAATCTAACTGCAAGCAACATCAAACATTTCCTTTTTAACAAATTTTCTTATTTTATTCATGATATGATGCAAAAGTTGAGAATAACAGTCCGGAAGAGAGGAAGAGAAGGATAAATCAATGGGAAGATTTATTTTTTTCTTTTTGGGGGAGGAGCAAAGATGTTGGGAGGATCCAGATCAAGGGTAGCCAAATTAGGAGAGAATTTGGGAAACTTCATTTCAGTTCTCTTCTTCTTCTTGTCATTCTCCCTCTCTATCTGTTCTTCAAGGATCAATTCGTTGGTGAGATCAACCTTTTTGTTCAGATCATCTTGTCTTTTCCCCAATGTGTTCATCGTGTTCTCCATTTCAGTCATGACTTCTAAAAATTTGGAAAGATTATTGTTGATCAAATCCAAATTTTCAAGCCAGACTTTTCTTCTGAAGGCATCTTTGTCATCAAGCTCTTTATCTCTTTCCTTCATCCTCTTCTCTAAGTCCTTGAACATTGACATGTAGAGGAATTTGAATCCCTTGATCTGCTCCATAGTTTTGGCTTCCTGATCTGAGTCCCTTTTCTTTATGATTGTTAGGAGTTGAGAATCACGATCATACTGATTGTTGTAAAATGACTCATGGCTCAGCTGCAACTTCTTCAGTAGATCGTGATCTCTTTCCTCCATTTCCTTCTTGAATTTTTCCTCTTGATGCTCCAGGATCTCCTTCATCTGCTCTTCCCTTCTGTTCATTTCTTCTTCCCATTGCTGATCTTTTCTTTTCAGCTCTGCTTCATATACTTCTTCTCTGAATTTTTGTTGGATGCTCCATTCCCTTTCCCTTTCTTCCATTCTCTTCTGAATGGAACTGAGCATCTCCATTATTTGATTATTCCCCTGAGCTCCCCTAGAGCTTTCACCAGGTTCTCGGAAATCTCTGTTCCTGATAGGGGGAGAGCTGGCCAGTGGGGTTGAGAAATTTATAGGGCTTCCATCATCTTGTTCTCTGTCCTCTGCAAACATAAAGGTGTTCTCTTCTGGATGTGCTTCTGGATCTTCTTCTTCTTGATCTGCAACCAGAAGGGTGTCCTCTTTCTGTCTTGCATTCTCATTTTCTTCTCTTGAATCTGCTTCTATTATAATCCCCTTTTTCTTTTGATTCCTAGGCCCTTTGCTTACTCCTGTCAGAGTTAGTGGTGAAACCTTGGGGCATTCTTCTTCTTCTTCCCAAGTTCCTTTCACACCAGCCCTCAAACATAGCCTCGTGATAGTTGCTGGGTGAGGGATCAAACCCCTTTTATTCCCTTCATGGTATCTCATTATCGAGTTTTCAATGACTGCTCCCGCATTAATCTTGTACCCCTTCAGCATAGCATAAAGAATGATTGCTTCTTGTTCCCGTACCGTGCAGACATGCTTGGTCGGAACCATAACAGAGGCCAGGAAGTAAAACCATACTTTTGCCTCTTCTGTTAAATCTCCCCTGTTTATGGTCTTTTGCTCTCCTTTTCCTTGACCCCACTTCCCTTTACCGTCTGTCAACTTTCTTGCAATCTTCTCACGGTTGGGGTTGTCTATCATCTTCTTGAATTTGGATCCATGCTTCTGCCCTTCCATTCCGTACATTTCATTGATGGTTTTCGCTCCATACGGCACCCAAACTCCTCTGACATAAACAGAGTTATCCTTCCTCCCCACCAGGTTGGAGTAGAATTCTCGAACTACTGCTGCGTATCCGGACTTTTGATGCTTGCAGAAGTTTCCCCAACCTCTTTGTTCTATTAGTTCCTTGAAAGGGGAGATGAGTTTGCTGAAGCCTCTTTCTCCGACAAACCCCTTACCGGCATAGTACTTCTTCCAGATGGAGAAAGCTTCTTCTGATACGAATTCGTCTTCCTCTTCTTCTTGCTGTTTTTCTTTTCCCCTTTTTCTCTGTTGCTTGGAAACTGGTTGAACTTCTGATGGTTCCGACGGCAGGTTCTCCCTTGTTGGTTCCTGACGAACTTCCCCTTCGGGCTGAGTATATTCTTCCATGATCTCGCTTAGATTTGGGACGAGGGTTGACGGTCCGGCCATTTGAGAAATAGGAATGTTTTTAGGAAGAATTTTGGATCTAGGGTTTGCAAGAATTGAAAAACCAGAGAGTAGGCGAAGATGAAGAGTTGTATTTGCTTCAAGGAATGAAATAGTGGTGGAGGGAGTTTCTCAACATTTGCAATTCAATCATTATTGTGGACTCTTTATTACTTCATTTAGTTGCGCTTGTCGCGACTTAAATTTCAGGCCGCAATTGTGTGCTGTCATTAAATAAAGGGCAGATTTAAAAGTTGCCCTGCTGGCACACTTTTCTCTTATGTCGCGACTTATTATTGTTTGTCGCGACATAAGTAAGTTGTGGGAGGACAATATATCATCAGGTTGCGACATCTGGCATTTCTACCCCCTTTTGGTCAACAAGTAATTTCATGACATAGTTGAGTTGTCGCGACCTTCACTATTCTTTTGAAGGAATTGTTCTTGTCGCGACCCAAATGTTCTGTCGCGACCTCAAATGTTCTGTCGCGACCTGTGCTCTTGTTCTCCCCTCAGTACTTACTAAGTTGCAATCATGGTCGCGACTTAGTCTGTACTTGCCCTAAATTTGATGATCAGACAGCTTTGCACTCCTTATTAATTTTGCAAATTCTTAACATCCAATAAAGTACTCCCAAACAACAATTCAAACATGCATTCTATTTATTTTCCACAGAATTTGTTTAGGGAGAAAAATACTCCCCTTTTTCAAGTCGCCCTATCCTGTGAAGTGCTGGAGCCGTCCTAGAGTTGGTTCTTTCTCACCTGAGCCCTGCGATTCTGCATAGGCACACTGTAACAATTTCAAAAAGGGTTTAATTGATCAAATACTAACTTAGCAAGTCCTAACAAATCATTACAAGAATAAAAAAAATCAAAACGAGTAATTAAAAAAAATCAAAATCTATATAAAGAAGCAAAAATCTATATGGGTTGCCTCCCATGAGCTGCTCTGTTTTGAGTCCTTAGCTGGACTAGCTGTTTTAAGCCTTCTCTCTCTCAATTCACCAGCTGGAGTTCTTCCTTTTCTTTCTCCCTGCTGAGATATTGCTTCAGTCTTTGACCATTAACCTTGAATTCTTCCCCAGCATCAGTCCTGAGTGTTACTGCTCCAAAGGTAGTACTTGACACCACTGTATATGGTCCACTCCATTTTGATTTCAACTTCCCTGGAAATAATCTTAATCTGGAGTTAAATAGCAGAACCTGATCCCCTGCTCTGAACTCTTTCCTCAGAATCCTTTGATCATGCCATTTCTTTGTCTTGTCCTTGTATATTCTAGCATTATCATAGGCTTCGTTTCTCAGTTCTTCTAGTTCATTCAATTGGAGCAGTCTCTCTTCCTTTGCAATTTTGAAATCGAAGTTCAGCTTCTTGATGGCCCACATGGCTTTGTATTCCAGTTCAAGAGGGAGGTGACATGGTTTGCCAAAGACCACTCTGTATGGGGACATCCCAATGGGAGTTTTGAATGCCGTCCTGTAAGCCCAAAGTGCATCATCAAGTTTGGAAGACCAATCTTTCCTGCTTGAACTTACAGTCTTTTCCAGGATCCTTTTAATCTCCCTATTGGAAATTTCTGCTTGTCCATTAGTCTGGGGGTGATAAGCTAGGCTCATTATATGTTTGATCCCATACCTGCTCATGAGCTTTGCAAATATTTTGTTTGCAAAGTGGCTTCCCCCGTCACTGATGATAGTCCTGGGTGTTCCGAATCTGCTCAAAATGTTCCTTTGCAAGAAACTCACTACTGTGTTAGCGTCATTCCTTGGACAAGCTATTGCTTCCACCCACTTGGACACATAATCCACTGCCAGCAGTATGTACAAGTTTCCAAATGATGGTGGGAAGGGTCCCATAAAATCTATTCCCCATACATCAAAAATTTGCACCACCAATATGCCTTGTAGGGGCATTTCGTTTCTGCTGCTGATATTTCCAATCTTTTGGCATCTATCACATAATTTGACCCATTCAGCACAGTCTCTAAAGATAGTGGGCCAATAAAATCCAGATTGGAGTATCTTATGAGCCGTTTTTTCTCCGGAAAAATGTCCCCCATATGGTGATGCATGGCATTCATTCAAAATTTTGCATTGTTCACTCTCTGGCACACATCTTCTTATAATCATGTCAGCACCTCTTTTAAATAGCAATGGGTCATCCCAGATGTAATACCTGCTGTCAGTTTTGAGCTTTCTTTTCTGTTGGTAGCTGAATTCCGGAGGCACTACTCCACAAGCCAAGTAATTCACGATATCAGCATACCATGGGAGTTGGAATGACAATTTAAACAGTTGCTCATCTGGAAAGTTCTCTGTTAATTCTGCCTCCTCCTCTTCTACTTTGTTTTTTTCTACTCTGGACAAGTGATCAGCTATCACATTGTCACAACCTTTCTTATCTTTAATTTCCAGATCAAACTCTTGTAGTAACAACACCCACCTTATCAGTCTTGGTTTGGCTTCCTTTTTCGACATCAGATATTTGATTGCTGCATGGTCAGTGTGAACGATAATATGGGATCCCAAAATGTATGGCCTGAATTTCTCACAAGCAAAAACTATGGCTAGCATCTCCTTTTCAGTAGTTGAATAGTTTTCTTGGGCTTCATTGAAGGTTCTGCTAGCATAGTATATGGCTCTGAATATCTTCTCTTTTCTTTGCCCCAATACAGCTCCCATTGCGAAATCACTGGCATCACACATTATTTCGAATCCCTGATCCCATTCTGGTGCAGCCATGATAGGTGCTTGAACTAATCTGATCTTGATTTCTTCAAAGGCTGCCTTGCAGGAGTCATCAAAATTAAACCTTGTGTCTTTCTCCAGTAATCTGCATAATGGTCTTGCTATTTTTGAGAAGTCTTTGATGAATCTCCTATAGAATCCAGCATGTCCCAAGAAACTCCTTATCCCTTTTACTGTTGTGGGCGGTGCAAGAGTCTTGATAATCGAAACCTTTGATTGGTCTACTTCTAGTCCCGTAGCAGAAATTTTATGACCAAGAACAATACCTTCTGTTACCATGAAATGGCACTTTTCCCAGTTTAATGCTAGCTGTTTGTCCTTGCATCTTTGAAGCACTGTTTCCAGGTTGTTTAGACAATGCTCAAAACTGGATCCATATACTGTGAAGTCATCCATAAAAATCTCCATGACCTCCTCAACCAAATCTGAGAACATGGACATCATACACCTCTGAAAAGTAGCAGGAGCATTGCACAACCCAAATGGCATCCTTCTGAAGGCAAAGGTGCCATAAGGGCATGTGAATGTGGTTTTCTCCTGGTCCTCAGGTGCAATGGCAATCTGGTTATAGCCGGAATATCCATCTAGGAAACAAAAATGAGGGTGTCCTGCTAACCTGTCCAACATCTGATCAATGAAGGGCAACGGGAAATGATCCTTCCTGGTTGCTGTGTTCAGTTTCCGGTAATCGATACATACTCTCCATCCTGTCACCGTTCTTGTTGGAATTAACTCATTTTTTTCATTTCGGATCACAGTGAACCCACCTTTCTTGGGAACCACATGGACTGGGCTAACCCAAGGACTGTCTGAGATTGCATATATAAAACCAGCATTCAACCATTTGAGCACTTCCTTTCTGACTACTTCTTTCATGACTGGGTTCAGTCTTCTTTGATGTTCAACAGATGGTTTTGCATTTTCCTCCAGCAGTATTTTGTGCATGCATATTGACGGACTGATACCCTTTAATTCATCTATGGACCAAGCAATCGACTCCTGATAATTCTTCAAAATTTTCAGCAGCTTCTGTTCTTCAGCATCACTGAGTCTAGCAGAGATAATCACTGGCTTACTCTTTGGTAGCTCCAAGTAAGCATACTTCAGATGACTTGGCAACTCTTTTAAAACTAGCCCTTCTGCACTGGTCTCTTGATGAAATTCCTTCTCTTCATTATTGTCTCCATTGTCCATGCTGTTTTGTTTAAGACTCAACACCTTTTCGGTAGAGTGCAAACTGATGTGCGGAAAATCAGAATTAACACCTTCAAGATACTGGAAATTCATCTCATTTTCATTGATAGGAAGTTGAGCATTACAATCATAATAACAATCAGAGTTGTTGAGATAGACATCATCTACTAACTTGTAATCTTCCCTATCTGTGTCTAAATTCTTCAAACTTTGGAGCAGATTGAAGTCAGCTGCTTCTTCTCCAACCCTGAGAGTGAGAACTCCTTTCTGCATATCTATTAAAGCAGCTCCAGTTGCTAGGAATGGCCTTCCTAGCAGCAGAGGGACTTGTGAATCTTCTTCAATGTCCAGGATGATAAAGTCGACAGGAAAAACAAATTTCCCCACCTTAACAAGCACATCTTCAATGACTCCTTCAGGTTTCGCCATTGTTCTATCTGCCATTTGGAGAGTAACAGTAGTGGGAGTAAGCTCCCCCAAACTTAATTTCCTTGCAACAGATAATGGCATTAAGTTAATACTTGCACCGGAGTCACAAAGAGCCTTTTGAATTTCAAATCCTCCAATGGTGCAAGGAATGGTGAAACTTCCTGGGTCTTTCATCTTCTCTGGTAAATTCTTCTTTATCACTGCACTGCAAGTAGCAGTCAGATTCACTACTCCTTCCTCTGCAAATCTTCTCTTCTTGCTTAAAATTTCTTTCAAGAATTTGGCATAAAGTGGCATTTGAGTTACCACTTCTGTGAATGGCATGCTTATCTCCAACTTCTGGAAAGTTTTCAAAAACTTTGCGAACTGCTCCTCTATCCTTGACTTTTGCAGTCTCTGCGGGAATGGAACTGCAGGCATAGAGTTCTGGGCTTTTTTCTTGCTTCTTTCTTCTTCTTGCTGCTGCTCTTTCTTCCTTTCTTTCCCCGGTGACTCAGCATTTTCCAGGATCCCTTCTCCCTTGTTGCTTTCATCTTTCTCTGACTTTTCCTTCTCTAATTCTTTTCCACTTCTAAGCTGCACAGCCATGCAGTCTTTCGGATTTTTCTTCGTGTCACTGGGAAAAGCATCTTTAATTTGATTCTGCAGGGTTAGGGCCAGTTGCCCTATTTGCGTTTCCAGGTTCTTGAGAGAGGCATTGGTGGTTGTCTGAAAAATTTGAGAATTGGTTTTTGAAGCTTCCAATTCTGCAAACCTTTGTTCATGGAAGTTTAACAGCTTTTTATTTTCCCCCATGAACTGCAGCATCTGGTCTTCAAAGGTCTGAGTCCTTTTTTGACTCTGATATTCATTTCTGCCCTCTCCCTGTTGCTGCTGCTGGAACCTTGGTGGAGCATACCCTTGCTGAAAGTTTTGCCCATGTCTTGGGACGTGTTGTGCTCCTCCACCATAAGAGAAATTCTCATGGTTCCTTAATGCTGGGGTATAATGGGTTGGCAGGTTGGGGTTAGGCTTGAAATGATATGCTCTGTGCTCGTTCAAATAGTTAGCCTCCTCCACTGCATAGGAACCCTCTTCAGCGCGCCCCTCAGCATTATTTACTCTTCCTTCTCTTTCCACTGCTCCTATCTCATTTGCAGAGTGCATTCTTTTATCCAACCGATGCATCAATGCATCCAGCTTGGCCTCCATGGCAGACATCTTGTTCAGCTCAATCATTCCATTTCCTTTAGCTCGGCTGCTGCTCCCTGAGGATTCAGAAGGAGGTCTCATGTTGCACCTAGCAAGATCCTCGATCAGCTGTCTTGCTTCTTCTGCTCTTCTTCTTCTGAATGCTCCGCCGCAAGCTGCATCTATTATACCTTTTGAGGTATAATTCATGGAGTGGTAGAAGATGTCCATTTGTGTCTTCAGGTCTATCCCGTGCATGGGACATCTCTTCAGCAGCCTCTTGTATCTCTCCCAAGCAGTGTACAGACTCTCATCTTCCCCTTGTTTGAAAGTAGTAATTTCCCCTCTTCGTTCAGAAGTGAGGGATGGAGGAAAGAATCTGCTCAGGTAAGCTTCCATCAGCTCTTCCCATGTATTAACAGATCCATATGGTAGTGAGTCAAACCATGATGCAGCTATATCTCTTAAAGAGAATGGAAACAACTGCAGCTTAATAACTTCTGGTCTCACACCATTCAATTTAACTGTATTGGCCATTCTCAGAAACCGTCCCAAGTGTTCGTTGGGATCTTCAGAGGGGTGACCTGTGAATTGGTTCTGTTGAACCATGGTGATCAGGGCTGGCTTGAGCTCAAAATTGTTAGCATCTATCGCTGGCTGTCTCACTGCTGAGTATTCATCTTGGATAACTGGTCTCCAGAAGTCCTCCATAGTGTCTCGCTCTTGAGGTACTTCTGCTGCGAATTCCTGGTTGACTGCCCCGGTCAATCTTTCGTCTGCCATCTCTGCTATTTCTGCACTCTTAACCTTTCTTAGCCCTCTAAGTGTTCTTTCGATCTCAGTGTCTAGTGGCAACAATTCAGCTCCCTGCTTCCTGTGCATGAATTAACTCCTGAAATTATAATATACTGAGATCAAATGGAGTCAGTGATACCAAAAATTGTATTTAACATGAAAAGCTCTACAAAAATTTCAGTAGCTTGCTAAACTACTGCTGTTGAATCATATTTTTGCAAATTTTCTATTTTCTTTTTATAAATTATGTCCAAACTAGTATTTCGCTTTTTGGTCTGAATATTGATTCACCAAATTCTTTCGATCCCCGGCAACGGCGCCAAAAACTTGTTCACCTCTTTCTGTGATGGACCAAAATACCTATACAAATTTATAGCGTTATTACCCAAGGACTATTATCTAATCCCCAGCAATAATGCCATGAAACTTGTTTGTTGTGTTCCTTATCTATTGTACTGATTAAAAGCGGTTTCCTTAAGAGTAAATCATTTTCTTTCTGGTTTTGATCCAGGATGCTGCAAGT
Organism: Sapria himalayana; assembly: GCA_029783825.1. Classification (NCBI taxonomy): domain Eukaryota; kingdom Viridiplantae; phylum Streptophyta; class Magnoliopsida; order Malpighiales; family Rafflesiaceae; genus Sapria; species Sapria himalayana. Next base: position 3,802 of record JAREIK010005700.1, on the reverse strand, counting down.
GTACAGGTCGAACAAGTAGTAAATTGGATTTAAGTCCAGATATCGTTCCCACAGAGATCTCAAGAATTCTCAATCAACTACCCTGACTACTCGAACTCTATACTATTTGGACTTTGATAGGCAATTGAAATATTCTTAGCAAACCTTAAAATAATAAAAACTAAGAAAAGTGATTTAATAACAAAATGAATTAAAACTGAAAATCTAAAATAACAAATTCAGACTGATCAGTTATCTTTTAAAGGGAGCATTGAAAATACTGCTATTGTGAAACATCAATTCCTGCAGACTACTCTGTAACTTTGCTTCATGAACCACAGATTTAAAACCTGTCCAAGGAATAGGGTAGTGCAGTTGGATCTCTCCTTACGGCACTGTTCATCATCTAATCTTCCCTGATTCTTTCGAAGACAGAGGATTAGATAACTACTTTTAATCTGGGTTGCCTTGTTCTGGATATTTTTCTTTTTCAATACTTCATACCCTGAACATGGACTGTAAACCTTAGCTCCTAAGACATAGGTATAGCATGGGTTTACACTTTACTGGTTTCTCTTCCTCAAAATTGGAACAGTTCATCCTTTCCTTGATTAGATCCTTGCTAACACGGGATTGAACTTACTGTTCGAATCGAGGTGAACTCTCTGCTTTTTTAAATTGATAAGTCATTCAACTCAATCTCGATTTCAAGTGAGAAGACGATTTATCGACTTACATTCACAGAGCTCATTAGATCTCCATTATCAGGTTCGCATACCTTTGAGAAATTGTTCACTACTCTCAGGAATGCCTTCTCTGTGTCACTCAGAGGGCCTCCTGGAAATCAGAGCATGAAACAATCCTATTGCAGGTATAGGACACTGATATTGGGATCAGATACAGAATATTCAGAACCAGCAAGTAGATTTATAAACTGAAGTTCAGTAGCTTCTGATAAATTTCTACAGGAAAGATAAATTCTAACAACAGAGTCTATTCAATGGAAGCTGGGTTTCTAAATTACTTTATTACACCCTACAATGGCTTTCTGATCAAGAGAACCACTGTAGATCGGACACTGGAAATCCGAATTCCAAAATTTGTCTGGAATTCAGACGATCCAGGCAGTAATTTGAAAGAAATAGAATTCTGCATTCAGCTTCTACTTTAACAGCTAACGTCCAAATCCAAAATTTGAAAGAAATAACAATCTAATCTAAAATAACTACAAAACAAAGAAAAAGAAAATTAAAATACATGAGCCTTAGGCTACCCAGATCTCTCGTTCTGAGCCGCCAAGAGCTGCTTTCCTTCAGTAGCAGCTGCTTATTTATAGGGTTCTGAAGTTGGGCCCTAACTTTGATGCGCCTCCTTGTGGATTTCAGATTAACTGGCCCATTTGGTTGTTAATGTCGCGACCTCGATTCTTTGTCGCGACATCAGTTGTCTAAGCATTTGTCGCAGAAGCTTTTATTTGGTCGCGACTTGCCTTTAGCATCCCTTGGCTCTTCCTATGTCGCGACCTCGATTCTTTGTCGCGACCTCAGTTACTCAGCATACGTCGCAGAAGCTTTTATTTGGTCGCGACATCAGTTGTCTAATCACTCATCCATTCTTCCCAAAGAAGGTTCATCTTCTGGTCGCGACCTCTAAATGACGTCGCGACCTTAATTCCTTGCAAGTTGTCTCTGATACCCACTCTAGGAACAATTCCTGATTCAGTGTTGATGTCGCGACCTCTTCTAAATGTCGCGACTTCGATGTTCAGTCTCTTGAAAATCTTGTGTCGTGACTTCTATGTCTACTGCTCGGCCTTCAATTCTGTCGCGACCTCGAAATGGTGTCGCGACATCATGTCTTGTTCTTCATTAATTTATGGTTGCCTGACTTGGAGTTTCTGTTGCGACCTGCTCGTTCTGCCTTCAATTGCCCTTATGTCGCGACTGGAGTTTTGTGGTTGCGACCTTGATGTGATTCTTCATTACTGTCAAGGCGTCGCGACATCAGGTCCTTTCTTCCTCGTGCACCTCTCCTGTTGCGACATCATTCAGCCAGTCGTGTCATTCCTGCTCAGCCACTTTCTGCTCCTTCTACTGCAATATCCTCTTTCTCTTGAATTTCCTGCTGTATAGCAGTTTGGTGAGTTATTCCACATTTCTGCATATAAATCAGTCCTTTTTTAGATAGAAATCAATCAGAAAAATGGACTGAAAATGGATGACTTTTAAGCTCATCAGGAGTCTGCCTATGAAATACTTGGGTGTTCCGCTCATCTCCTCCAGGCTGTCTCACTCTGAATTGCCAACCACTTCTTGATAAGATTATGGCCAGGATTCAGTCGTGGACCAGTAATCCCTTTCCTTTGCAGGGTAGGCTGCAACTTATATCCTCAGTTCTCTATAGCATTCAACGTATTGGTGTAGTATGTTCAATCTCCCTAAGTTTACATGTTATAAGGATTGAACAGATTGTTAACGGGTTTCTGTGGTCGGGCAAAGATGTGAATGCCCGAGAGCTAAGGTGGGCTGGAAGTCTCTCTGACCGTCCTAGGAGGAGGGTGGCTTGGTCTGTGTCGTCATAAGGAGTTGGAATGATGCCGCTATCATGAAGCACATATGGAATTTGTTCTATCGGAAGGACTCTATTTGGGTGGCTGGGTGCGGGAGCTTCTATTGAGGCAGGGCAGTATCTGGAATGCCAAGATTCCTTCGAGATGTTCTTGGAGCTTGGCAGGAAGATCTTCAGTTGAGGGATAGGTATGAGACCCCTTTATCAGGCATAGAGTGTGTAATGGTGTCGGGACCTTCTTATGGCATGATTTTTGGAACCCCTTGGGTCCAATCCTTCATCTTTTTGTGGGAAAGATTCTTTATGACTCCGCCATACATAGAAATGCTTGTGTTGTTTCGTCATGGATGGTACGAGGTGGAATTAGCCTGTTCTGTCTCAGCTAATCTCATAGCATTAAGAACTCTGTTCTGACTACCCTCTTGATACCTCTAGAGAGGATGTTATATCTTGGTCCCAATCTTCGTCCGGTGTTTTTACTGTTAGCTCTGCTTGGAACTCTATCAGACCACGCAGGCCTCTGTGCACTGGCATGCAGTTGTGTGGTTCTCTCAGGCTATTAAAAGGCACTCCTTCATAACCTGGCTTGTTTTCCAAACATAAATCCACTCAAGACAAGCTCCTTAAATAGGGCCTCATCAATTCTATCTCTTGTTTTTTCTGTCAGGCAAGTGTTGAGGAGAGAACCATTTATTCTTTGATTGCCAGTTACAGGCCGGAATCTGGATGAGGGTTCTTAGGCTGTGGGGGCAATACAGGTTACCGAGGAGGTGGGAGAACGATTGCAATGGGTGACTTGGTGTAAGGATAATTCCTTTTGCTCTATCAACTAAGAGGATTTCTTGGGGAGCTACCAGTTAGCACTTGTGGAGACAGCGGAAATGCTAGAATCCTTGACAACCCTTTATTTCTGATGATTCTATTTTCTCTCTCATTGTAATGATGTCAGGCTACAGAATCACCAAGCTTTGTCTAATGTAGCTTGACAATCCCTGCGAAATAGATCTATGTGCGAGAGATGGCATTTCCCTTACTATCTTGAGGTCCATTGGGGATGCTTGAGTGGGACGTGCCTAGCCGTGCCTAATCTCGGATTGTGGGCGTTTGGTGGTTGTCGTTTTCCTATTCCCAGGTTTGTGGGAAGGTGCTTCTGTGTTTTTTTTGTTTTTGCTGTTGTAGTCTTCCTTGTTTGTGTTGATGTTGGGCCGTTTGTTTCTAGTTTGTGATGTGTATCAGGTGGGTTTTTGTATCAGGC
>JAREIK010005699.1:0-46623 GCA_029783825.1 Sapria himalayana | reverse complement strand
CATGTAATTATAAATATAGTTAATTGTGGGTATATTTATAGTTACACAAATACTTATAATTCTACACACTTAAATTAATCAAATCCGACTTGCGTTATAATGATAAAGATTTTTGAATCCAAGATTTAAAAAGTTACTAGTTAGATGGTTGGTGGCATCATTAAATGGGTGTGAGCCCTGGGTTTTAACCTATCATTTTTCTTTGTAGAAGTATATTTTGGTAAACTCCATGAGAATCAAAAATTGATTTTTAATTTCTGAAATTATTATTTTAGATTTAAATTTTTTAAAAACTTATATGAGATAAACAAAGCCGATGCATTTCGGTGCAACAAAAGTGGATAAAAATTATAATATTATAGGAAAAAATGTTAAGGGGCCAACATGAAAATAATTATATTTTTTTACAATTTTTAATTTTAATATAACATTTGGGGACCCAAATCCAAAATATTTATGATTTGGGTCTTCCAAATTCCTATACTGATAATTACCTTCCTTTTTTCATACGGAATGCATATACTCAAGTATGCATATGAGTTTATGTAGAAACTCATTATTTCGTAAACAAAAACATATGCATATGGAGTTCATAAATACTCTGTATGCATTAACATATGCAATAACTCATTTTTCATACTGAGTAAGCTGAAAAAAGTTTATGCATAATGTTTTTTTAATTATATTGGGATAATTATGAGTATCCGAATATAGGTACTAGATATTTTTTTTTGGATTCCATAACATAATTATCCATATATATATATATATATATATATGTGTGTGTGTGTCTGTAAATTAAGGATGAAAATATTAAGTATTATTATTATTATTAGTTTTGTAGAGGAATTCCTTTTTTTTTTTTGCAAAGTTAGATAAAAGTTAGTGCTATTTTTGGATGCAACAAATTATAAAGAATAGTACTTTCATTATCAAGAAAATCTATTTAATAAAATTTTAATTTTGAACTAATTTAAGAAAATACTTCTCAGAGCAATATTCCTACCTTTTAGTGGTATCAATGCATAATATTAAATGTTTTTGTTATTTTGTTTTGTAATTTAAGAGATGCAAGCCTAATATTTTTTCTATTTGAAGATTAGAATGATTAGGATTTCTTGTAATGCATGTAATTGTTACTTAAGAGCTATAAGGCTACTCTAATTTTTTCATCATCTTAAACTTTTTCTCCTTCTCTTACTACTTCTTATTCATTTTTTTCTACTTCTTCTTCTTGTATTGTTACTACCACAAATGAGTATCTACTTTCAAATGAGAATGCTCATTTATAGATGAGATTATATTTCTCTATGTTTTATCTTTAACATGGTCTATAGTATATGCCATTATACTTTCTAATTAATCAAAGATAAAAATATAGATTATAGTTTAATTAAGAAAGCTTACTAATAGATGAGTATCTAATTGAAAATAGAGAATAAAGGGTAGCATAATTACCAATTGTGCAAGATTAATAATAGATGAGTATCATCTTACAACATATAGGAATCCATTTATTAGAGCATATGTTTGAGTAGTTGATTTGCCATTGTTGACAACTTCCTTGATTTGATAGAGCATAGTGATATATGTATCTCACACATCAACCATGATACAACATCAATATACATTTTTATACAAGGTAAATGGTCTTGAGATTGGTAATATATGTTCTACAAATCATCTCCATCAAAGAAACTAAGGTCTTGAAAGACTAACTATGGTCTCCTTTAATGAGAATATTTTTTCTATGACAAAATTAATCAATCAAAATGTTTGGTTACCTAACAACAACAAATCAATAGAGAAAGCAAAGACATGAATATTCAATTGATATGCCTTCCAATCTCAAAAGATTATCAAAAGATAACCATCAATGGGTTTCTAACCAATTTGAAAAATATAATAGCTCAAATATCAAACCAATTAATTAAATATGATAATTTTGAATTAAATCACAACATTATTTTTCATTTTCCCAAACTATACTTAATAGAGTTGAATTAATAAATATATATATATATATATATATTCACATTATTTTATTACACACACACGCATGCACACACACACTACAAAAATTATGAATAGATTAACCAAAATGGCTTTTCTAGATTTTTCAAAAATGATGTTAAATGAATAGCACATAGTAATTTTAATAATGCAAAAATTTTTAAACACATATACACACTACCATAAAATAAACGAACACAGCAAAAAACTTATACAACAAAAAACAAATAATTTTAATCTGTATTTTACTATTTTATGAATGATAAAATGAGGTGTGTGTATGATCATATTTGTGTTATTTATGGTAAGTGCTAAAAAACTTACCATAACTAAACCAAACTATGATCATACACACACTCTCATTTTATCATTCATAAAATAGCAAAATACAGATTAAAACTATTTTTTTTGAATAATTATTCTAAAAAATTTATTTTTTACAATAATTATTAGAACCATCTTTTTGTGCTCTTCATGCAATATAGATAATAAATCAAGAACATATGCATTTTTTTTCGTGCTCCTCACTCAAGAACACCCGTTAACAAAAATATTAGCAATGGGCCACGAATAAATGAAGTTTGAAATAGACATATTTACAACCATAACAAAAAAAGATATCGGCAAACTATAGTATCAAAATCACACAAACCATGATAAAGAAGTTCACCCACTTAATACCAACATGCCCAAACAATGCATAACCATTTTTTCATTTCACATCTATGGTAATAAAAAAATTATAGATATAATTATGTTTAAATAGTTTATGTATACTTTTTAATAGTTTATATATATATATATATATAGTTATGTTTGAACACACTTATTTAAAAGAAACTTATATTTATGTATACTATTTTTTTATACAGTATGTAGTTATTTATATTGAAAAATTTTTTAATCCAGCATGCCTACTATGCACCATCAAAATCCACACAATGACAATGCATTATATCACAAATGCATGATGTATGTATATGATTAAGTATATATACACAATCCAAAAACACCATGGTGAATAAAGGAGAAGAATTTCGATAACATTAAAACTTAAGCTTAATCAAGTTAATCGATGAAGAATAAATGTATAAAACATACCTCAAATCAAATAAAAATAAAAAATAAAACCTCGAAATCGAATATTTGTTGAGGCATCGGTGTCGAGGAATGGATGGCCTTCTACAGAGGTTCGTGTCACTTAAGTGTCAGTGTCGAAGGAGATAATCGGTGTCGAAAAAGATAATCAATTTTTTTATATTTTTAATTATTATAACATTAAATAAATAATATATATATATATATAATCAAAAAGACTAATTAATTGTATTCACTATAAAAAATTTTCGAACAAAATTAATGTGCATGTTGCAAGGTACAAATGAAAAATAAACACCTTAAAATTTTTATTATAATAATAATATAAACAATAAATATATAAACAATAAAAAATATGATTACCCTTATAAAAGAAAATTAAATAGGTACAAAATTAACAACTACATATAATAAGACATAAATGAAAAGATGATTTGCATTCTAGTCACTTGCCTAAGAATTATAAAATACTATTAATGTTAAAAAATATATAAATATTTATATTTTATCGTTAAAAAATGTTTAAGCCATATTTATTATTTTAATAAAAAATTAATGTTACAAGCTAATAGTAAAAATATTACTCAATTGTTTAATTCGTATCAATTTTATTAAGAGCAAACATCTTTGTATTTATTTATAAATATTAATTTATTTTCTTTTAACTTTATTAAAAAAATTATATTTATATTATATTTCAAGATTTTCAAATATTGTATTATTTATTTATGTAAAAGTTTTCTATAATAATAAATTTTTTTTCCTTATAATAATTTTAATTTTTACTAGTTTAATCGTCAATTTAGATAATTTATAAAATATTTTATATTTATTATACAATGAATTAATTTATATTTATATTAATAGAAATTTTAATATATGTTAATTTAATTTTTAAAATAAAGAAAAAAATTATTATACTTATTGAATTTAATATTTAATGTTACTTTAATACAAATTTTTAAGTTTCTTATTTTAAAATTTTAGAAAAATTTTTTGTACAATTTTATAAAAAATTAATACATCATAAAAATAGTTAATTTAGTACTTATTAATATATATAATTTTTTTTTGTATTTAGATTTTTATAAATTATTTATTTATAATATAATTTTTTATGATTTTACAAGGAGAATGTATGTTTCAAGGATTGCTCATCTATAGACCATTAACATACATTTAATAATCAAAATTAAATAAAATATTAAAACTAATAAAAAATAGAAAAATTATATAAATAAAATTGGTTAGGGAAATGCCGTTGCTAAATCCGTAGCTAAATTATAGATTTTATAAGGTAGGGAAAATTCGTTGCTATATTACATATTTTACTAGCTCGAGAAAATCCATCGCTAAATCCGTGCTAAATCATAGTTTCTATTAGCAAAGAAAGTTTCATTGCTAATTCCATCACTAAATCATAGATTCAATTAGCACGAAATATTTCGTGGCTAAATCTATCGCTAAATCATGAATTTTATTAGCAAGGAAAATTCTGCCACTAAATCCATCACTAAATAATAGATTTTATTAGCAAGGAAAATTCTATCGCTAAATCCGTCGATAAATCATCGATTTTATTAGTAAGGGAAATTCCGTCGCTAAATCCATCACTAAATAATGGATTTTATTAGCATAGGAAATTCCGTCTCTAAATCCATCGCTAAATGATAAATATTATTAGTATGGGAAAATCCCTCACTAAATCCGTCGCTAAATAATTGCTTGAATTAGCGAAGAAAAATATCTTCTTAAATCCATCGCGAAATAATGACTTATATTAGCGAGGGAAATCCCTCGCTAAATCCCTCGCTAAATAAATGATAGTATTAGCAAGGGATATTTCGTCACTAATCCATTTGTAAATTCCCCGCTTTTCTTGAGCAGAATTTACGAAAATTTTCCATCATCAATCCATTGCTAATTCCGTCTCTAAAACCCCTACTTTTATTGAACGGATTATATGAAATTCTTTTCAGTCGCTAATCCGTAGCTAAATCCCCCGCTTTTTTTATGGAATTTATGAACAATTTTTGGTCGCTAAACTGTCGCTAATCCCTTGCTATTTTGTTTTCTAAAAAAACATTAATCCCTTGCTTTTCCCTAACTAATCCATTGTAATTTAACCAGGGATTGATCCCTAGCAAAAATTCTCTAGCTAAAATGAATTTTTCTTGTTGAGATTCTATCTATTTGTCTATCTACCTATTTATGTATTTATCTTTCTATCTATCTATTTATGTATCAGGATGTCTATCTATTTATTATCTTTCTATCAATCTATGTTTCAAACTATCTATATATCTATTTATCTGTCTATATATCAGTCTATCTTTCTATCTAATAGTATATCTATCTCTATATCTATATATCTAACTATCTATTTGTCAATCTATTTGTTTATATGACTATCTATTTGAATGTCTATAATTCAATCTGTCTGTCTATCAGTCTGTCAATCTATCTACATATGTATCTGTCAATCTATTTGTCTAACTATCTATCAGTCTATCTATATGTCTATCTATCTATCTATATCTCTATATATCGCTTTGTATATCTACCTATATATCTATTTGTATGTATATATGTCTATCTATTTATCTATCTATATGTATATCTATATATATAAATGTCTTTCTATCTGTTTATCTATCTGTTTGTCTATCTATCTATATATCTGTTTCTTTATATGTATGTATATCTATCTATCTATCTATCTATCTATCTATCTATCTATCTGTCTGTCTGTCTGTCTATCTATCTTTCTATCTATCTGTTTGTGTATCAATCCATCTATATGTCTATCTACCTTTATCAATCTATCAATCAATCAATCTATCTATCGATTTATCTATCTATCTATCTATCTATTTGTATAACTATTTGTCTATCTATTTATTTATCTGTCTATCTATCTATTTATTTATCTATTTGTCTATCTATTTGTCTATATAAATATTTATATATCTATCTTTTGTCAATCTACTAATCAATCTATCTGTCTAACTTACTATCCATTTGTATTTCTTTAGATTTTTCTATCTATCTATATGTCTATATGTTTTTTAAATTGTCTATATATCTTTCTTTCTATCTGTCTGTCTATTATTTGACTTTTTGTTTGTATATCTATCTATCTATATGTCTATCTATATGTTTATTTATCTATTGGTTTATTTGTATATTTATTTTTCTTTTTTATATGTCTGTCTATTTGTCTATCTATCTATTTGTCTTTTTGTCTGGCTATCTATCTGTCTATCTGTCTATCTTTATCTTGTCTATCTATATATCTTTTTATCAATAAATCTATCTATCTATATATCTATCATTGTGTTAATATATCTAATTATATATTTATTTATTGGTTTATTTTTCTGTCTATCTATCTATCGATTTATTTTTCTATTTATCTTACTATCAATCTTTGTGTCTATCTATCTATCTATTTAATACCTACCTACCTATCTATCTATCTATTTATATAAATGACTATCTATATATAAATTTTTGTATATAAATATGTCTAACAATCTATCTACCAATTTTCTATCAATCTAAGTATCAATTTGGCTATCAAATTGGTGATAAATCTATCTCTCAATCTATCTTTCAATCTAATTATCAATCTGACTATCTATTTGCCTATATAATTTTAATCTATTTATAAATTTGCCTATCGATTTGGAAATCTATGTCTATATATATATATATATATATATTATCTAGCTATATATCTATCTTTCTTGCTAATAATCTTTTATCTATCTTTCTATCTATCTATCTGTCTTCCTATCTGTTTGTCTATCTTTCAGTCTATCTATCACTATATTTATCTATCTATCTATTTATCTTTCTATATATATATATATATATGTCTATCTATATGACTATATATCTATTGATTATATTATCTACCTATTTATTTTTATATCTATCTCTCAATCTATCTATCTATCTATCTGACTAATAATCTGTCTATTTATCTCTTTATATTATCTGTTTATCTACCTTTTTATCAATTTGACTCTCTATCTATCTATCTATTAGTCTTTCAATCAGTCTTACATTCAGCCTATCAATCTATCTATCAATATGTTTATCAAGCTGTCTATCAATCTGTATATTAATCTATCTATAAATCTGTCTATTATTATGTCTATTAATCTTTCTATCTATATGTCTATGTTTATGGCTATCTATCTATATATCAATCTTTCTATCTATCTATCTATCTACCTACCTACATATCTATCTATCTATATGTATGTCTATCTATCTATCTATCTTTCTGTCTATCTGTCTATTTGTCTATCTGATTATCTATTTGTTTATCAATCAATCTATCTATTTATCTATATACCTATCTATTTATCTATCTGTCTATATTTTCATATTACTATCTGTCTATTTGTCTATCTGACTATCTATATGTCAATCAATCAATCTATCTATCTATCTATCTATCGAAATATATAACTATCTATTTTTCTATCTGTCTATATTTCCATATTACTATATATCTATCTATTAATCTATTAATCTATCTATCTATATGTCTATCTATGTGTCAATCTATCTAACTATCTATTTGCCAATCTATCTTTCAATATATCTTTCTAATCTATCTGTCTATCTATATGTTTATCTATCTATCTATCTTTCTTTCTATCATTATATCTTTCTATATTTCTATCTTTTTGCCTATCTATTGTCTATCTATTTATTTATCTATATATTTATTTTCTATCTATCTGTCTATCTATCTATCTATCTATCTATCTATATGTCTATCTATGTGTCAATCTATCTATATATTAGTATATCTTTCTGTCTATTTATATGTCTATATATCTGAATATTTTTTTATCTATCTATATCTCTATCTATCTGTCAATCTATATCTATCAATCTATTTGTCAATCAATCTATCTAATAATCTATCTATATATCTGTCTATCTATATTTTTATCAATTTATCTATGTATATGTCTATCTATTTGTCATTTAATCTATCTTTCAATCTATCTATCATTCTCACTATCAATTTGTCTATCAATCTTTCTATAAATCTATATATCAATCAATCTTTTAATCTATCTATTATAATGTCTATTAATTTGTCTATCTATATGTCATCATTCTGTCAATCTTTCTATCTATATATTTATCTATCTATCAATATATCTAAATATCAATATATATCTTTCTATTTATCTTTCTATCTCTCTATTTATTTATAAACTTATCCATATATCTATCTGTCTGTCTATCAATCTATCTCTCTATCTATATGTGTATGTATCTATCAATCAATCAATCAATCTATCTATTTATTTGTCTATATATCTATCAACATATCTATTATCTATTCTATTTTTATGTCTAACTATCTATTTATCTTATATCTATCTATTTATCTATCTATCTATCCATATATCTATCAATTTTTTTACCTATGTCCTCTATCTATCTATCTATCGATCTATTTAGCTTTCTATATATCTAAGTGTCAATCAATCAATCTATCTATAATATATATATATATATCTATCTATCTATCTATGTATCTATCTATTTGTCTAACTATATGTCTATCTATTTGTCTATTTATATATCTATCTATTTGTCTATATATTTGTTATCTAACTATCTATATATATTTCTGTCTATCTATCTTTCTGTATGTCTATCTATCTATATATCTATCTGTCTATTATCCGTATATCTATCTTTCTATCTATATATCAATCAATCAATATGTCTGTCTATCTATCTATCTTATCTTTGTATGTATGTATCTATCTTTCTATGCTTAGTATGTCTATATATCATCTATCATATGTCATTAATTTGTCTATCAAATAGTCTATCGATCTCTCTATCAATTTGTCGATCAATTTGTCAATAAAGTTGTATATCAATCTATATATAAATTTATCTATCAATCAATCTATCTATTTGTCTATCTATCTATCTATATATATCTGTCTGTCTGTCTATCTATCTATATATCTATGTTTATAACTATTTGTCTGTCTATCTGATTAATAATCTATCTATTTATCTGTCTATATATCTAGATATTTATCTCTCTATCTATATACCTTTCTAAATGTCTATCTATCTATCTATATTTATATCCATATATTTATCTGTTTAACAATTCAATCAATCTATCTATTTATATTTATATCTATCTATCTATATAGCTCTCTACATAACTATCTATTTATCTATTTGTCTTTCTAATTATTATTTATATATCTATCTGTCTTTCTATATATCTATCTGCCTCTCTATCAATCTATCAGTCTATCAGTTTTTCAGTATATTAGTCTATCTATCAATCTGACTATCAATCATTCTATCTGTCTATTTGTATATTTATGTATCTATCTATAAGTTTATCTATATAATTATCTATCTGTTTATCCTTCTATCTAACTATTTTATGTCAAAATGTTTATACGTCAATCTATATATCTATGTAACTATCTAACTATTATATTTATCAATTAAATTATATATCTTCTTTCTATTTTCTATCTCGCAAACTATCTAATTGTCTTTCTATTTATCAGCCTATTTATCAATCTTTATATATATATATAGAAATGTCAAACGGGCCGAGACGGGCCGGCACGGTTTAAAAACCTGGGCCCAGCCCAGCCCGCAGGCACGGCAGGCCGTGCCTTACCGGGCCCGCTCGGGCTTGCCTATCCGAGCGGTTCGGGATACGGGGGACCACGAGTCGGGTCGAATCAGACTCGACCCGTGGTGTTTTTTTGAATTATCGGGCATCGTGGGGTCGGGCTCACGGGACACTTGGCACGGGATAAACCCATGCCGGCGGTGCCATGCCAGGCCAGGCACGGCTCGTGCCAAACCCGGGCACGGAATTTTTCCGTGCCGGGCCGGCCCGATTGACACCTATATATATATCTATCACTCATTCTATCTATTACCTTTATATTTGTTAGTTTATCTAAATGTTTATCAGACAAATAGGAAATAAAGTTTTTATCAATAATTGGTATTGGAGGTTTAGGTTGTGCATTATGATGCAACATTGGGCGAAGTTACTATTGGTGATAATAATGAATTTAATAAATAGTAAAAATTTTGCAGACAATATCAGTATGTTAAAATAGGTGGTCTCAATTCTCATACACAGTGTTTTGCAAAAATTATCTAGAAGAATTTATATTTTGTAGACAGTAATGACTGCATTTGAAGGAAAAGTTAAAATAAAAAAAAATCTATAGAATGATATTTAAATTCTTGAAAATATAGATGGATGATTATATATACTAGAAAAATCTATATCAATCCCTTCTGAGGAAGATGATCGAAGTCTATGAAGAAAGAAGAGCACATACTAGCACTTGAATTCATCTGAAATATGATATCTTACAAACTTACTTTCAATATAAAAAATGAGAAAAGCATAGTAAGACTTACGATGGCTCTTGCTAGCATATACGAAAAACAAATTGATGCTAAAAAAGTGCACATGATGAGGTGTTTTTTCAATCTGAAGTTGACAGAAAGCACATCAGTGACCCAACAATTCAATAAAGTCAACAGAATAACAACCCAATTAAGTGTGTTTGGTATTGAAGTTGATGATGAAGTATGTGCATTGATACTTCTGTGTTCTCTATCAAAAATTATCATATTACAATAATAGTTGCTCATAGTTCATCAAGAACTAATAAATTGAAATTTGATGATGTTCAAGATCTAATTCTCAACAAGGAGATTCAATAGAGATAGACAAGTGAAATATCAACTTCTTTAGAATTATATACAAAGTTAATTGAAAGAAATTCAACCAAGAGAAAATGTCAAAGCAAATCAAAAACAAGAGGTCTAAACCTAAGAATCATTGTAATTATAATAGCTCAAGACCATTAAGTATTGAAATTATAAAGAGACAATGCACTACAAAAATCAATGCAAGTGTTAGCTATTTTATAACATGGTAAAATGTATCACAAGTATATGAGTTTAACAAGTAATAAAGTTAACTCTATGAATCTGGATTATCATTTCATAGATATTGATTATTTGGATTAATTATCAAAATTTTTTCATTATCTAAGCTTACAATAAGTAAATAGTTTCTAGTGTTTACTCAAGTTAATAATTTTATGGTTAGCTTACAATAAGTAAACAATATCAAGTCCATGGGTATATAATTTATGAGTTAATGGCTATATAGGTGATAACATATTTGAGAGCTACTCATCAAAATAGGTGGAACTTCTCAAACCCATCAAAAAGTCATCGGTATTAATTCATGTAGGAAATAATGTATGTCAGATGAGCTGGATATCTTATATATTTTAATCTAGTATGAATCATATTGATTGTCAATGCTAGGGTATTTATAAGGGAGCTTATGCTGCATTTAATTAAACATATCAATTAAAATATAGTCAAATATATACATGTATTTAAATGTCTTGTAAATTAGTATCAGTATACATAAAGCCTATTACATTTTTATTTGAACTAATTGAAAACTGATCAATAAATATTTACAGATATTAATTTGACATTAACAAATATTAATGTGACTATACTTTAAATTTATAAATATTAAATACACTCTTACATTTTTATAAGAGTGTGTATTTTTCCCTATACATAAAGTCATGTATAAAATATAGTTTACAAACATTAATTTAATTATACTTATTGGGTAGGCAAGGCTTTATGAAATAATAAATATTTTCATTTTATTAGAAGTGTATTTCATAATGATGACTTACAAATTTCAAATATACATTATTAAAATCCTATCATAAAGTCAATAAATCTTTATTTGTGTAAAATATGTATATAATGTTATATGTATAATACAAATTATATCTGAAATACACGACATGTATATTGAATGTATCATATATAAAATTATGATATATATATATATATATATATATATATATATATGTTGTTATATTTATATATAGTTATGTTTATGTATACTATTTTTATAGTTATAAATATAATAAAATACACTTATATATTTATGTGTTATACACACACTGTGCAACACAAAACACCCATTTTATGTTATATACGATTAAGTTTATATAAGCAATCCAATTATAATTAAATTAACTGAATATGTATTTAAAAAAAATATAATTTAAATTAACAAAATATCTTTAAAAAATATAATTAAATTAAGTTTATATTAGCATACCTACTGCCCAACACCACAAAAATGCATTAGGTATGTATCACAATAAGTATTATTAAATTAATGTATACGATTAAAGAAGAGGAAATTCAGAAAAAAAATTAACAGAATCAATACGCATTAAGATAATCGATGAAGAATTAGGGTATAAAACGTACCTCAAATCAATAACAATTATCGCTTAATTCAAATATGTTTATGTTGCGTCGGTATCGAGAGAAGAATGGAAAACTATGGAGTAATTGTGTCGCTTATTCTTTGAAAATGTCGGGAGAAAGATGGAGGACTTAGTCTCGACAAAATAAACATTAAATAACAAATTATATATATTTCCAAAATATTTATATTTTTAATTATAAAAACATTAAATAAATAATATAATATATATATATATATATATAATACAAAAAGACTCATTTATTTTCTTTACTATCAAAATTTTTTCAACTAAATTAATGTGCGTGTAGCAAGCTACAAATAAAAAATATACACCTTATAATCTTTATTATAATATTAATTAAACAATAAATATATAAACAATTTAAAAAAATATATGTTTAGCCTTATAAAAAAAATATCAAATAGCTATAAAATTAACAAACTTGATATAATAAGGCATACATGAAAAGATGATTTGTCTTCTATCCACTCTCCTAAAAATTATAAAATACTCTTAATGTTTAAAATATATAAAAATATATATTTTATGTTTATAAATTTTTAAGAATTCATCATATTAATTTTTAAGAATATAATATGTAATAATTTTAGAGGCATAAAATTTCATATTATGTGATATCATTTATAATTTTTAAAATTCAAAAATTAGTTAAAGTGATAAGATAATAAAAAAAAAGTTATATTAATTATTTTAACAAAGACTGAATGTTAAAAGTTAATAGAAATAATATTACTCAATTGTTTAATTCTTATAAATTTTAGTAGGGGCAAACAAATATCTATTTATTTTTAATTATTATTTTATTTTTTTTAACTTTAATGAAAAATTTTATATTTTTATTATATTTCAAAATTTTCAAATTTTGTATTAATTATATTTTTAAAAGTTTCCTATATACTATAGTATATATGTACGTATATACTGTAGTATTATATGTATATATATATAATCACATAGCCTCAAATGACACAAAACTACAACAAATTAGTATTATCCCATTTATACTTCACAAAGGTGGAACAAAACTTCGCTATCAACATAAATAAGAAATACGAAGATTATTTAAATTTTCAAAAATATCTCCAAAAATTCGTAGAGAAAGACCTGGAAGACGAGCCACGAGCCAAGCTTGGGGCATCAAAGTTCACATCTTGCCTCCCCGTAACCATAACTCTATATCAGTCCCAAGGCCAAGAAGGGGGTTGCTCTACACCGCCATGACTAAGTTGACAAGCTAACAAAAGTACTAGCAGTTGAAATTAAGACTGATCATTTGTAGCAGTAACCATGAACAAATAAATAGGAATCTTGAACATAGAAAAAATGAGCACTCCACCATGCTAATGTGCAACACAAAATGATCAATAAATTATTAGAATAATAATTTTGAATAACTATAATCTAAGCAATCCTTGTCATACATATTTAAAACAATGACATAACAAAATTTTATTACATCTTATTCATCAATGTATCTACCAATAGTGCGTAAAGTATAATCTATCTATGCATTGACGTTGCTTTCTCATCCTCAGCTCCTCCGATCACCATCTTTCAGCTGCTACAAAGCTGTCCAAGTCACGGTGCATCATGTTTAGTAAAAAAAAATCCCTCACTTATACAAACATCATATGGAATAAAATCAAAAAAAACAAATAAAAAAAGTTATGTTTTGATAAATATATAATACTGTAGTATATATGTTCATATATACTATAGTGTATATTATCATATATTTCTGCAGTATTATATGAACATTTATACTGAGTATGTATATACTCAGTATATATGTACATATAATGATGTAGTATTATATGTACAAATACTGCAGTAATATATGTGTGTATATACATACGTATATACAGCATTTGCTGATGCTGTTGTTGCCGCTGCCATAGCTGCTACTACTACTGCTACTACTACCGCTGCCCCTACTACTGTTGCCATTGCTGCCGGTGTTGGTTCCATTGCCCCTGCTGCAGTCGCTACTACTGCTGCTCCTACCGGCACCATTATTGCTGCTCCTGCTATTGTTGTTGTCACTACTACCACTGCTGCTACTACTTGCCGTAGTAGCTACTACCGCTGTCGCAGTAGCTACCGCCGCTATCTACCACTGATAATAAAAGTGGGAATGGCGATGATGCTCGACTAATGAACTTCCCTAAAAACCCCTCGTTTTGAGATTGAGCGAGTTTTTGACGTGGCGGCGAGCTACTTCTCCCTAAACAAGACCCGATATTCCTCTTGGCACTCGCGACCTATAAAAATCAGGTAATGATACATTTTTCCTTTTAATTGAATATAGTTTTGTGAGATGTAATAAACTTACACATGACTACACGAGCATCATTATCATCATCCTAAGACATAGTACAATTATAATCAATCATTGTAGTGCCTACTGCAAAAAAACTTATTTTCTCATACATACGCTTTGTACCATGTTATAATCACATATCTACACAATTACTAAAAGATTTAAGACCAACCTATGGCTGCCTGGCTGGCCTAGATAAGAAATATCTTCATGCCACAGTTTGGGAAAGGTCTAATATTCATGACTTTTATGACCTGCATCGGTAAGTAATGCATGATGATGACCAGACAAGTCTGAGCAATTATATATTCAAATGTGTGGTGTGTGTGTGTGTGTGTGAATGGGCATGTATGTATGACAATATATACATGTCTACAAATAAATATATGCACTCACTTATGTACACACTCATTATATACCTACGTATATACTCAGTATATACTTATGTATATACCAAGTATGTTCATACTTATATACTTGGTATTTGTACATATACAGTGCATGTCATGCACCACATGACTGAAAATAAAGATCAGCACATCACAAAAGATAGCACATGTGGCCCAGTATTTCACTACGAGAACATTCAACTCTACATGGAAAGTAGAAACCTAGGATCATTAACAAATTTCACAGGCTTCAGACTTTACGAAAACTAATTGACAAATAAAAAATAAAAAAGTCACCCGGTGAAAATCAGAACAGTACATGCCCAGAAAAATAGAATTTTTATCTTTCAAAACAAACAAAACAAACAACACGTGCCAAAACAAAATAATACAATCTCCAATGACCATGATGCTAATTCAATCACAACATGCTTTTTATCTTATAATTCTAACATGCTCTCAAAGATACATTTTCATCATGTATTTCTTCTTCTGTGTGGCTTTGTTCTTGGTCTCTTTTATAGGTTTGGTTGCATTAGGAATGAGGCACCTAAATGCATGTATTTATATTATTGAACATGATATGAAAGCAGGAAAAATAAAAGTGATAATGGCGCTACCACCACCATCATTTCAGCTAACATGTTGGAGACTGCACCAAGACACCTGATGTTTTTTTAAAGAACAAAAGTAAAAGTGTTTGGAGCATGCCATCAATATAGGCACTACACTACATAGAGTATATACAAGTAAACAAAATACATAAATTAAAATTGTGCAATAAATATAATGAATATTATAAATATTCATCACCTTAAACTTCATAGAAAAAAGAAATTAAGATAGTCCAGATAGTTCTCATTAAAATATTTGCCAACAATTGTGATGAGAATGGCTATTTCCTGGCCTGGTACGTGCCGAACCTAGAATAGCCTGGGTCTGAACCAGGAAAGCTATACATGCCCTCGTCAGGGAATGTCCATGGCACCTGGTCCACTTCACAAGGGCCCAGGCTCTGGACCCTAGACTTTTATGGGCCATGTCCCCTGGACAGTGTGTGCAAGCGGCAAGTGCCGAGCATGATGGCAGCATTATATCAATATATTATACATAACATAGATGTGTTAATTGTTATGTTTATATATATATACACATAATATAATTATTATGTATTACAATATACAAAATATTTACATAATGTATATAGAATGTACATACAATGTGTATATACACTCATATTGAATATATACATATACACATTGTATATAGATAGAAATTATTGTGAAGATACATGTATACATAATGTAAATACAAAATATATACATACATACCTAGTATATAAAAAATTTAAAATTATGAATTAAAAAATTATTTAATTTAAAATTATAATTAATACTTATTAAAATAAAATATGGTAACATTATCTTTCAAAATAAAACTAAAACATAAATAATATTGCAAATCATTAAGTCATAAAATGATAAAAATTATAACATCTTTTTCAATTTAACTGTCATGATCTGTACAACTAAAAATTTTATCATATACATCATCATATGTATTTTGTTGTAATGTATGAATTTGATTTTGAAGGCTAATCTATCTATTATCTTAATCTTTCTATCATAATAATTTTTCAATAATATTGATTGTAATTTGATTTTCCTATCTAAAATAATATTCACAATCATAAATACGATAGATTTTAATATTCACTAAACATAGTAAAGATCAGCAAATCACGAGACATTTTAGATATCACGAAAAAAATGTTATATAATTTTTACAAACTTAATGCATCTAGATTCTTCATATCCTCTAAAAAAGTAGAACAATAATTGATGTCAAAGTATTTTAACTAGTTATAAAGAATCATATTTGACAAACCAACCTATCACTTACCTCTAACTTATTTGAATTAAAAAGATATCATCTTCAGATACTTCATAATCATAATTTCATTAAACAAAAATACTTAATATCTTAATATTTAAATAAATTTTTTAATTAATCATAAATTTTATTTTTTTTATTCTTATATCTGATTAATCCCTAATCTAAATGTAAAAAGTTTTTATAGTTATACATATATTAAGATACACATATTTATATTTATATGTTATTATACATATAGTATATATAGTTATAAATATGTTATATATAGTTAAACATATAGTTATATATAGATATATTCATACAAGAAGTAATGTTTAAATATACATAAATATATACAAAATTATAAACAAATATATAGATTTACATATATATATATACATATATGTATACATAATTACAAATATACTTATATTTAATTATATAGAGTTTTATATAATTATACAAATATTTATATATAGGTATACACATATAGTTTAGTAGCAGATATAATAAATGAAGAGTATTAGATTACTACAAACCTTGCAAAATTTTAATTTAATGCAAACCATGATAAATTCTACTTCACTAAAAACTCTATGTCATGATTTTGCAAAACTTTGTCATAAATATATAAAACTATAAAATATTTGTACATATATACCATAGTATATATGTATATATATACTAATATATATGTACTTATACATATATAGTAGTATATATGTATACACTGGTATATATGTTATGTGTACATATATGCTGGTATATATGTACAAGTATTTATATGTGCTTATATACTCAATAAATGTACATATACACTACAGTGTATGTGTACATATATATGTGTATACATATACACTATAGTATATATGTATATGTATGCACATTTACACTACAGTGTATATATGTACAAGTATGTACATATATACTAGTAAATACTTATACATATATAACTATAGCGAACATGTACATTTATACTCAATCAAGTTCCACGTGTGAAATAACTTGGATACTCAATGGATGTTTTCATGTAGATATCAAGTGAATAAGGAAAGCACAAACTAGATGATAAGTAATATTAAATAGAAATGCATAATAGTCTAGAGAAGTTCATAAATCAGCCATGAAAGAAACATAATAGCGAACCTAATATGATTACAAGTTTCAAATTTTATGAACATTTTTTCACCATTCATTAGTTTAATAAGGAAACAATAAAGCAGTATGTGATGACTATCATAAAAAGGATACTTGATTTTTGAGATAGGTTTGCATTGATCCATAGCTCCAATACCTCATTTTGAGTAGCAGCAAACTCATGATATTTGTATGATTTCATTAATAACTCATGTAGCTTTCCCTGAGTGTACCCAATGAACTGAGGATGTAAATTGTTAAACAAATTAGAGCTTATATTACTCTCATTATTATAGGAACATTGTGATATGCTTAGAAGTTTCAAATTTTATGAATATTTTATCAGCATTCATTAGTTTTATAAGGAAAAAGAAAGTAGTGTATGATAGCTATCATCCAAATCATACCTGATTTTTGAGGTAGTTTTGTATTGATCCATAGCTCCAAATAATTATAAGTAGTTATACATAAATGTATACAAAGTTATAAACAAATATATATGTTTACATATATGTATAGATAGTTACAAATATAGTTATATTTAATTATATAGAGTGTTATAAAGTTATACAAATATTTATATATATTTATACATATATAGTTAAACATAATGTTGTATGTTGTTATATATGTAATAATAAATATAGTTACATGTGGTTATACATATAGTTACGCGTATAGTTATCTGTATATTTATACTTGTAGGTATATATATATTTTTTATAATTTTATATAATTATACATAGAGTTATGTATAGGTATAGATATAATAAAATACATTTTTATATACAAATGTATATTAAATATAAGTTGTAAATTATATATTTAAATTAAGTTATGTATAAAGCTTTTATAGTTATACATATAATAAGATATAATTATTTATAGTTATATGTTATTATACATAGAGTATATATAGCTATAAATATTTTTATATAGTTATACATAAATATATAAAGTTATAAATAAATTTATAAATTTACATATATGTATACATAGTTACAAATATAGTTGTATTTAATTATATAGTGTTATATATTTATACAAATATTTATATATAGTTATACAAATATTTACATACAGTTATACACATATAGTTAGAAATAATGTTGTATGTTGATACACATGTAATTATACATATAGTTATATGTGAGTATACATATAGTTACACATATAGTTATACTTATAATTATACATGTAGTTATATATATTTTTTCATATAATTTTATATATGTATATATATAGTTATCTATAGGTATATATATGCTAAAATATATTTTTATATACTAATATATAAAAATGTATATTAAATATATGTTGTTAATTATATATTTTAATTTTAGTTATGTATATTATTTTATAGTTATACATATAGTCAAACACAATTATTTATAGTTATATGTTTTTATACCTTTGGGATCCTAATGGCAAACAAGACACATAACAGAAAACAAACAAGCTCAGCTTACAATAGATCAGTGCAAAGTAAATGAGGTCTTGTATTTCAGGTGTGTAATATATAAATATTAATATTATTTGAATCCCTCTAGAACTAGATGATGTCATCCACATAACAGAACAAAACGTAGACAGAGTAGGCAAAGATTAGATCCACATCCAGATATATCAACAAAGTTTGTCTCATCCTGCTAAAATTATTTATGACTTACTGGCAATGTAAGTGGAAAGCCAATCAAGACCCTCATAGAGGCCATCGCCAGAGGTAGCTAAAGTGCTTTGAATGTACCAATGGCATTGGCGAAGAGAGTTAAGTCCTAGCTTGTTAGTAATTGTAGTTGCATTCATAGCATGGGAAGATCTTGCTTATTAGCAAACACCTAGTAAAACTGCATCTCGAAACTTTTCCTCATTTAACATCCTATGAAACTTATCTCTAGCTTCAATACATAATTTATATCATTGTTGTCCACCACAAATATGAGAAATTGGGTATTTTGGAAGTAATCTCTATAGAAAGGGTGAATCTTGTCTTGACCCCCAACATACCACACAGTGAAATTGTTGTTTTTGTATTCAATAAGTCTTTATATAGAAGACAATAGTAGGAATTGTGGTGACAATTTCACCAAGCTTCAACTTATACAGAATGGTTGTCTTACCGCCAGCATCAAGACCTTGCATTAAAATCTACATCTCATTGTTAGCAAATAGCCTACTAAATGGCTTTTTGAACTTCAATCCTATTTTTTTCATTAAACCTCAATTTCTTTGTCATATGGTAGTAAAGAGATTTGAAGAGAGAAAGAAACAAAATCAATATACCTCAAGAGATAGTCACAAGAGAGGGAGTTCAACCTCTATATGTTCTTATACCTATAGTATATATAATTAAAATTAGAGTTATAGTTAAACATATAATTATATGTAGATATATTCATACAAGTAGTTAAAAGTAGTTATACATAAATATATACAAAGTTATAATAAAAATATATAGATTTAATTATATGAATACATACATGTATACATAGATACAAATATAGTTATATTTAATTATATAGAGTATTACATGGTTATACAAATATTTATATATAGTAATACATATATAGTTATAAATATGTATGTAGTTAAAGATATAGTTATATATAACATTTTTATAGCTAACCATTTAGTAAAATACAATTATATATAGTTATATATTATTATACATATGATATATTTTCTTAAAAATATATTTATATAAAATTACACATATAGTTATATAATATTATAAAATTAAAAAAGATAGTTATTAATATAGTTATTAATATAGTTATAAAAATAGTTTACATAGTAACAAATATAGTTAAATATAATTATGAAGAGTTTTATATAGTTATACAAATATTTATAAATAATTATCATATACTATGATAGCAACACGCCCTCAAATGCCCAATTGAATTACCCCACTATAGAGAAAGAACTTGTATCAACAATCTTTTCTTTGGCAAGTTAATATCACATTTAGTGGGAACCAAAGTCATAGTATATAATAAATATTCTATAATCAAATATCTCATAGAATAGAAAGATGTCAGGCCTAGATTGATTTGATAAATTTTACTATTATAATAGTTTGTACTAGAGATTTTAGATAAGAAATGCACATATAATCAAAATTAAAATAGCTTATAAAGACTAGAAAAAGAAGATAGAAGAGTTGATGAAGAAGATATTAGATAGATTTTTTTATTTGAACAAATTCTAATATTGAATAAAAATGCAACTCCATGGTATGTAGTATCAAATGAACCTTATCATTGCAAGTAGTACTCTGATAAAATTTTGAGGCAAAGTATTACAGATGGGAGATTAGTAGTATCTTGAAATAATGTCACTTTTTGCTCCAACTCTCAAGAATTTGTGGAATATGTTAATATTTATGTGCTAAAGTATTTTTATTCTCAAAATTAATGTTGATATTTACATATATAAGCATTAATATATATGTGCATATACACTCTCCTACACACACACACATTTATACATCCATATACATTACTATACATTATATATCAGCATACACATTTTTGTACTTGTGTATATATTCACACATGTATCTACATTTTCAAAGTTGTGTGTATATACTTGTATGCATGCATATGCTACTGTACACCCACACAAACACACACATATACCTATATACATAATGTATTTATAAAGTTACACAAGAAACTATTATATATATATATATGTGTGTGTGTGTGTGTGTGTGTAAATGTATTTAAAATTTTTTGATTTTGAAAATTTAATTAAAATAAATTATTATATATTGTACACAATGTATAAAATATTGTAAATTTTTATATTTAAAACAAATATTTGTGTGTGTGTTATGTGTGTATGTGTGTGTGTGTGTGAAGCATATTAATGTGTAAAATGAAATTATGAATTAAATATATGAGCTTCTATTTTATTCAAATAGTTGTTTTTTAATATTTATATTAAAATAAATATCATTATACTAATATAAATAAATGAAGGTGGCATATTTGTAAATTATTTTATTTTTACCATCATATTAAAAACGAAAATATAGTTCATAAATAGATAATATTGTTTTGTTTTTCTATATAATTTTTTAATTAAAATATTAATATCTATAAATTTTTACCTGTTATTTATTGTTATTAATAAATTTTTAGAAACTTTAAAATTCAAAGAAATATAATGTAGTGCATATAAATAAATGCTTTTAATGTTTCGTAAAAAATCAATTATTTCTTTAATTCTGTTCAAAGAAAATATATTACCATATAAATACATGAGTAAATTTTTCTACAATTAATTATTTTTTTTATTTTATTCAAAATTTATAAATGCCCATATAAATATATGAATTTGTATTTTTAAATAATTATTTTTAAATTTTTTTTTTCAAATTGAATACATGACAATGTTTTTTTTTGTAATTAATAGATACATTTCAAACATTGTTTATTTATAATAAATATAACATATTGCATATTATAAGGTGCAATTTTTATTTTGTAAATAAATTTTATTTTTTAAGTTTTATCTTTGTAAAATGAAACTACATCACATATATATTTTTAAAATTTTTTAATATTTATTTCACATACATATTGTTATTTGTTTTAAAATTTACAACATAAATTTTAACAAATGAATATTTTATTAGAAATCAAATTTAGTTAAATGATATTAAATGGAACAAAAATACAAACCCTAAACATATTAAAGCTTAATGATTAATACAAACTTATAAAAATACAATAAAAATACATTTAAGGTTGAAAAAATTAATTTTAAGTTCCTAAAATATTTGGAAAAATGATAAAGATTTATATAATATCCAAAAAAACATATATGAATGAGATGAATGATATGAATGGATATTAAGTTTCTGAAGCATGTAGTTATACATGTTGTAGATGTAGTTATATATAATGGACACCAATAAAAATTTAGGGTTACTTCTAATGACATAACCTGATCCAGAATCTTATTTGGGTATGATTTCCACCACACATTGGTCTCACTACTCCATTCTTTGGTTTGATTTATTAGGATAATGGTAGAAAGATGTGTTTAGAGGTTTGAGGATCTAGAAAATGTCTAGTTCTCATTAAAATTATCATTTCTAATAATTTTAAAATATGAGTGTGTACTTTTGCTTTTCAGGAATGCTTTGCATGTGCTTCTTATTAAAGTGGAAAACAATAGTCTTGTTTTGCATTTTTTTCTTTAAATAAAACAATAATTAAAAGAAGGATTCTGCTAGTAGAAGCTGATGATCACTCCTATTGGGGCTCCTTCATTTTTCGAAGCCTTCATGTTCAATACACGATGGTTGATGTTCGTGCCGAGGTGGATCATTTTCATTCTTCCGCAATAAATTATCAAGGTAGAGACTTGAGGTGGGTCATTATTTTTTGTTTGTTTTTTTATCTTAGAAAGGTGCGATACAGAAATATGGCTATGATTTCTTCACTGGTGACTAGATGAGCTAGGGGAGAGAAAGGAACGTCAATTTCATGAATAGATTATACTTTATGCAATGTCGTTAGATGTATTGATGAAGATGTAATATAATTTTGTTATGTTTTTGTTTTAATAATGTAATATATAGTATCAACAAAATTTATTAATTGCTTTTATATTTTGTTAATATAAATTATGGTTTATAGTTTATGTTTTTATTTAATTTAATATAAAAACTTAAAAATATGTAATCAATTTTTTTGTAAAAATTTAAAATAGTAAAAATAATTTTGGAATGAAAATATCTAGAGATTTTTCCTCTAGCTAATTTAGCTAGGGACTTTTCTGTAAATCTAAAATACGATCAAAATTAGTAAGGGAAAAAATAAATTTAGCTAGGGAATATTATGTCGTTAAAAATTTTTTGATAGGGAATTTTTCGAACATTAATTTTTTGCAATGAGCACATTAGTTTTGGAAAACTTCGGTCATTAATCCATCGTTATTCTGTTTTAGCAACAGTAAAATCCTATTTAGCTAGAGAATATTTCCAAGTTATTTGTGATTTTTTTGTAGTGATATATATTTGATTATCTTCATTATAGTATATCTATCAATCTATTTATCTAACTATTTGTCTATCTTTCTATCTACCTATATATCTACATATCTATATATCTATCTAAAAATCTATTATTCTATTTGTTTATCTACCTATCTATCTATCTATGTATCTATCTGCCTGTCTAGTCTATATGTCAATCAATCAATCTGTCTGTCTATCTATCTTTCTATCTATCTATTTTTCAATTAGTGTATTTATTTTTTTGTCTTTTGTCTGAATCTCTAATTACCTAATTTTATATCTTTGTAATTATCAAACTATATATCTTTCTATCTGTATATCTTTCTAACTATCTAATTTTGTTTCAGTCCATCAGTGTATTAGTCAATATATATATATATCTTTCTATCTATATATCTATCTACATGTATATCTATCTACCTATTTATCTATCTACCTATTTTTCTAATCTATTGGGATATTTGTTCATATGTAGATTTGTCTATTTGTCTATATATCTATTTTACTAACTATCTAACTATTTAACTATCAATCGAACAATGAATCTAATAGTCTATCTATTATCTATCATTATATCTATCTTCCTATCTATTTATCTATCTGTTTGTCTGTCTATCTATCTATCTTTCTGGCTATCTATCTATCTATACATCTACCTTTTTGGTTATCGATCGGTCTATCTATCTATCTATCCATATATATTACTATTTGTCTATATGTATATCTACTTTTATATCCATCTCCCTATCTACCTTTTTTTATCTGACTAACTTTATTTTTTCTATTTGTCTATCTATCTACCTTTCTATCTATCTTTTTCTCTTTCTATAAGTCTATTTGTCTATCTATCTAGCTATCTATTTATCTATTTTTCTATCTATATGTCTACAATTATATTTGTCTATCATCTATCAATCTATCTATTGATTAGCCAATCTGTATAGCTATTTATCTATCTATCTATTTGTCTATATATCTATTTGTATAACTACCTAACTCTTTATCTATCAATCTGACTATTAATATATTAGTCTATCTATTTAAATTTCTATCAATCTTTCTTTTTTTCTATCTATATTACTATCTATCTGTCAATATGTCTATCTAGCTATCTATCAATTTATCTATCAGACTATCTATCTATTTGTCTATCTATATATCTGTCTTTCTGCATATCTACTTATCGGCCTAATTATTTATCTCTCTAACTTTCTATATCACTATTTGTGTATCTATCTATCTACCTTTTTATCTGACTTTTTATCAGGCTATTTGTCTATCTATCTATCTATATGTCTATCTATCTATCTGTTTAACTATCTACCTATCTATCTATCTATCTGACTATCTTTCAATCTATCTATCAGGCTATATGTCTATATATATATATATATTATATATATATATATATGTCAAACTATCTATATTTTATCTCCTTATCCTCCAATCTACTTTTTTGTCTATCTATATGTATGTTTATTTGTCATTATGTAAATCTATATATCTGTCAATTTGTTTAATAATCAATCTATCTATCTATCTATATGTTAATATGTCTAACTATCTAATTATATATCTATTTGTCTATCTATCTATCTATTTATCTATCTAGATATCTATCTAACTATATATATGTCTATCTATCATTCTATCAGTCTATCAATAAATTTTTCAATTTGTATATCTATCTATTTGACTATATGTTTATATGTCTCTGTTTATTAGTTTATCTATCTATATATCTGTCTATCTATCTACCCATCTATCACTCTACATATCTCTATATCTATTTGTGTATTTATATATGTGTGTATCTTTCTAATTGTCTATATATCTATTTTCCAAACTATCTGACTATTTAACTATAAATACATCTATCAGTCTTTCAGTAAATCTATGTATCTATTTATCTATCAATATATCTATCACCTATCAATCTATCAATATATATATCACCTATCAATCTATCCATCTATATGTCTATCTATCTATCTATCTAACTATTTTTCTATTTGTATATCTACCTTTCTACTCATCTACCTATCTACATATTTGTTGATCAGTCTATTATATGTCTATATATCTATTTATCTATCTTTGTACAAATTTATATATCTATCTATATATTTATCTGTCAATCTATCTATCTGTTTGTCGATCTTTTTGTCTATATATTTGTCTATCAATATCTCTATCTATTTTTATATGTTTTTATCTATCTATCTATCTATTTTCTGAGTGTATCTATATGTCTATCAATATGTCTATCAATATGTCTATCATATTATTAATATGTCTTCAATGTGACTTTCTTTTTGTTTATCTATCTATCTATCTATCTATTTTTCTTTCTATCTGTCTATGTAAATATCTATATATATGTCTATCTATCTATTTATATATCTATCTATCTTTCTATATATTTATATGTTTATCGTAATGCTTATATTTGATATATATATATTATATATATATATATATATGTCTATCTATCTGTCTATCTAACTATCTTTCTTTCAATATGTCTATCTATCTGTCTATCTAACTATCTTTCTTTCAATATGTCATCTATCTGTCTATCTATTTGTCTATCTATATATCTATTTATTTCTCTATCTATCTTTCTATCTAACTATCTATCTTTCTATCTATCTATCTGTCTATATATCTTTCTATCTATCTCTCTATTTAACTATCTATCTATTTATTTTTTTATCGATATGTCTATCAATCTATCTATAAATCTATCTATTATTTACATCAATCTAACTATGCATATGACTTTCAATCTATCTATCAATATATCGATCAATCTATGTGTATATATATATATATATATATATTTGTCTACCAATCTATCTATTTGTTTAATCAATCAATCTATCTATCTATCTGTATATTTATATATCTAACTATCTATCTATATTTCTGCCTATCTATATATTTATTTATCTTTATGTCTAACTATCTATCTATATATCTATCTTTCTATCTTTTTATCTATCTATCCATCTATTGATTTGTCTATCTATATATCTTTCTTTATGTCTAAAAGATCTGTTAATCTATCAATCTATCTATATGTTTAATATTCTATCTATCTATCTAACAAATAATCTGACTATCTATCTGTCTATCAATAATATGACTATCTATCCGTCTATCTATGTATTTGTCTATCTATCTGTTTGTCTATGTTTCTATCTATCTATCTGTATATCTATCTATCTATCTATATGTCTGTCTAACTATCTTTCTATCAATCTATCTATAAATTAATCAATCAAGTTGTCTATAAACCTATGTATCATACTATCTTTCAATCTATCTATCTATATATCTTAATATATATTTGTCTATCTATTCTTGCATCTATCTATTTATCTTTTCTAACTATCCATCTTTTTATCTATAGATATATCTGTCTACCAATATATATCTCTATATATCTATCTATTTATCTATTTATCTATTTGTCTATCTATCTATCTATTTATCTATTTGTCTATCTATTTGTTTATCTTTCTATGTATCTATCTATCTATCTTTTTGTCAATGTCTCTCTCTATCTATGCATCTATCTATGTATGTTTCTATAGTTCTATCAATGTGTCTATTTACTATCTATCTGTCCTATCTCTATATTTATCAATCTATGAATCTATTTGTTTATCTATTTTCTAACTATCTTTCTATATATATATATATTTCTATCTATCTGACTATCTATCAATCTATCTATCAATTTATCCATCTATCTATCTATCTATCTATCTGTGTGTGTGTGTATCTATATTATTATTTATCTCTCTTTTTATATAAAAATCAATTAATCTCTTTGTCTATCTTTTATCTATCCATATGTCTATGTATCTAATTATCTTTATGTGTATCTTTCTATAATATATATATGTATGTATGTATGTATTTGTATCTTTATCTATCTTTCTATCTATTTGTATATCTCTATGTCTATCTATCTATTGATATATATATATATATCTATATCTATATGTCTATCTATCTGTCTATTTTTAAAATAATCAAATAATCTATCTGTCTATCTTTTATCTATCTATATGTCTATATATATATATATAAAGTTAGTTATATCAATATATAGATATATAATTAGATAGACAGAAAAAACAGATAGATAGATAGTAGATATATAGATAGAGATAAAATAGATAGACAAATAGATAGATAGACATATAGATAGATAGCCACATAGAAAGAAACAGAGATTGACATAGAGATAGATAGAAAGATAGATGAAGATATAGTCAGATAGATAGACAGAGAGATTGATTGATTGATCAATATATAGACAACTATATAGATAGATAGATTGATTGATATACATATAGAAAGACATATAGATACAGAGATAGATACCCATATAGATAGATAGTTAGATAGATAGAAAGATAGATAGACAAAAAGTTTGATAGATATATATACAAATAGATAGATAGATAGATAGAAGATAGATAGATTGACAGATAGATGACAGATAGATTGATAGATATATAGACAATTTTATAGATAGAATGATATAAGATTAATTAATAGATTGATAGAGATAGTGATAGAAAGATTGATAGACAGATTGATATACAAATTCATAGACAGATAGATAAATAGATAAATAGATTAGTAGATAAATAGGTAGATAGATTGGTAGAAAAATAGATAAATAGATATATATACAGATAGATAGATAGATAGATAAATAAATAGATAGATAAAAAAATAGTTAGACAAAAAGTATATTTATTGATAGATAGATATATAGTAATATTGACAAACATATTTATTGATAGATAATTAGATAGAGAAATAAATTGATAGATAGAAATATAAATAGATAGACATATACATAAACAGATAAAAACATAGAATGATCAATTGATAGACATATAGATAGACATATAGAAAGAAATATAGATAAATAGATTAATTGATAGATAGATTGAGTTTTAGATAGACAGATAGAACAGATAGATTGATTGATTGATTGACCGATAGATAGACATGATATATAGATTGATAGATAGACCAATATATAGATAAATAGACAATATATTAATAGATATATAGATAAATAGATAGATAGATAGACAGAATGATAGATAGATTGATACAAAGATTGAAAGTCAGATTGATAGAAAGATTAATAGACAAATTTATAACTAGATTGTTGAAAGTTTGTTAGATAGATTGGAATGACATATAGATAGACATATTGATAGACTGATAGGTAGAGAGATATATAGACAATTATCTAAATAGATATATTGAATATTATTAGACAAATAGATAGATAGATATCTAAATAAATATATAGATAAACTGATAGATAGACAAATAAATTAGATAGTTAGATAACTAGGTACATAGATTGGTAGATAAATAGATAAATAGATAGATATACAAATAGATAGATAGATATATAGATAGATAGATAGACAGAAAGATATATTGACAGATAGATGGATGGATATATTAAATATAGACAGACATATTTATTGATAGATAGTTAGATATGGAAAATATTAACTAATAGAAAGATAGAAAAGATCAATTGATAGACAGTTAGATAGACACATTGAAAGATAGTTAGAAAATAGAATTAATTGATAAATATATTGATTTTTAGATAGACAAACAGACAGACAGACAGACAGACAGATAGATAGAAAGATTGATTGATTGATTGACCAATAGAAAGAGAAAATATAGATTGATAGATAGATTGATATAAAGTTTGATAAATAAATTAATAGATAGATAAACAGATAATAAACAGATAAATAGATAGATAGATAGTTTGATTGATAGAAAGATTGATAATCAGATTGATAGGAAGATTAATAGACAAATTTATAGACAGTTTAATAGAAAGTTTCATAGAGAGATTGATTGACATATAGATAGACATATTGATAGACTGATAGGTATACAAATAGATAAACAGATAGATTGACAATTATATAGACAGATATATTGATATTTTATTAGGCAAATAGATAGACAGATAGATAGACAGATAGATAGATTAAGATATAGATAGATAGGTAAATAGATAGATAGATAGATACAAAGAAAGTAAGATAGTAAGGTATATAAATAGATAGATAGATAGACATATAGTTAGACATATATATAGATAGAGAAATTTAATAGATAGATAGATAGATGGATAGATGGATAGATAGATAGATTGAATTATAGATAGAAATATATATAGATATATAGATAGATACATGACTGATAAAGAAACAAATAGATAGATAGATTATTAGATAGATCAATTAACAGACGGATAGATAGATAGATAGACAAATAGATAGATAGATAGATGATTGATTGATATATAAATAGATAGATATATAGATAGATATATAGATAGATAAATAGGTACGCAGATAGATAAACAGATATATAGTCAGATAGATACACAAATAAATAGATAAATAGATAATTAGCTAAATATATAGATACATAGATAGAAAGACAGATAGATATACAGATAGATAGGTAAATAAATAGATAGGTAAATATATAGATAGATAGACAGATAGATATACAGTTATATTGATAGATAGATAGATAAATATATAGATAGATAGATAAATAAAAATATAGAAAGATAGATAAATACAATGATAGATAGATAGACATATAGATAGATAGATACATAGAAAAATAGTTAGGTAGATTAACAAATAGATAAAAGATAGATAGATAGAAAAGATATAAAGATAGTTATAAAATAGAAAGACATATAGATATATAGGTATTTAGACAGATAGTTAAATATATACATAGACAGATAGATTAATTGATTGATTTACTGATAGATAGATAGAAAGATAGAAAGAAAGATAGATAGACAAATAAATAGACAAATAGATATATTAATATATAGATAGATAGTAAGATTTATAGATAGATAGATAGATCGATTGATAGATATATAGATAGATAGATAGACAAATATATAGATAGATAGATCCACAATTAGATAATTAGATAGAATGGTAGACTTAGATAGACAGAAAGAGAGATGGATTTCCGTCGCTAAGTGTAGCCACGGATCCTAATTTTCCATCACTATTTTTGTGACAATATTTAATTTTTCGTTGCTAAAATAGAGATGGATTTAGATTTCCATTGCTATTTTAGCAATGTTTTATAATAAACCTTCACTAAAATAGCCATAGAAATTTGCAATCCATCGCTAAAAAGCGATGGAAAATCAGAATCCCGTCACTAAACTTAGTTATGGAATTCAATTTGTCATCACTATTATGGCAATGGATTGTTGTATTATATCACTAATTTATTTTCTTGTACACTTTTTGAGTCATTTTAGCTACAGAATATTCCATCGCTAAAATTTAATATCCATCGCTAAAATAGCTTTTTATTTAAATTTTTTTATATTAATTAAAAGATTACTGCAATATATTTAATTTTATATAATTAGAAACCATAATAATAAAAAACACACATTCATTAGAAAAATAAATATTAATTTAGTTCATTGTTGAAAATAAAAGCAATACAGATAACTTACATTAATTATGTTGCAACAATTTAAAAAACTCTTAACACAATAATTAGTTCATATCATCATCTTTTAAAAAAACTAGCTCATAATCTAAAAATCATGATCACGACTACACTACAAGAAAAATCTCATATAGCTAGGGACATTTCCCTAGCTAAATGTGCATTTTCCGTCGATAAATATAATATAGCAATGGATTACTGAGGAATCGGTTCCTTATCTAAAGTGCTTCTTACTAAAATATAGGCGACGGATAGTGTCCCCAGCTTAAAGTTAGCGACGGAAAAATCTCTTGCTAAAAAACACAATTCCATAGCTAAATTAGCAAGATAAATGAGATTTACGTCGCAAAGCGAAAATATGATAGTTGATTCCCTAACTAAAATGTTGTCAATAAATTTTAGCGATGGAAATAGTCCTTAGCTAAATAAAATTAGCGATCAAAAATTCATCGCTAATTTCAATATTTTCCTAGCTAATTTAGAAAGGGATTGTTTCCTAGATATTTTAATTTCAAAATTAATTTCAAAATTTAAATGATTTTAAAATTTTTTAATAAAATAATTTAATATTTTTATATCAAATTGAATAAAAATTGAAACTATAAATAATTTTATAATAAATAAAAAATAAAAAAATTTAATATCTTATTCTAATTTAATATTTTACACAATTGAAACCAAAAAAAATAACAAAATTTTATTTCATCTTATTCATCAATGTATCTACAGACAGTGCATATAGTATAATATATACATTCATTGACGTTGCTTTCTCTCCCTCTGCTCCTCCGATTCATCATTTTTCTGATGCGACAAAGTTGTCCAAGTCCGGTACATAATGTCTAGTGAAAATCCCATCACTTATAGAAGCTTTGTATGTGGAATAATGCGATATCATATCTGTAAAAAATTTAAACCACTCATTCAAATTTAAAAAAAAAGTTATGTTTTTGATACATATATAATATTGTATTATATGTGTAAATATATACTAGCATTTCACTCGTACATAATTACTGCTGATATGTATATAAAATAGCAATATTATGTGTACATATAAACTGAGTACAAATATACTTTATATATGTACATAAAATATTGTAGTATTATATGTACGTATATACTAACTTTCTTCATAGGTATATACCTCATTTTGTGTTGTGTTGCTACTCCCGCTGCCACTCTTGCCAGTGCTAATCGTTGCCACTGTCACTACCAATACCATTGCTACTGTCGCCACCACCGCTATTGCCGTAGCTGCCTCGGCTATCATGGCTACCGCCGCTGGCCGCTGCTCCCGCTGCCAGTGATACCGCTGAATGCTACAGCTGTCGATACCGCTATTGCTACTGCTGCTACCACCGCCACAGCTGCTATCACTGCCGCTGCTACTGCCGTTGCCGCCTCTGCCACTACTACCAATGCTACCGGTGCTGCTGCTACTTCCAACTGTAGCAAGTGCTACAGCTGCTGCCACCGCTGCTTCCAAAGCAGCCGCTGCTGTGGCTGCTGCCGCTACCTCCGATGTCCATCGCTCATGTCACTGCCGCTCCCGCCACTGCTGCCACCGTTGCAGCCCCTACTGCTCCTGCAGCCACCACTGGAGCTGTTGCCGCTTCCACTGATGCCACTACTGTCGCTGCTACTACTACTGATAATAGGCTTTTACATACCTATAATAGGCTAAAACACTACCCAAAAAATTTGGAGACACAAATATTTTCACAGATATATAAAAATAGGTTCTTATAGACATGAACAAAACACAAATTAAAGTTGATTGTCATACAGCATAAATTAAAATTTAATTAATTAATTTAATATTTTATATTAAATTTAATAAAAAATAGAAACTATAAATTAAAATTTTAAATTAGACAAAAAAAAATCCATTGAATAACTTATTATAATACAATATTTAAATAACTAAAAAATAACAAAAATTATATTA
The DNA here is from genome assembly GCA_029783825.1 of Sapria himalayana. Classification (NCBI taxonomy): domain Eukaryota; kingdom Viridiplantae; phylum Streptophyta; class Magnoliopsida; order Malpighiales; family Rafflesiaceae; genus Sapria; species Sapria himalayana. The sequence goes on along the minus strand of JAREIK010005699.1, from coordinate 12,827 downwards.
TATCTTAGTAATTAATGTATCTACCGACCGTGGATAAAGTATAATTTATCAATGCATTGACATTACTTTCTCTCACTCTGCTCCTCCGATCACCAACTTTCCATTGTGAAAAAACTATCCAAGTCACGGTGCTTCAGGTCTGTTAGAAAATCTGTTCACTTATATAAGCTTCGTATGGGAAACCATGCAGTACCACATTTCTAAGAAATTTAAACCACTAAATCAAATCAAAATAAATTAAAAAAACTATGTTTTGATAAATATATATTACTGCAGCAAAAATATACATATATACTAGCATTTTACTCGTACATATATTACTACGATATTTGTACATATAAAATTACAGTATTATGCATACCTATATACCGAGTACATATATACTCAGTATTTATGTACATAAAATACTGTAGAATTATACATACTTATATACTAACAATATACATACGTATATTCCACATTTTTGTCTTTCCTACTACTCCCATAGCCACTAGCGCCCTTGCCCTCCCCTACTGCTCACTGCCGCCCCTGCCGCAATGGCCGCTGCAGCTACGGATGCTGCTACACTGCTGCCTCCACTATCACCGTATCGCTGCAGCTACTGTTGTGCTACCGCCGCTGCCACTTCTGCCTCCGCCACCGCCACTGCCTGCTGCGCACCACTGCTGCCTCCACTGCCTCCCGCCGCCACCACAACCCCTGATGCTGCTACTTTCTCTGTTACCTCCACTATAGTCGCTGCCACTACCGTTTACCGCTTGCCATTGCCGTTACTGCATCCGTCGCTGCCGCTTCTGGCACCACTGCCAACACTAACGTCAGTGCTAATGCTGTCGCTGCTGTCATGGCTACCGTTGATGATATTAAGATTTTACATACCTATAATAGGCCTAAAAACTCTACCCAAATAATATGGAGAAACACAAATATATTCACAAGATATATAAAAATAGTTATTATAGACATCAACAAACAAAAAATTATAGTTAATTTTCATATAGTTTCAACAAAAATTTAATTAATAATTTAATATTCTTAATTATATTTAATAAAAACAGAAACTATAAATGAAATTTTAAATTAATCAAAAAAAATTCATTTAATAACTTATTTTAATATAATATTTTAAATAAGTAAAACAAAAAATATAAAAATGATTAATAACTTATTAACTCAATGTATCTACCTACTGTGCATAAAGTATAATCTATCAATGCATTGACATTGCTTTCTCTCCCTTTGCTCATCCGATCACCAATTTTCTACTACGAAAATGCTGTTCAAGTCACGATGTATCATGTTTGTTGAAATATGTCTTCACTTATACAAGCTTCATATGGAAACAATGCGGGTACCATATCTGTACAAAATTAAACCACCAAATCAAATCAAATCAAATTAAATAAAAAAAACTATGTTTTGATAAATATATATGTTTACAGTAAATATGTACATATATACTACCATTTCACTCGTACATATATTAAAAAAGTATACATACATATAAACTATAGTATTATGCATACATATATACTGAGTACATATATATACTCAGTATATATGTACATAAAATACTATAGTATTATATGTATGTATATAGTGACAATATACCATACTTATATACCACATTTGTTGCCGTGCTGCTGCACCCTCTACCGCTGCTGCTCCTGCCGCTATTGTCATTGCCGCTACCACTGCCACTGTCATTGTCGCTGCCGCTGCCACTACCACGACCACTCCCACTATCACTGTTGCCACTGCTACCGCCTGTATCGCTCCTGCTGCCACTGTCGCTGTTGCTGCCACCGCCGCCATGGCCGCCACCACTATTGTCGCTTCTACCACAGCTGCTGCTACTGTCGCTTTTTTCGATGCTACCATAGCTAATGCTAATGCCGCTACTGCCATTTCTATCACTACTGCCGCCGGTGTCGCCACCGTCGCTGCCACGACCACTGTCATCGCTGCCGCAGCCACTGCTGCCTTTGATGCCGCTATTGTCGCTTCTGCCATAGCTACCGCACCTACCGCTAATGCCGCTACTGCCACTACTATCGTTGATGCCATAGCTACCGCCGCTACAACCACCGCCGCCACCGCTGCCGCCGCCGCTGCTACCATAAATGCTATTACTGTTTATTCTGCCATTGCTACCCCAGCTATTGCTAATGCCGCTGCTGCCACTACTATCGCTGCTACCGCCACTACAGTCGTTGTTTCCGCCGTTGTAGTCGCTGCCACGGCCGCTGCCGCTATCGCGGCTGCCGAGGCCATGCCCACCCCCGCCGCCACTACTCTCGCTGCCACGGCCACTGCAGCTGCCGCCGCTGCCACTGATGCCGCTGCTGCCATTGATGCCGCTACTGTCGTTGGTACCGCATCTACCGCTAATGCTGCTACTGCCACTACTATCGCTGCTGCCGCCGGTGTCACCGTTGCCACCGCCACTCTTGCCGCCACTCCTGCCGCCGATGCCACTGCCGCCACCGATGCCGCCACCGCCGCCGCCCCCACAACTATTGTTGCGACCGCCTCCACCACGGCCACCATCGCCACCACCGCTGCCATTGCTGCCGCTGCCACCACTGTCGCCGTTGTTGCCATTGCTACCGCTGTTGTCGCCTCTGCCACTACTACCGGTGTTGCCGGTGATTCCGCTGCTCCTGCCGCCACTACTACTGCCACCCCCTATCGACGATGCTGCTGCTGTCACTACTACCGCCACTACCACTTCCACTGCCGCCGCCGCCACCGCCACTTCTGCCACCGCCGCGCCGCCACTTCCGCCACTGCCGGCCGCCACTTCGGCCACTGCCATCCGCCGCCATTCTGCCCCGCCTCGCCGCACTTCTTGCCACTGCCACCGTGTGTGTTGCGGCCATCACATGTCACTACTGAAAATACACTTGTTACATAACTATAATAGGCTAAAAGTCGACCCAAAACAATTTAGGAAACACAAAAAACATATGCATAGAATATATAAAACAAATAGTATAGACATGAACAAACCACAATTAAAGTTAATTATCAGACAGCATCAAACAAAAATCCAAAAGATGTCGAATAAATTATGTTTAGAGATAAAGAGAGTGCCAAAAATTAAAATATTTTAGGGATAATAAAAGATTATATAAGCTAGACAGTTTTTTTGATTAAAGACCTGAAATCAGTAATATGGGCACCCATGCATTGGACAGATCGTGGGTACATGTCCTCAAGTGCCTTGAATCAATATTTTTGTTCTCCGTCCTGTCTGCACATAATGTGTCCTGCACATTTTTCAGAGAGTTCATAATTGGTTAATCAAGAAAAGTATGTAGCAATACATCAGAATAAAGGAAATTGAAATTAGCAAAAAAATATCATAATTATTTGCTACACAGACAAAAAAGAAATAACATTCAGAAATAATTCTCTTACTCAATCATCCTCATAATTTATTAGGGAATGCTAGCCTTTCTAGTGAGGTTTGTAGCTGGATCTTAAAATTCTATCTGTTGCGCCAATGCTACTAACACTGACTCCAGATAGGAAATCTACTATTGCATTACATTTTTAATTTCTTTAATTTATTGCATTTCTTCCAACAAAAAAGTTATCTGCTCATCATTCTTTTTTATTTCAGTCTTCATATCAATAATATATTCATTTGTTTCCAATGCTTTTTGTTCGATCACCTCTCCACCATTGCTGAGACAGATCAATTAAAGTATTGGCTGCTACAACAAAAGCCACTCCCTTAGAGCCGATTCTATACACTCGCTGCTTCTTTCGACCTACTATTGTCTCCAAATAAATAGGATCATAGTCAATTGGTTGAAGGTCCATAGAACCCTCAACTTGTTGATGAGCAATCTGTCACATCTTCCTCCTTTAGGTCCTGAGATAAAATAGAGAAAAACACTATTCTAGATTTATAAAAATAAAATAAATAATTTGCATTCAAAACAATTTTTATAATGTACCGTAGTTTTATAAAATCTAATTAATATATCAATTTCTTATAGTAATCATCTAAGACTTGTTGTCAAAATACTGACCATCCACTTTCTTTACATGCAACTTCCTGAAAATCTCATAAAAATTTGGATCTCGATCCAATTCTCAAGCCTAGACTATGTTTTTATTAAGTCATAAAAAACAAATGATAAAAAATTTAACAAAATTATAAAACCATGCGGAGATTTTATTTATTAGACGTATTAGGATAAACACAAAATATAGAAATGTTTAGAATTTTTGAATTTGTACCAATCTTGAGAGTGCTCAATGCTCGACTTTGAACCTCAAGTGTGTCGACAGATTCCTGTACTAGTCTAGCTATCTCACTTCTTCAATTTTTGCTGGCAATATATGATTTTTTCTACACATCTAGCTAATACAAATAATTAACCCACTCTGGCCAGTCTTTCTCGGATATAAAATCAGACATTTCTTTCATTTTATTTAATTTATAGACAAAATTAGAATACCGTAGAGTAGATTGATCTTCCATAATGACTTTATATTTCCATCAAATTTGGGTGCCCAATGTGCACTGATTCTATAAATAGAAAAAACGACAAAAGAAATTTATATTAACAACAAGAACATAATTATTTACTATTTGAATAATAACCAACGTAAAAGTTAAGTAATTAGATAATTATTTTTTAATTCTTTTGTTTTGTTATTTTTACCTAATGTCATTAAAATATGAATGTTTTGTCGATTCAGAAACTTTCTTCCAGGAGAAAGCTTTTGAATTAGCCATTTTTCTTGAAAGTTTTTGTAATTATAATCGAACACTTGTGAGATGGAATCAAATTGTACAATAAATAAATAACATTGAAAACAAGCAAATCATACAATATAAAAAAACCACTAACAGTAATATTAATATTTTTTTTTCAAGTCAAATTTACATATTTCTTTTACCTCTCATCCACAATCTCAATTTCTAACTTTACACTGATTGTAGAGGAAGAGACAGCATTTGATGATGTTGTTGGTATTGTAAATGGGAGAAACAATCAGTATAAAATGTGGTGTAGAAGATAGAGATGGATCAAAAGTTGTGCAGGAAGCACAATGGATGGTGGGCTTACATCTGATAAAGGTGATAGAAGAGATCTCAATGATGGTGATGGTGATAGAAATGGAGATGGTGATTGTGATGTTGATGTCTGGATATGGTGGCCTGAGATGGTACTGATTCTGCAACATGATGTAACATACTAGATGAATTTAGTTCATTTCTGTGTCCATGTCCACCTCCACCACAACCACGTCCTTTAGGCACCATCTACTATACAAAATAAAACATAGAACAAAAAAAGGGATATGATGAACAAACATGCATTTTCAAATAAAACACACCGATAGATTTCAATAAAATATAAAAAGTCTTGATAGTTTAAATTTATAAAAATCGGCATCACTATCATCTTCTAGTGGATCTTCTAATATTTTGTCTGATTCTGATAGAAGTTTGAACTTATCTTCAGATAGAAATTAATCATCTTCAATTTCTATTGTGCCACCATTTGAATCACATAAATTTTCTGGATCTTCATCGACATTCACAGAATCAAAATTATTTATGTCATCATCTTGGAATGATGGTGCAATTTCTTAGTCTGCACTTCTTTGTTGCGATGTTGATAACTCAAATTTTGATCGAGCTTTCATTTTGCAAATCACCCACCAATCTCTCTTATCCATGAAATAAACTCGGATATGTACAATAATATACATGATTAGCTGTGAACTTCCATAATAAATGGCTCATATCGATTATATTTGCATTTATGGTTAACATTGACTAGCTTATAATCTGAATGAATCTTTTAAGCCCACATTTCATGCATGATGAAACCACTCACATTTAAATAATACAATCTTGTTATTTTGAGTCCAGGGATACTCCAACTCAATAACTTCTTTGAGTTGACCATAATAATCATCTCATCTGCACTATAACATGAGCCTTTAATGCATACACCACTATTCATTATTATTTTACATGAACCATGCCCGATTGTGTGAACTTATACCATTAAAAAAATACACAGGATAGGTTGTCACATATCTAAACGGGCCTTTATTTAGATTTGAATGAAAATATTTGAATCTCCATTTGAAGTTCAATTGCTTGTGACATAAATTAAAAAAATGATATTAACAATAAAGTTACTAATAAATTAAATAATTCAAAATAAAAAACTTAATTATATTCACATAATTTTTAACCAATTCGCAAATTTAGTTTCTAGCATATAATCAACATCATTGCTTGGAAATTGCTGGATGCCTATATTTTAATTGCTCAACATAAATACTCCACAATATTAAAATGAGAGAATAAAAAATGTACATCAATTTTTACTAATTCTTATTAAAGATAAATTAAACTATGATTAACCTGCAACATTTTGGGTATTCATACTCAATATATGGTGCAACCTCCTCATGATTAAGTAAAACATAGCTCTGGGTTACTTAGTACTTTTATCTGTCATACATCTTTTCATTGCTCTTCCAAATGATTTTCCAAGGTGCTTGAAGATAGATAGTTTGTCCATAGAATCATCTTCTACCATCACATGACGTTCATAATTTCGTGACACATTTCTATCCTTTGTATTTTTTTGATCTCAAAATAATAAGAACAAAATGACGATGCTTCTTCTATTAAATATGCATTGCAAATTGAACCTTCAACTTTTACCTTGTTTCTAACATTCAATATCAATTTACGAAGATACTTACATCCATAATGTTAGGTTTCAATTAGATTAAATTACAATAATACTTAATGTACTAAATAATAAAACACACATCAATTATATGTATTTACCTCTCAAAAAGATACATCTACCTGAATTGTACTAGCCCTGCAATTCTTGCTTCATATGCCCAATGGACCGACAAATGCTCCATCGAGTCAAAAAAACTCGATGGGAATATCCGTTCAAGCTTACAAATAAGTGGAATGTCATTCTCCAGCCTCACCATGTCATCTATTTTAATTGTGGTTGGAGTTAACTGTTTGAAAAACAAACCAAGTTATCTAAGGACCTTCCAAACACATAGTGGAAGAAATTTATGGAATGCAATTGGTATTAATCTCAGCATAAATACATGACAGTCATGACTTTTCATTCCAAATAACTTAAGATTCTTCATATCCATGCATCTACCCATATTTGACACATACCATAAGAAAATTTCAAATTTTAAACCCATTCACACAATATCTGTCTTGCCTTCTTATCAAGTGTGTAGGAAGCTTTAGGCAATTTTCCTATTTCCTCATTCAGTTTAAATTCAGGACACCGATAGTAATAATTCAGCTCATGTCTTGATTTTAAAGTGTCTTTTATTTTAACGTCTAAATTATGCACAATGTTGAAAACATTGTCAACAACATTTTTTTCAATATATATTACATCTAAGTAATGAAGAATTAAATTGGACTTCCAATAGGGCAAGTCCCAAAATATACTATGTTTCCTCCAGCCAAATAATTTGCTTTTTGGTCCATTACTTCTAGTAGCTTTCTTTTCAGTTACCTTCTTCAAACCCAAACTCTGAATCTCTGTCATAATATCATCTCCTGGACGAACTGCTGGTGCAACTATCATCACATTTTATTTTTTTTAAATGTAGTTATATTTCTTCGAAATGGATGATCCATAGGTAGAAACTTATGATGGTTATCAAACCATTACTGTTTACCACTAAATTTGAGGGTAAATACATGTATAAATATAGTTAAACTTTATTTATACATGTAGGTATATATATTTATTTATATAATTGTATATATCTATACCTATAGTTATGTATAGGTATAGATATAGTAAAATACATTTTTGAATACTAATTTATACAAATGTATATTAAATATAAGTTGTAAATTATATATTTAAATATAATTATGTATAATGTTTTTATAGTAATACATATAATAAGATACAATTATTTATAGTTATATGTTATTATACATATAGAATATATAACTATAAATATTTTTATATAGTTAAACATATAGTTATATATAAATATATTCAATACAAATAGTTATACATAAATATATAAAGTTATAAATAAATATATAGATTTACATATATGTATACATACTTACAAATATAGTTATATTTAATTAATATAGTGTTATAAAGTTATACAATTATTTATATATAATTATAAAAATATTTATATATAGTCATACAACTTCAACAGATAACTAAAATATGGCCAGCAATGATGTTTAGAGAGAGAGAGAGAGAAGAAATACTATATTTCTACCATTTTCCACATGAGCAAGAAGTTGTTTGAATGGCCATTTAATACTGCTTCTATAGCATAGAGATGTTCGGATTATTATTACCATGCTATTTGTTTTTAAAAATATTATTCTTGATAGTACTTATGTATAATAAATTTTGGTTCATATATTTCATACCATCTTAGCTTGAGTATCCATGACACATTACTATATGTTGATCTTATTATATTAGTATGAAATTATTATTTTAATATTACTAAACTTGATTCAACAAGTCCACTCATAACTAACACAAGAAAGATCACAAGGAATCACACACTACGAGACATCTATAGAAGGAATATTGAAATTATTAGAAATATAAGTGTTTTATTTCAAGAAACATAAATATGAAGTTATTATGTTTGAGATATTTTTGAGATAAATTTAATTAACAAAATGTTAGATACATGGAAAATATAAATCTTTACACACACACACACACACACCATGATAATCTTTGTTAAAGATAAGTGCAACCATAAGAATATAAATGAATCATGTAGGAAAATGACAATAAAGTCTGAAAAAATTAATAAGAATAATTATTTTTTATATCATATGTTGACTTACAAGCTTATCACATGTTTATTTGCATGAATATCATGTATTAGTATGTATGATTTCCATGTCTTGGCTTACATGAGTGATAAGTATTGATTATGTGCTTACTATGTGTTCTCATGCATTATTGCCAACTGCCTGAAAGTGTGTTTGTTATATGATGATGTGTATACCTACCAAGGATTGACTTGACATGTGAAAGCTATGTGTTGGCTTACTAAATGTTGCATTAAAATTAAAATACTTGGAATCTTGCCTATAAATAAATGTGATTTAGGGCTCATAGCACACAACAACACAAATCATGAGAACATTTCAATGTGAATTGAGAAACTTTTGCTCAATTATTTTCTATTACAAGTATGAATATTATTGAGTTTTCTAGAAGTTGGTATAATAGTTCAAACTAGTTCAATCGAGTATAATCATTTTAATTTAATTTGATATGCTAAACTATTATTTTATTTATTTTATTTATTTATTTATTTTATTTATTTTATTTATTTTATTTATTTTATTTATTTTATTTATTTTATTTATTTTATTTATTTTATTTATTTTATTTATTTATTTATTTTATTTATTTTATTTATTTTATTTATTTTATTTATTTTATTTATTTTATTTATTTTATTTTATTTTATTTTATATTTGAATTCAAACATTACTCATTTTTGAATATTTTTTGTAGATATCGACATACCTAAGTATGTATACTAGTTATGTATAAGATACACACGCATATTGATGTATATTGTTTTTGTAGATATTAAGTCAGCATACCTAAGTATGTATACTAGTTATGTATAAAATACTCATGCATATTGATGTATACTATTTTTGTAGATATCAAGTCGGCAAACCTAAGTATATATACTATTTATATATTGTTTTTGTGTACGGTCACCATCAAAAACAACACAATGACAATGCATTATATCACAAATATATGAAGCATGTATACGAATAAGTTTACATAAGAAATCCCATCATACCATGGTGATTAAAGAAGAAATTAGGAAACAAAAAAATAGAATAAAAATGCTTACTCTTCAATTAAGCAATCCAAGATAATCAATGAAGAATAAATGTATAAACGTACCGCAAATCAATAACAAATTAAAACTTAAAATCTCGAATTAATTTTAATTGAATCAGCATCGAGAGATAGATTTCGGAATGCAGAGGAATTTGGTTCTTTTAGAGATGTGTCAAGTCAAGAGAGATGATGTATATTTTAAAAAAATATTTATTTTTATAATTCTTAAAACATTAAATAAACAATATATATATATATATATATATAATACAAAATACTCATTAATTTTATTTACTATCAAAATTTTTTCAACAAAATTAATGTGCGTGTAGCAAGGTACAAATGAAAAACAAATACCTACAAATTTTTATTATAATATTAATTAAACAATAAATATATAAATAATAATAATAAAATGTTTTGCCTTAAAAAAATATCAAATAGGTACAAAATAAACAAACTTCATATAATAAGACATAAATGAAAAGATGATTAGTCATCTAGCCACTCGCCTAAAAGTTATAAAATACTTTTAATGTTAAAAATTATATAAAAATTTATATCTTATGGTTATAAATTTTTAAGAATTCATATTAATTTTTATGAAGATAATATGAAATAATTTTAAATGCATAAAATTTCATATTATTTGATATCATTTATAATGTTTAAAATTCAAAAAATTACTTAAAGTGAGAAGATAATTAAAAAAAGTAATATTTATTATTTTAATAAAAACGTAATATTAAAAGCTAATTGTAAAAATATTACTCAATTGTTTAATATTTATAAATTTTAGTAGGATTAAACATCTATGTATTTATTTATAATTATTTTTTATTTTCTTATAACTTTATTGAAACATTTATATTTTTATTATCTTTCAAGATTTTCAAAATTTGTATTATTTATGTTTTCAAAAGTATTCTATAATCATAAAATTTGTTAAATATTATAATAATATTAATATTTACTAGTTCATTCATCAATTCAGATATTTTTGAAAATATTTTCTATTTTATGTTACAATTAATTAATTTACATTTAAAGTAGTAAAAATTTTAATGTATGTTAATTTAATTTTTAAAATATTGAAAAAAATTTTATACTTATTGAATTAATTATTTAACATTATTATACTTTATATTATTTAATTTATTAATTAAAAATTTTAGAAAAATTTTTTGTATAAATTTTTAAAAAGCTATTACATCATAAAAATAGTTATTTTAGTCCTTATTAATATAATTTTTTTTGTATTTTTATATATTTTAAATTAATTATTTATAATATCATTTTTTTATGATTTTACTACGAGAATGTGTGTTTCTAGGATTGCTCATCTATAGACCAATAACATATATTTAATAAACAAAATTAAATAAAATATTAAAAACAATAATAAATAAAAAAATTATATAATTAAATATTGCAAGGGAAAATAGTTTCGCTAAATCCATAGCTAAATTATAGATTTTATAAGCTAGGGAAAATTCATCATTATAATATGGATTTTATTAGCTCGAGAACTTCCATCGCAAAATTAAGGATTTTATTTTCTAGGGAAATTCCATCACAAAATCCATCACTAATATATGTATTTTATTAGCTAGAAATATTTACTAACTAAATCCGTAGATAAAATATGGATTTTATTAGCTAGAGAAAATTCATCGCTAAATTCGTAGCTAAATCAAGGAATTTATTAGCAAGGGAAAATCTGTTGCTAAATTTATTGCTAAATCAAAAATTTTATTAGAAATAGAAAATCTATCGCTAAATCTAGGATTTTACTAGAAAGGGAACATTCGTCACTAAATCAAAGATTTTATTAGTAAGGAAAAATCCGTCTCTAAATCCGTCTCTAAATCCGTCTCTAAATTCGTCGCAAAATCAAAGATATTATTAGCAAGAGATATTCCGTCGCATAATTCGTCGATAAATCAAAGATTTTATTAGCAATGGAAATTCTGTGGCTAAATCCATCGCTAAATCCAACGCTAAATCCCATCACTAAATATTTCGTAAAATCCATCGCTAAAATTCTAGCTTTCCTAGAGCGAAAGTTACGAAAATTTTCCGTCGCTAATCCATTGTTAAATCCATTGCTAAACTCACCTTTTTTCTTTAGCTTAATTTACGAAAATTTTTCATTGCTTATCCGTCGTTAAATCTATCCCTAATCTGTCACTAAATCCCCCCTTTTCTTTAGCAGAATTTTCAAAAAGTTTTCTCTCGATGATCCGTCGCTAATCCGTTGCTATATTTTTTTCATAAAAAAAATCATCAATCCCTTTCTATTCCCTAGCTAATCCCTTGAAATTTAGACATGGATTGATCTCTAGCTAAAATTCCCTAACTAAATCGATATTTTCTTGTAGTGCTAGAGATGGTTTTGGGGGTGTAGAAGCTGGATTGGTAGGATCTGGATGCCGAGCATTGGATTGAGATTGTGCGTTAAACATACATTCAAACAGCTCCATATTTTGTTGAAATTGATGTTCTAATTACTCTTTATACAATCTCACATTTTAATTCATTTTGAGTTGAAGTTCTTGGACTTCTACTCTCACTATCTGCACAACCACTTCATTCACACATTTTGTGAAATGTTCATTAGATATAAAATCATAGCGCAAAGTGCTAGAGGAACTACTGCAAGTCTCATGGTAAAATGTGGACACTTGAGAGACAAGGCCATACACTTGCCTTTTTTTTACCTCCAACTACTTGCAGATATAACTAGCTCGTGTAAACCTTCACAGGCTCCATTGAATCCTCCTCAGTCTTAAAAGCAAAGGCAACCATGGTTTCCACAACATCCTATATTTAATTCATTATAAAATTAATAATTATTTAAGAATAATTGTTGAGTTATTTTAATAAAGCAAAATTGAAATCTTACATTGA